>JAEQBA010002315.1:0-311008 GCA_019434445.1 Phalangium opilio | reverse complement strand
AAGGACCAGATTGATTGCGTCCTGTGTAGTATTATTTGGGTCAAGATCGAGCAATTTAGCTAGTGGGGAGAAAATTAATTTCCACCCATTCCGGTGTTTTAAAATTATACATATAGCATCACCCCGATTATCTATAATGTGATATGTTACTTCAATTTTTTAAATACTAATTTTCTAAAGTACGCGTTACAGCTCGATAAAGCCCTTCGGCGTTTTCTCTGGGTTTTACTGGCTCTAAAGTTTGCGGTAAGAACAATATCTTATAGTTATCATAATCTTTCGGGGTAATTTGCTTAGGCTTTCAGAAATAGTTGGCTCGGGTTTTTCTTTGGCGGATCAACGGCTGCGGAAACAAGGGTTTTTCATCAATCGTGGTGGGGAGGGGGGTCGGTAATACGGGGTAGCTCTGGAGATGAGGGAGGTGTGGGCGAAGGTGTGGGTGTTAATGGTTCAAAGGGGCGAGGGGTCTTGAGCGTGGGGGCGGGTGGTGGAGTGGAGGGTTTTGGGGGTGGTGGCGGAGAAGAGGCTTTCGGGCTGGTGGTGCTGGTGCCGGTGGAGGAGAGGGAGGTTTCGGGGGTGGTGGCGGAGAAGAGGTTTTCGGGGGCGGTGGTAGGGTTGTGTTCGGGGCTGGTGGTGCTGGTGCCGGTGGAGGGAGAGGAGGTTTGGGGGGTGGTGGCGGGAAGAGGTTTTCGGGGGCGGTGGTAGGGTTGTTTCGGGGCTGGTGGTGCTGGTGCCGGTGGAGGAGAGGGAGGTTTTGGGGGTGGTGGCGGAGAGAGAAGAGTTTTCGGGGGTGGCGGTGGTAGGGTTTGTTTCGGGGCTGGTGGTGCTGGTGCCGGTGGAGGAGAGGGAGGTTGGGGGGTGGTGGCGGAGAAGAGGTTTTCGGGGGCGGTGGTAGGGTTTGTTTCGGGGCTGGTGGTGCTGGTGCGGTGGAGGAGAGGGAGGTTTCGGGGGTGGTGGAGGAGAGGAGCGTCTCGGGGGGTGGAGGAGGGGTTATTTTGGGTGGTGGTGAAGGTTTTCGTTTTGGAGGAGGGGTTATTTTGGGTGGTGGTGAAGGTTTTCGTTTTGGAGGAGGGGTTATTTTGGGTGGTGGTGAAGGTTTTCGTTTTGGAAGAGGGGTTATTTTGGGTGGCTGTGGTTGTACAGGTACTACGGGCTTAGCTGCAGTAATAGGAATTGGAAGAAAGGGAGTAGTTCGCGGTAAAATAGGCATAGATGGGCTACAGGCTTATATTCCGGTTGAGGTTTTTTTCTTATCGACGGAACTTCGTGCTTGTTTTACGTTTAATGGCGGCTTTGGGAATGTACTTGTAATCAAATTTTTTTTTAAAACTATCTCCAACATTATCAATTTCGATTTCCACGTAATTATTAGTGTAATTTAAACTTATATTTTAGCATGCTTTGATACAGGATATTTTGATATATATGGAACATCCTCGTAATTATTCTCTTTAAATTCAAATAGCGTGGTCAAGGGGGAATCAGCTGGTATTTTGAACCGTATGTTTTCCTCTCCTAAAACTTGCAGGTAAACGGGAAAGTTTGTATCTAACTGTTTTCCCAGGGCCCCGTCTTTATATTTATTCACTAATTTAAAAGATAATTTGCCTTTTAAATACGGATGACTGTTTACATCATCATTTAACAGCTCGACAAAATTTTGGGGCAGTTCGTACTCTTTGGTCTTGGTATAACGATTGACAGGTATCTCTATTTTTTGATATTCAACAGGCTCTCGAACAGCTGCATAGTTGCCATGGTTTGGGTCACTTACAACCTGAATTTCAAACTTGTTAAACTCTTCGCTTATATTCACCCAATGATTTGGAAATATGATTTCTGCCAGCCCAACTTCATAATCGCTACTCAAGTTAAGAGGTTGATGCAAATAATTTTAAAACTTGATTGGGTATTGTTTGGGTATATATCTAAACACGTATTAGACGCTAAAGTTAAAAAAAGTCGTCATTCATGACTAACGCCTGTTTATCAACTAACCCCAACTTTAAACAAACCTTATTTTATACATAAAAAGATCGGCCATAGCTCGGTAGACTGGCCGGGATTTGAACTCGCCACCTTTTTGGGTATTACATTAGTAGACCCTGCCTTTAACCACTGAGCTATGGACGATCTTAAAATACACGCCATTTATCTTCATCAAAAAACTTTACAAATTCTTAAACTTTTAAAAGTCGTTACCCTTGAAAAATCTACGTAGCTAGGTAATTGACCTTACCCGATTCCGATAAAAAAGACAACGCCCTGACTAGTTCGAGCCGGTTTCAACCTGTTTTTAAGCGGTTATTATATAAGACACGCGGTTTTAATAGTATGTTTCAGGGTGTGGTCCTTAAAAAAAAAAATTTTTTATCTAGAGAAATTGTTTAATATTAAATCTGCTCTCGGTCATTTAGTATATAAGCTCCGTGTTTCATGAAGAAAGTTATCAGTTGCTCAGCTATGCTCTTAAAAGTCCAACTAAAGATGTCTTGCTTTAACTCGTGCCGCTTTTGTTGGGTGAGTAAAGACCAAACTCAATTTTCCAACGGAAAAGGGACCAATTTCGATTATGCCAACTGTCTCTTCTCGGGCATTGCCTGAAAAGGGACCAATTTCGATTCATGGGATAGATTTACGTAGCTTTTCCGTACAATCTCGGCTTTGCTACATGTGGCTGCACAAAAAGTTGCGTAAATTTGTCAGAAGTCGCAATTTCTATCGCGACTTCTCCTGACAGAGTGACCAAGCCATCAGTAAGCTATTTTCGTGCATCCTGATGGCTAATGTCGAGGAGGTTCATGAATCGACCTTCATTGCAGTGTGATATGCGTCCATACAACGGACTATTGCAATGAAGGAAAATCGAGTTTAAGTTAAGTCCTGCTACTTCTTCCGCGGCAAGACTTAATTTGACGTGTTTTCCATTGGTCTCTTGAAAGTTGCGTAAAATTTGTGTGAAGTCGGCTCAGCCATAAGAATGCACGAGCAAAGCCTTTTGGTTGTGGTTCGATTTCATTCGCAAGGTCGGGCTGACGCTGCAATGAAGGAGAAGTTCTGGCTCAAACAACCAGACCAGAACAAGAAGACCAAGCCTCGCAGTGGCTCGGATGTAACTTCCTTCGGGAGGTAAAGGGTCAACGCAGAATTTTATCGGCCCGTACAACCCGACAAGCCGTGCCAGCGCATAAGGTTCTGCGTACCCTGCACCAAATGGAACACGTTCTCTTCAGTGAGGCCTTGACTTCGATGTCCTTCTCAAACTTAACAGCTGTTCGCTCGATCAACGTGGATAAGATTCGGAGCCGAAATGCCCAAGATCTTCCTGAATCAATGGAGGCATGTACCACCAGAGTGCCTGAACAAAGCTAGTGGCCGACGCCCCGCTAGAGTGAATGCCACGTTGATGTCGTGAAATTGTTAATAAAACGCGGCGCTAATTACGATTTAAAGAGCGGCTTTCAGTTAAGATTTCGACTAAAATATCAAGTTTTGAAAATCAAAATGTCACTTTGAGCAAGATGCTTTTTACGCCAAAGATAAAAACAACTACCTTCAAAATTTCGATTTAAAGACATTAGCGGTAAAAGTAGCGGTAAATATTTCTGGTTTTAATTTAATTTTGTTTATATTTATATTCTTGTTATTCTCTATTTATATTCTTGTTATTCTCTATTTTATTGTATATATTATTTGGTATTTGTTATTAAAAAATCTTTATTTATATGTTTATCTTTGTTTCTCAGACATACTTTAAAGGTTTTATGGCGGGAAATTCAAACAAGAATCTTACAAAATAACTAGACTGGTTTATTAAAAGAACTACAGCTTGTTTTGGGGGAAAAATGGGTAAAACCCCTCTAAAGAGTCATAGCATGCTAGAAGGTAGGGCTGATCAGGTAGGAATTTAGCTTAATCTTTGTTTGCAAGTTTGGTGGATGAGGAGAGGGCGGCCATCTTGGGGTGGCGGCCATCTTGGATCCGTGGCTATCTGTATAGTCCCTACTACTACCTTATACATAGCCACACATTAGATATGTTACCTTATACAGTACACAAGATACTATCAAGAAGCGATATCTGGTTTACTAGGGAGAAGGTATAAATTTGCCACATTTCTAGCTTTTTCTCCAGTCCAAACGTAGGTCCGGAGTTAATCCCCGCCTCTAAATTACAGCCAGCATCTCATTGGTTCTTGAAAACTCACGTTAGCGCGACGCGAATGACGAAAATTACTGGTATTTTCCGACTGAGGAAAGACGAAATAGCCCTGCCTCCTTTTACGTCCCCGCTTGTATTTTGAAAGGGGGACTGGGACTATGGCGCGCGAAAACTTAGCCATCTTAAACCTTCTCCCTAGAAAACTAGATGTCTCTTCTTGATACTACATAGTAATAAGAAAAGTCCAGAGGGTTTTAAGTATTCGTAAATAACTACTAATGGGCTCAAACCGCCCGTGACGTTCAGTTTTTCATTATTACTCAAAAGAGCGTAAAAAATAATGAATTTTTCAATTGGAACCATGTATCCCTCTCCAATATCAAAGGCGTTTTATACCAGTACTCCACATGTCATACTTCCCTGTGAAGCGGATTACGTATAATTTCATATATTTCACTGGTACCACCTAGCGGTTTTTCACTGCATGCTTAACGGCTCAAACCTTCTTCAGATACTTAGTTCAGTTATTAATTTATTTAATATACTCTTCCGACTAAAAAAGAAAAATTCTAGAACGGTAATTTCCTTTAAACATAAATAGCAAAAGCGCATAGATCAGAAAGTGAAGAACATTAAACCTTTCCAGCCTTTAGCAACGGTATTCGTGTAAAATGAGAAGCAAGGGGGAACCCAAATGGGTGGTTGGTGAGCCTCGTTTTCAACTACCAATCGAATCAGAGATATATTAGGTCATCGTTAATGTCACGTGACAAGCGGAAAGTAGTTCGAGATGGTAGCGGCTCCTGGAATACTCGGATAGTGGGGAATACTATTGAGAAATCGGCTGCTTAACTAGGCTTAACGGTTGTTCTTTAGCGCTCTTTCGGTTCAATCGTCGTGGAATTTTCAAGTTTCGTTAAGTTGAATTTTGATATTGTTTTTCATGCATTCTATTGCACCTTTAAGTTTTCCGTCTTTATCAATCAGGAAAAAGTCATCCTTTTCGTAGCTTTCTAAAATGTTTGCTAAATTCAAATCTGACATTTTGACAAATGTGCCGATTCCCGACTACCTAAATGACTAGATTATATTAAGCCTTGGAATTAAACTATAGCAGACGACATGAAAATGAAGAAATAAGTGAACTATTTTTTCGAGCCAACTTACGCATGTACCTTGTGTAAAACTACGCGAAAGTAACTCTCCGCCGCGGCATAAGACCAACTCTTCCCGTCGCTCTGTAAGGGGGACGGAAATCTTGAATCGACTATGGGGGAACTCATTTTTCACGTTGCGGTTTAGGCTTCTCGTTCTTCACTTTCTGGTTATCTATGCGCTTTTGTAAATAGTAAGAAATCTCAGCCGACGCAGCGAGGATGTAAGAGAAATTAAACAGGTTTTAAGTGATGAATGCCAAATAGATCTCTCTGAGATACTTTTCCACAAGCCTAAATGCAGAGAGGAAAACCTTAACTAACGGGGGGGGGGTTTCAAAATACATCCTGATATTTGTTAATTTAAAATGTCTATTTTACCGCAGCGGCGGAAGCGATACAACGTAAAGAATCGAAGAAAGTTTCTAAAGCTCACGTTCAAAGCATTCTGGCGTCGGCTGACAGTGACAAGGATAACCGTTTGACTCTGCAAGAAGTCCAAGTTTGGGTCACCCAGAACAAGCCCGTATCGTATAGTCAACCTCACTACGTCCAGGCTGAATTTGCCAAAATGGACATTAACGGCGATGGATTCATCACCGCCGAAGAAATTGATCCTTGATTTAATAATTTTTATCTTATCTTAATTGTTCTACTTGTACATTTCACTTAATAAATTACGAAGGTTTAGCACGTTCATATTTTTCCGTAATGGTAAAATTAGAAAACTCAGTTTCATGACTCGAAATTATTAGAAGTGAAAATTATATTGAAATATTTTTTAACCTCTCTGAGTGGCTTGATATGCTTATGATTATATTTGTCTACACTTTCTTGTGTCCGTTAGGAAGACATTAACGGTTTAGAATGAGCCTAAAGTTGAATATCCATTAAAATAGGCCTTTCCGAAAAAGTTTCTGAGCCCGGGGCATCTTGTTTAAAAGGTCCCACGCACTCGCATATCAAGAGGATAAACGTCACTGATACGACAGCAAGCGCCATCTGGTGCTGGATTATTGGGATATAGTTAGGCTTAACGGCTTTTTTAACTGTTATAAATAGATAATATTTACTCTTTATTTTACGAAATTAAGTACAAATAATAACTAATGAAAACTGGAAACTCGAAAGTACAAAAATACGACTATGTCGTTAAATCTTAGACAGAAAGCGGCCTTTATAAGTACTGCGCGAGTACATTTGGTTTGATTGGCTGCTGCTAGAACTGAACTGCTGGCGGACCTTTTACCCAGGATTCCTTTGGTTTTTTTTGGAAGCCCTATTAATAGTTCTATAGATTATTTAATAGAATCTATTGTCTTAATAATTTTATCTTCTCGTGAATACTACACATATTATAATTGCTCTTTGTTTTAATTTCACAGTGATCATTTCATTTAAGTCAGTTAATGCTAATTTGTTACAGTTTTAGGCCCAAATTCAGTTAAACCACAACCATGTTTTGAAAATCGTCTCTAATAACTTTTCTTATGTGTGAATCCTCATTTCTTTACTCGTTAACACTTTTTTCATAAAAATTCAATGTACAAATAATATTTCGAAAAGTTTTTATTTTGTTATTTGTAACTGCATTTTATATTACATAGTTTTTAGGAAATATATCTTAATCAGTTAAACATTTGATTACACTTTGGCAATTGACAATTTTGTGAAATTCTGTGGACAATATTTGAAATTCGTTTAGTCTTTGAATTTTAAATAAAAATGCTGTGTTTGATCTACCAGGGATAGATTTAATTTTAGAAGTAGGAATGGAGAACGGTTAGCATTTACGTCAGTCCGACTCATAGCCCAGTATAGAGCCCTTCATTCCAACACGTAACGAAGAGTTCAAATTATCTTATTGGCTCACTTAAACTACGTTTTTATGACGTTGCTGATGGGTACGGCGAAAAAAACGTAATTCATTTTTACCTCTGTCATTATGACCCGCCTCTTCTTTCATACCCCTCCGTTCCGTGGAAGGGGTCCGGGACTTTGACGTGCGCCCAGATTACTCTGTTCTCCATTCCTACTTCTGAAATTAAATCTATCCCTGTTAACACAAAGCCTGTCGCGTTTTAACGGTATGGTCTCTTTACAATGTCTAGAGGGGTGGTGGCTAGCCCATATGCCATGAGCCCATGACGGCACCCTATACTAACTATTACCGTTAACTTCAGTATTCCATTCACTCACGAATCTTATTTAATGTGTTTTATAAGTAAATACAAATATTTGGTTTGTAGTATATAATTGCAGCTTACATATTTACTTGATAAAGAAAAAAATTCCACATTTTATATGATATTTATATTTGAGAATAATATAGTATATGTGGTATATTTAAAATATCTATATTTATTTCAGAAAGCCTACCACTCAAGTATAATTAACTCCTTGCCCTACGATGATATAACATTTTACTTAAATGTTCTTTAAAGGGAATGAGGAGCTTCGTTTGAAAAACCTTTGATTTTATAACAAAAGATAGAATTCATTTCTGTGAATTCAAGCTTTTAATTCTCCGATTTTTGGTTATTTGGCAATATCGTGCCTTATCGTTATTTAACACACTATCTCATTTTCGGCGATAAGAAACGTTAAAGTATATTTTTAAACTATTGTTTGGTTCCTTGATTTGTAATAAATAATAAAGTTACTAGTTTTGTTTTTACAAAAAAAAATTTATTAAACTTATCCTTAAACAACAATGAATGTTGTCTTATCCCTCGACTTGCATCCTCTCCGGCTTCGAGGTTGGCAACAAAATAAACCTCGTGCAACCAACCTTAACACTATCTCATCATCAAAATAATTTTTGAGACAATGGGTATAGGTAAGAAGATATTTTATCATGAAAGTATTAAGGGAGAAATGACTTATATACACATATCAGATATCAAGATGAAGTTCAAGGACTTCGATTCTCGTTGATACCCATGCTCCCATCATCAATCGATGTTACAAAAAACACGCTATAATAGCGTTATCGCTCTTGCGGAAGTGGAACCTTATGAAACGCGCGAGAAAATTCTAGAACGGTGCTAAGGCTAACGTACGTCAGTTTTATCTGTGTAGCCTGAATTAGGAACGAGCGAGTTAAGGAGATCTCTTTCAGCAGCTCTATAATTGAAACAAACCTTAAAAACAACCCTTAACGTAGAACTATAAGCATTGTTAATACATTATTCATGTTAATACAAGTGATAGGTATAGTTTCTGTACTAACCAAAAACATTCATGGATTCTCAACTTTTTACCTCTCCGAGTGACGAAGACGTCACGGAGAGGTATTACACTGGACGTGTGGGTGTGTCTGACTGTCTGTGAGTCTGCCTGTCACACCCACGTGACCGCGTTCGCAGTTTACAAATCGGATCAAACAAATACCCGATTTCCGTAACTTGTTCGCGGTTCACGGAAATTTGGCCATTTATCTGCCAACACCAGTCTTTACTAACTGGCTTCTAAGGACCACAATCTGCTAGTCTTTGTCCGTCCCATATGGACAATAGCCTGTACTTGCTGGCTCGAAAGCACCACCATCTTCTGTTCTTCGTCAATCCCACATTGACACCAGCTTCTATGCACCACCATCTTCAGGTCTTTGTCCATTCCGGCTTCTTCTCCACCGTTATCGTTAGGTTTTGAGATATACGCGGCGATCGGCTAGGGTTACGAGAAACGTCGTGCCTCCCTATGTCAGGGCTTCCACCATCGGTTCACGCGAATGCGTTTTTATCTATTATTATAATGGAAACGAATCGTATATATACCCCAAAATTTGAAGAAAGCGGACAAGAGGGGTACCCTTCACTTTAAACGTCAATATTATCAAAGTTTCGAAAGATAATAGGTACAACTTTATTTTAAACGATTTAACTATTTCTAAAGTTATTTACTGGCGATTAAAATAATTAATATCATTTATATTTAATTAATTATTTAAGATAAACTTATTTCTATGTAATGACACAAGTGATAGTTTATATAGAACGAGTAATGAAGATGACATCCGAATCGAAACACTACACGCACATTAAAGTTAATATAAAGCGAGTAGGATGATAAGATCTCTTACAAAACAATAACATTTCCTTTTTGCAGAATATTAAATGGAAATATTTTAAATATTTTAAATATTTTTCGGCATTACGTTTCTTTAAGTAGTTGTGTAGCTATAAAGCTCTGTTTCATCTTAATATTCCAAGAACATCTTTAGATATTAACATTTCGAATTTGGTGTTTACTTTTTAATTCAGCTTTACTACATTTATATATAGTGTAATCGCATTTTCTGTATTCATTAGACAATATGGATGTTAATTTTTCATCTATCCACAAGTGTTGAAACGATTGGGTCAGTGAAATAAGATACCCTAGATTTAAACTAGAAGTGACCATGTTTCGCCTCATGTTATAGAAGGTGTTAACGGTTCTGAGTGAGCTGAAAGTTAAATACACCCTTCAGTGATACATTTTAGGTCCTCATTAGAATTATTGAGGCTACAAAGGAAATTGTTAAACGCTTAAGCCTTTGCTAAAGACCTTGACAATATTTCGCCAATTTGAACTATGTATTTCCGGTTTTTCTCATTGGTTGGTGGACCTGTGTTTTGAAAGTAAATTCGACTCGGCTCGGAGAGGTTTATTTTGGTTTCCCAACTTGTTACCTCTCCGAGAGACAATGACATCGCGGAGAGGTATTACACTGAACGTATATGTGTGTGTATATGTCACCGCGTTGGCGGTTGGCAATCGGAGCAAACGTTGATATCCGGACCGCGTTCACAGTTGGCTTGTACTCCATTATCATGGCTAGGGTTAAGATGTACGCGGCGAATCGGTTAGGGTTACGAGAAACGTCTAGCCTCCCAATGGCAGGGCTTCTATCAAAAATTCACGCAATTGCGGGTTTGCTTATCATTTACTGTGAATCAATCGCTTTATATACTCTAAATTTCCAAAAATTGTTAAAGAGGCGTACGTTAGAATTCAAACTTCAACAATAGCTATGTTTTAAGTGATTTTGGGAGTAACATTTCTCAAAACGACTTCTCTAGAAGTAAGGTAAATTACTGACGATTAAAATATTTAATATCAGTTATATTTATTTAATTATTTAAGAAAAATCTCTTAATTTCGTCTCGCCTCGGAGAGGTATATTTCGGTTTCCCAACTTGTTTTATTATAGACGTAGGCTCTATTACCTATTTATTTTTGAAGTCGTGTTATGAGTTACAAAATCTCTTACTAGATGAAAAAATTGTCATGGAAATATCTTCAAAACTTTATTAATTAACTTTGAAAGAGTTTAAGGAGTCAATTTCCAACGATCTTGGCTAAAATATTGTTACGGGAGGTAAAATAAGCAACGGCCATGCTGTAGTGTTGGTCAATCTCGTCTTTGGTCAAGCAGCCATCATGATCTTGATCCAACTTCTTTAGTTCCGATTCGAAATCGGTACCGTTGAAGGCAGCCGGCTCGAATGTCCTTGCCCATTGAATGGCCTCTTCGTAGGTCAGCTTGTCGTCGTGGTTGACGTCAGCAGCGGCGAAGATTTCATCGACGTGTGCGACAGTGTCTCTGAGCTGCCCTTCGTAGTCGATGGGAATGGACTGTGCCGCCAGGATACCACCCGGTGCCATAGCTACTGGGCAATGACAATTGGAACACCCGATTCCCCATCGACAACCACCGTCGCAATTGCAACAGAAGATGTTGCAGGAACCTTGACCGCAGCAATACGTTGTATCTATACAATCGTTACATTTTGTTGGGCAAGGTTTATTGCAACACTCGGCATCGGATGCTTGAGGGAAGAAGAGTATTGCGACAAGGAGCACTAGAGATAAGAACGCGACTCTTTCTAGTTTCATCTTTGGATCTGTATAGAGTACAAAATGATTTCCATATTAATATAGTTTATTGCATTACCGGATCTTAATTCACCACCAACCGAAAATCTTACGCTATTTATTACGTTTCTGTAAATATACGACGGCAGTTCCAAATATACTAGACAAAAACTTATGTTCTTGAATATTTTGCAAGTGGCTTGGCGAATACCCTACCCGTATCCAAGTGCAATAAATAACCGGTCAACGGTATTTTTTTGGGAAGCGAGATTAAGCAATAAATTAGTATACCAGTTTAATGCAATGTTGTAATTGTTCTCCACGTCGCTCAGACCTGGTCTTAGATGTTTTCGAAAGCAAATAGATTACGCCTAACTTAAAGGGAGACTAGACCACGATTATTTGAAGGGGTTTGAAACCGACTTCATTTATAAAATCAGTTATCAATTTGCCACTTAATACGATAAAGTTTTGGAACATTTTCAGATATAATTGATCTGATCTGCCCGGTCATATTGATTAAATTTTCCCATTGTTTCAAATGTCATAAACAGGTATTTTTTTCCAAAGCCGAACTTTATTTTTCAAATATCGAGTATTTATAGTCAATTTCGATTAGATGTATTATGAATATTTTTTAAAGGGTTATTGTCACACATACATATGTATTCATACAAGTTGAAATTGAATAATCACTTTCGGAAGTTTCGGTTACTACTAAAAATGTATTAATCTTAAAATAATAGTGCAAAGAAAGCCATTAAACTTTCTGTTGCCCCACCATATTAGAATTTGCCATCGTCTTTTTGTTTAAAATCCCTAATACGTCACGAGTCAATACTTTGTTAGCACGCACCATGCCACGATGTGTCAAAATGATAGAGCAATACCTCAGAAACAACCAATGAACAACGTTGTTTATCGTGCCAGAGCCTATGTTGCTACCGGCGCTGTTATCTCTCGAACTAAAACAGTACGTCAATAAAACCCAGCAAAATTTGAAATCAATAGACGTTGAATATTCAGTTTCAACATGAGGTTTTACTTAATTAACCTATAATTCTATTAACAAATGATATCGTATCGATTTTAAGGGAACCGATATATTTTATGAAAGGAAAAAACAAACTTTTAAATTTTCGTGTCTGTATTCCTTTAAGTCAAAATTATTATCCGTCCTGGTAAAATATTAGATTTTGATTATTGGTAATGGGGGAAGAGAAACGTGGACTATATCAACAGGAGGAGTCATATTAGTTGGAACAGAGACTCCAGCTTCTATAGTCACTGCATCGGAATTCGGAATCAAACTTGAGGCGAGTATAGCTTAGTTCGAGAGAAAGTTTATTTTAAACGTTTAGGGTAAATTCAATGAGAATTTCCAGAAATACTGTTAGATTTTTCGTTATTTGCTCAAATAGTAATTAGATGACTTACAATCGGCTGCAAGTCGTGAATAATTTATGCTTAAATCGAACTGTTACAAGAAAGAGATTGATTTTATAGCATGCATACATGCTATAAAATTTATCTCTTTCTTTTCTGCGTTTAGCACTCTAGAATAGTACTCTGGTAGTTTGAATAGTACCCTAGTAGTATGTATAGTACTCTAGTAGCATTTATATTTTATTTATTTATTTATAAGTGAACGAGTTTTCGGAATCGGTTCAGCTGTTCCAGCAGATAATTTATAATAGGGCGTGGAAACTGAGGAATATTATGAAGCTCAAAAATCACGTGATCAACAAAACTGGCCAAGTCTATAGAGATATTTCAATTCGAGGGGAGAGGAGAGCTTTTGAGGCGGGGTTTCGTCAGTCACCGCCTAGGCGCCATATTGTGAGGGAAATTTAGCATAGAGTTCTTCAGCGGCCCGCACGGAGGGACGGTGAAAACCGGCTCCGTTTATTGGCAGGCCCAACTGTGACGTTTCGCCCCCCCCCTCAACTGATTTACCTCTATTTCCGGTACTATTTTTTGTGGCCCCTCCCTCTAGGGTGGGTCTAGAATGTTGCGGGAGGGTCCAGGGGAGATGGACATTACCTTTTTAGGGAAAGGGAAACGCCTGACTTAAAATAACTCAAATGGTGCCAGTCGCACTCGAAATCGCGAACCCTTATTGGGTAATTGTACAACCAACAGTGATTGAGGGCAAACTTTAAAATTAAAGGAGAGTCATGTGACCGGAAATTTACCCAGCCAGTTTTAGCGTCGCAGCCTACTTGTTTGAGCTACATTGTATTTAGCACTGTCAAGGGCAAGAGCTTCCACTCCCTATTATAAATTCTCTCTGGTTCCAGATATTACATACATATGCATAGATATAGCATATAGACATAAGCTTCGGATTTAATTTGGGCTCAAATTATTGAATAGGCGCAACTTTTTTTATTTCATTCGCAGGATTGAAAGATTCGGCTTTTAATGGCGTTTACGGTAATGTCAGCCACCGTGTTACTCGTGATTGAACACTCATCAGTTGATGTTGACTGTTGCACTCCTTGCCATAGAGGTCGATGCAACGATTGTCTTAGAAGCCCAACCTGTTGCGGTTATGGATCCTGTAACATTTTCTGCTGCAATTGCGACGATGGTTGTCGAACGGGAGTTGGATGTTTGTACTGCGATTGTCCTAAACCTCCCCCACCAATTTACTCAAACGCTAACACGAAACTAAAATACGAATATAAACTCGCAGGTAATATTGTTATAAAAAATATAACCAAATTTATAAATGCCTTATGCCACAATTGGCCATTTATATTTGCACTTGAGAGCCTTCTAATGTGATTCCAAAAATTGGAAAATAATGTTTATTTTTAGTAATTTTTGGGCACTTGTTTGCATTAGGTAGGGATGCAACGATGCATCGGCCAAGAATCGGCTTCGGCCAGAATCGGCCACTTGGCCGAATAATCGAATCGGCCGATTTTTCTAAGGTAATCGGCCGATTTTTTTCGGCCGACTCTTTTTGGTTAGATCTAATCTTTTGAGCTAGTATAAAGGAACTAACAAGTTTGCCATTTAACAAATAACGTAATTTAGCCAAATTCTCCGTCAGCCCCCTTTCAAAAACGTTACCAGTACCAGTCGCTCTCTAAGAGCGTGGCGCACTCTCTAGTCTAGTGTGGGCCTCTAACCGTATTTTCGGGTTTACCCTTTTTGAATTTCCTTCTCAACGGATCACGTGAAGTCTTACTCCTCGGCTGTGCGCCGAGGTAGGTGCGCGGGAGAGCCATGGTGCCCGGCCGTTATAGTTTGCCTTCTATCTTTGACTCTCCTTTCGATTTGTGCTCACTGCTACTTCCCACCAAAGAGAATATACCAAGAGGAGTGGTAACTTTGTAAATAGGGACCGGGACTGATTTTGAGAAACAAGTTCCGGTTGTTCACGTGACCGTGTCGTCTACTTAAAAATTACCTTTTGTACGTCAAGGGTCAAACCAGAGATCAACCCTTTGCTACCATCAAAAATAAGCAGCTGACATAATTTAACCAATAAAAGGCTTAGCCACTAAACAAAAACCGGATCTAGTTACTCCAAAACCGTGGCCGGGCTTTTCAAAAGCCCTGTGGAAGGCTAGACTTTTTGCTCCTCTTGGTATATTCTCTTTGTTCCCACCCGTTTCACAAACAATGTCGCTCTATCACAGTCTGGATTTTATTATTGTCAGCTATCCCTCTAATGTGTTTGGTGTCATTGTCTCTAGCGTGTATTCCTGCAGTCCCTTGTTTACTTGAATTATTGAATGCTACTTCTTGTTTTTAAAAGGATGAGAAAGGAAAGGGGTTTTTTTAGGAAATGAAACTTAAAACTCACTTTTAAAATTATTTTTTCCTATCCGGAATGCAAAGAAAGAACTAATCAAAAACAAGTTGTAGCAGAAAGAATGGACAAAATGTGTGTTGAACTAAATGAACTGGTATCTCGGAAACCAAACCAGATAAATTATTGTCCTTAGACATTTTTGACAAGTAGTACTCCTATACTAATGCCTAAAACGTATAACCTTGAGGCTTCGGCCGATTAATCGGCCGAAGCCGATTTTTTAGAGACCGATGCATCGAATCGGCCGATTCCGAAAAATTACGAATCGTTGCATCCCTAGCATTAGGGAAAGGTAACCTCGGAATTGGGACTACGTTTTCGCGTCAATGTATAGAATTTCCTATCTTTGAGTAATGACGTCAACTTATGTGTGGCTATTTTACCTTAAATAGTACCAGGAATGTATGTAGTGGGTTGGAATGGCTAAAGGAGCTCCCGGTGTTCCCTTGATGGTGGAAACATATGGCGAGGCCTTATTTTTTTTTAGCCATCTCCTGAAGGCGGTAAATGTATAGTTGTTTCAAACTAGGGACCGAGCGGATAGAGGGTGGAACTAGCAGAAAAATACCTCCGAATTTTTGCCAATCTAAAATGCTTATTTTACCACAGCGGCGGAAGCAATACAACGTAAAGAATCGAAGAAAGCTTCTAAAGCTCACGTTCAAAGCATTCTGGCGTCGGCTGACAGTGACAAGGATAACCGTTTGACCCTGCAAGAAGTCCAGGCTTGGGTCACCCAGAACAAGCCCGAATCGTATAGTCAACCTCACTACGTCCAGGCTGAATTTGCCAAAATTGACATTAATGGCGATGGATTCATCACCGCCGAAGAAATTGATCCTTGATTTAATAATTTTTATCTTATCTTAATTGTTCTACTTGTACATTTCACTTAATAAATTACGAAGGTTTAGCACGTTCATATTTTTCCGTAATGGTAAAATTAGAAAACTCAGTTTCATGACTCGAAATTATTAGAAGTGAAAATTATATTGAAATATTTTTTAACCTCTCTGAGTGGCTTGATATGCTTATGATTATATTTGTCTACACTTTCTTGTGTCCGTTAGGAAGACATTAACGGTTTAGAATGAGCCTAAAGTGGAATATGCCGAGGGGCTAGTCATTCGCCAAAATTTTGTACACCTAATTACTGATTTCTGAATTTTTATATGAATTCCTATGATTACTGGACGAATTCCTTGATTTCTGTGATTACGATTATTTTCGGTGATTTCCATAATCATTACACTGATTTCCCGTTATTGCCGCGGATTACTAGTGATTTCCGTTTGAATTCCAATGAATTCTGGTGATTATTTGGTGAATGCCGTGATTACCACTGGATTCCTCGTGAATTTCGATGAATACAGTGATTATTTCTATTTCAACTGATTATGATTTTTATTTTGGATTATCGAATTCCTCCATTGATTATGCGTGATTATTTCACGAAAGGCGTGATTACCGAGGTGATTACAAAAGATTACTAGTAAATCATGTGAATATTTCTAATTTTCTGAAGATTTCACGTGATTTCCAGTGATTTTCGGAGATTTCTGATTACCTTTGATTACCCGCAGAAATGATTTTGATTACTGATGATTTTCAAAGAATTCTAGAAATCAAGTAATCGATTTCTGCGGTTTTGTACACCTGATTATTCAAGTGACTAACCCCTCCCAATATGCATTAAAATTAATAGTTCTTTAGATTATTTAATAGAATCTATTGTCATGAAGGCAACTAGATGTCGGTCTGATCTTTATAGGGTTATAACTTTGAATTTAAATGTGCTGTCAGAGAGAATTTATAATAGGGAGTGCAAACTGAGGAATATTATGTAGCTCAAAAATCACGTGATAAACAAAACTGGCCAGGTCTATTTCCGGTACTATTTTTGTGGCCCCTCCCTCTAGGGTGGGTCTAGAATGTTGCGGGAGGGTCTAGGGGAGATGGACACTACCTTTTTAGGGAAAGGGAAACGTCTGACTTAAAATAACTCCAAATGGCGCCAGTCGCACTCGAAATCGCGAACCCTTATTGGGTAATTGTACAACCAACAGTGATTGAGGGCAAACTTTAAAATTAAAGGAGAGTCATGTGACCGGAAATTTACCTGGCCAGTTTTAACGTCGCAGCCTACTTGTTTGAGCTACATTGTATTTAGCTTCCTCTCCCTATTATAAATTCTCTCTGGTGGAATGTAGTGTCTGTAACCAGAGAAATTATGGCGAAAGGAATAGAAAGTTTGCTATAGCAAAGAGGGAACTACGTCTGATTTTTGGTTTAACCACGGCGTCCATTATTGGTTTCAATGTGTTTTCTGCTAAAATAAACAACCATTATCAAATTTTGTAATTTTAAGTGAAACCACGGACTAAAATTTGTATTAAACCAAATATTTTATGCCTGACTGGAAGTAGAAACAGTACATATTTTTATTCCTCTTGCTTTATTCACTCTACTGGTACCCTTCACATTTCATTCAGGTACAGGTATTGTAGCGGCTGCTGATCTCGCAACCAAACGCGAACGGCTTCAATTTTGCCACCAAATGAAACCAGTGACAGAGAAATTCTGAATTTCATAACGCTTCAGCCTTCAGTATCGGATAGGCCTAATTGTTTAATCTAAACTGTAGAACGGCTTAATCATCTATAAATGGAGATACTGTTTGTCAAGATATTTTTAATTTTACAAATTTCCTACTCGGGTGCCTCGCTCGTCAGCCAACTCTCACATTCTGTAAAAGAGCCCAAATACTATCATTTGAAAAGTTCCACAGTAAGTGGGTCGTTTATATATTCTTAATTTATTTATTATTTCATTAAATTTGGGCATGTTTCTGATTTTTGTCTTGAATTTCGATCTTTTTGTAAAATTAAACGTTAAGTCATCAATATGTAGAAGTGTTTTATTTGTTACGGATTAAGTGAGGAAAGGCTTTATTTTAAGCTAGGCTATGCTTGGGTAGATTAAGTTAGGCTAAGTTAGTGTTGATTTAGCTCCGCCTATGGGTTACATTTCACAAAAAGTAGGATGAGGACTATAGCTTCACGGGCTACTAGAAGCTACGTTCAATAGGCCTGGGTAGGTTTTGGTAGGTTTACAATTCGCCTATAAGATGTGTGAAGCCTTATAGGTTCGTGGTGATACTCTCAAGGTCGAATGAAATTTAGCGCTAGATGTGACAATCGTGGCACGAGATATAGGCCGTGCAATGTAAATTTTGTTAACATGAAGGCAGGGTGTTAAGCGATTGGTTGGAGATTCAAATTTCAAATTATCTATAAAATCTCTCATTAATTTGATTTTTATAACAATTTGGAGATATTTCCTGGATTTTTCCTATGCAGATCGGTTTTATTATTAGACAAACAATTGATAAACAAATAACTATATTTTTCTTTCTTTTGGATATTTAAATTCATACAGAGGGATCTTTTTCGGTTGAGACAGTATTTCTAGGAAATTGTGATGCCACATTTACGTGCTTAAAATTTTAACATATTGAAATCGTATATTTAGGGATACCTCATCAATCGCTTGGGTTATTCGTACGAAACGCATAAAGTTACTACATCTGATGGGTACAAGTTAACGATGTTTAGAATTCCACCACAAAACCTGACATCTTCAGCCATTTCTGGAAAAAGAGTTATTTTCTTACAGCATGGTTTAATTGGGAGCAGCACAGACACACTCATTAATAAATATGCTTATCAAAATTTACGTAAGTACAATCAGAAATTAGATTAATAGTTCTTCAAGCAAGCGTTCAAAACACAGTACCCTAGAAAAGTAAATTAAATTTGGTCTTTGGTTATTACTCTTACACTTTCAAAATATATAAACCAGTAGACCTCCTCCATTTCAAACATTTCTAACCTCTAAAGGAGTTACAATGTAGTGAAAGTATCACGCCAGGGATAGATTTAATTTTAGAAGTAGGAATGGATAGCTGATTAATCTGGGCGCGCGTCAAAGTCCCGGACCCCCTATCCCGGGACGGAGGGGTATGAAAGAAGAGGCGCGTCATAGCGACAGAGGTAAAAAAGAAACTACGTATTTTTTAAGCATGGGCGAATACTCGAGTAACACGAATAACTCGATCGAATATCGAGACGAATAACCGTCTCGATATTCGATAAGCCCCATTTCGGGTATTCGAACGAATATCGAATAGTGAATTTTACTATTCGGGCCTACTATTCGTTAAATATTCGACTAACTATTCGTTAAATATTCGATTAACTATTCGTTAAATATTCGATCAACTATTCGAGAAAACAAAAATATTAACCCTAAAAATGTTTTAAAAAAGTAATGGCAGTTACACTTTTTAATGTATAAGTTTCTATGGGAAAACAGGCCTGAAGTGCTACTACTCTATAGCGCACCTAAATTCTAAGTATAATTTAAATTGATTTTAATTAATCCTTCTATTTCTGACTATTCGATAACTATTCGATAAGGGCAATTTTAAGTTAAGCCTAATTATTCGATATTCGGTTCCCAAACAACTATTCGTCTCGGTATTCGATAAGAAAATTTTTCACTATTCGATATTCGTCTCGACAGTCAAAAACTGGTATTCGCCCATGCTTAGTATTTTTCGCCGTCCCCGTCAGCAACGTCATCAAAATGTATTTTAAATGAGCCAATAAGAGAATTTAAACTTTTCGTTGCGTTTGGGGGTAGGGGCTCTATACTGGGCTAAGAGTCGGACTGAAGTAAATATTAACCGTTCTCCAATCCAACTTCTAAAATTAAATCTATCCCTGATCATACTTAACAAACCATATGACGAACGATTTGTCATATGTCATTTTGTACTATATTTCTTTTCATTTTCATTTTATACTCAGGCTTTACAGTTTATACTAATCTTTTCTAAAATAGCCACTGTCTTATCTTCATCTGGGTTTGATGTTTGGCTGGGGAACTTTCGAGGAAACCCCTATTCAGATAGCCACACGACATTAAATTATGAGGATGAAAAGTTCTGGGAATTTAGGTCAGTGTAAATAATAGTTATGATACAGAATGCAAATATACATGCGCTACATAGAAATTTAACATTTTTTCCTCTCCTAGTGACGATGAAGTCACGGAGAGGTGTTACACTAGGGGGTGTCTGGGGGTGGGTGCCTGTCACCGCGTTCGCAGTTGGCTAATTGGAGCAAACTTGTTCGCCAAATCAGGACCGCGCTCCCAGGTCACAGAAAGCAAAATAGGCTTCTACTTCTTAATTTTCTTTAGGATTAAGATGGAGGTACGCGGTGATAGGCAAGGGTTACCATAAACGTCTAGCCTAACAATTGCAGGGCTTCCACCATAGGTTTACGCAATTGCGCCATTTCTTATCCCATATCAGGAATCGGTTATATTATATACCCTAAATTTCCTAAATTATTAAAGAGGCATACGCTGGAATTCAAACTTCAACTATAGCTATGTTTAAATTGGTTTTAGGAATAACAAATATTAGAACTACTTAACTAGAATTAAAGTAAATTACTGACGATTTAAATAATTAATATTAATTATATTAATTATATTTATTTCATTAATACTGAAAAACCTCTTAAGTGCATATATAGTCCACGTCTCGACTCGGAGAGGTTTATTTTGGTTTCCCAACTTGTTATAAATTGAATCGTTTAATCCTGGGATAGGGAGGAGCGCTGGGAAAAGAAGGTTGGCTCATACTGATCGCCCTTGGAAATAACTCTTTATTTAAAACTATTTACTGTTTCACCCGAGGGGGTAGACACTTGAGAACTCATGTGTACAATATGTCTTGAACTCATGTACTGTCAAAGCTGAACTCCGAGTTCCGATGGTTTTGAACTCAATGCACTGTCAAAGCTGAACTCTTTTGAACTCAGGTGTACACAGAGATCCAGAGCGTCTACCCCCTCGGTTTCACCTAAACATGACCTAAAATAACTTAAGCTTACAAGCTGTTTCGGTATTTTCATATACCCAATGACGAAAACTAGTGCACCACATATATTACCTTTAAGTTTTAGGGTTGTTTTTTCGTTTTTATTAGAAAAAGCATATATAACAACGAATATTTCAAGTTAGAATCAAATATTCAAGTTTTCTTTATTTACGTCACAACGCGTTAATCGTCTCTGCAAAGAGTATGCCAGACCGGAGAGTACCCTACTGGACGACTGTATCAGTTAACAAGTTGGGAAACCAAAATAAACCTGCCCAAGTCGAAACACAATTAAGAGGTTTTTCTAAAAATAATTAAATTAATATAACTGATATTAATTATTTTAATCGTCATTAATTTACCTTAATTCTAGTAAAATCGTTTTAATAAACTTTATTCCTAAAATCATTTTAAACATAGCTATTGTTGACGTTTGAATTCAAGCGTATGCCTCTTTATTAGTTTTTGGAAATTTAGGGTATATAAGCCAATTGATTGACATTGAATGATAAAAAACCCGCAATTGCGTGAACCCTTGGTGGGAACCCTGCCATTGGGAGGATAAATGGACGTTTCTCGTAACCCTGCGAACGCGGTGACAGAGACACAGACACGTCCAGTGTAAAACCTCTCCGTAACGTCATCGTCACTCGGAGAGGTAAGAAAGACCCAACGCGTAGACGCCGTTATTATTTAATTATTATTAATTCAGTTCGTTACAATTTGATACATTATTTTTTTATGCTCCTTCGAATAAAAGGGAAATATCTAATAAGAAGTTTTTCAATAAATACATAAATTAATTTATTATCGGAGCTAAAACGTCTTTCACTTACAATACATGAATTAACCACGTATTTGACTTTCTTAAAGTTGGGATCAAATGGCGCAAATTGACCTGCCGGCTATGATGGATTACGTATTGAATTATACCAGATGTAAAAAACTAGCATATATTGGTCATTCAATGGGAACGACGACTATATTCGCTATGAATTCTTACATTCCGCAATTTCAAGAAAAGGTATGGCTTGATTTTAGTAGTAGTTCAAATGCTTATATAAGTCAGAAAATATACAATTTAGCTTAGATAAATTGGCCACGTTTACCCTAAGACCATTAAACACACTGTGTTTATATAGATAAGCGTTATTGTTGCGATGGCCCCAATTGCATCATTGGAAAAAGAAATGCCCAGAACAAAAGAAGAAATTAAAATTATGACGCAACAATTTAAAGTAAGATTGATATTTACATGATAACATATTTTGCATGTCGTATGTCTCTCTTGTGAGGTTTGAAAACAGGATACGGTGTCGCCCGTCAGCTTTAAGGCCCGTATAGGTTATAGGAAACCTGCATACTATCAGAAGTCCAATAAATTAGCTTAGGAAGTAACCAAAAGCGGGGTTTGGGACTCCCCTCTCTTGTGTAGCAATACTGAAGAAGGGCGACACATTCGCCACCTAGCGATAACTTTTCTCTGATCTCCAGTTTAGGTGCGACTAGTACGCCAAAATTTGCCCTTTTGAGAGAGAAAAAACTATTGGCTGAAAATGAACTCTGTGTCTCTAAAGGGACCGGAAAACGCCCCCTTCCACTGCAAAACCGAGCTCTCTTTAGCATAGAATCAGGAGAAGGGGGGGGGGGGTGAATTTTGGAACAGTCAAGGTCATTCAGTTTTTTATGGCTCTTCATAAACCTATTTTTATTTTTTTATAAAGCAAACGATCTACCCTTTAGAGATCCATCGTTCATGGGCTGAAGAAGTCCCGCCCTGCTCACGTGAAGAAAGACTTCCTAGAGAGGAGCTCGAGATTTCCAACAGTGTTAGGAAAGGGGGAAAAATTTAACCCCCTATCCATGGAGTTAGAAGGAGTTCTTACCCCAGCAGAGACGTACGCTATACCAGCTATTGCAATTGTTTACTTCCTTGGCTAATTTAATGGACTTCTGGTGAAATCGATTCCAACGCCGAAACGTTATTTTATAAATGTTTTTACTTTTCGGGCTGCCATTTTTGAAGATGGGGTCGAATTTGAAAAATCTTTCCTAATGCGAGCCTACTACTTAAGAGTAGCTTCCCTGAAAACTTTCAGCCTTCTAGGTAAAGCAGTTTAGGCTGGGCGTTGATTGTCAATCAGCCAGGATTTTGACTTATGCAAATAGATATAGATTGACTTTACAAATTCGGAGACTTGAAGAAGCGTCCTCCCATGATGGGGGATTTTATTAAGTGAGGAGTAAAACTGAATGGGCAAGTAGGAGAGGTTTCCTGAACTGCTGTGTCCCTATTGATAATTTTAGTGATGTGACCATCTTGTTAATTATCAAATTTTTAGATTTTATCAATATCTAGCTAGTCTAGCCGGCGTTGTCCGGTTGTTCTAAGGGACTGGAAACCATAAAGAGTTTCCTGTCTATGTAGACACTTTTTATCTGCATGATGTGGTTTTTCAGAAAGTTCTTTTTTCATTTGTGAAATTCAATTAAACGATGTGAAAGGTTAATTCTTAAAGCTTAACTGTTGCTGGTCTAAATTAGGAAGTTCATTAACAACTTTGTGAGACTTAACCTTGAGGAACTCAACAAAACCATTTCTAAATTCTTACCCTAGTATTTCTGGCATCAGCCATGCTTTTTAGTCAAATTCGGTTTCGAATTGTGACTATGCATGAAAAATGAACAAACTATTTACTCAAATATATAGCTTGGACTAATTATTAATACTATTAAATATTAACAAGAGAAAACTGAAATTTCTCTTGACATTAAGCAAGACAATTTTTTCTCTAAAACAAGTAGTTTCTTACGGAAAAAATGGGTCTCCTATAAGAGGGTATCTCACTTATTTTAGTTGCATTTATTGGAAAATTATAATGTATTCAGAATGAAACATTTTTAAAACTTTTATTTTCGGTTTCACAACATTTACATTTTTTAAAATAAGGTGCTAAATTTTCTCATATAAATTATGCTGCTCATTTATTAATTGTGGGATTTTAAAATGTAGTAAAACATTTACAATAATTAATTAAAGTACATTCCAGTATTTAATTTGAAAGAAAAAAAATGTTGCTCCTGGTAAAATTGATTAAAATCTCTAACGTAATGCATTTAAGCTGCTTTTAAAATCCATTGAAGTATAACAGAACCATTAATATGTTTCAAATTAAATTAAACAATGAATCAGAATTTTAATATTTACAATACTCTCTTATCTCGTGAATACTACACATATTATAATTGCTGTTTGTTTCAATTTCATTGTGATCATTTCATTTAAGTCAGTTAATGGTAATTTGTTACAGTTTTAGGCCCAAGTTCAGTCAAACCACAACCATGTCGTGTTACTCTATAGGTATTTTCAAATTTACTTTATCCTGTGTGAATCCTCATTTCTTTACTCGTGAACACTTTTTTCATAAAAATTCTATGTACAAATAATATTTCGAACAGTTTTTAGTTTGTTATTTGTAACTGCATTTTATTTGTAACTGCATTTTATATTACATAGTTTTTAGGAAATATATCTTGATCATGCAGTTAAACATTTATAATTGCAGGTTACGTATTTACTTGATAAAGAAAAATACTTTTATATAATATTAATATTTTAGAATGTAGTACATGTGGTATGTGGTATATTTATAATATCTATATTTATTTCTGAAAGCCTACCACTCAAGTATCGAAAAAAAACTCCTGGCCCTATACGATGTTTTTACTTTTTACGTAAATGTTTTTAACTTCGACCATCTTTAAAAATGGCTACCAAATTAGTCATCAAAATATATTTGCGCGACATCTTCTGTATATATTTATGACTATACTCATTTCTTTTGTAAACATATTTTATGGTACTCCTATTAAGGCGTTTGACCATAGAATGTTTAAAAATTGCAATCCCATAGTGGCAGAAGGGAATAAATAGAGTAGGGTAAATGAAGATCCATAAGTCTGACATGAGTCCTGCCAACTTCAAAAATAGACTAAAAATTCTAGTGCTGTGCGAGTACTCGATAAGACTCGAGTACTCGATCGAGTATCGAGCCGAGTACTCGACTCGATACTCGATAAGAGATTTTCTGAGACTCGAAAACGTTTCGAGTATTAAACCAAGGCTCGATAAATACTCGAACCTGCTTTTGGAAGGCCTTTAACTCTGAAAATTGGATGTAGTAGTTATAAAAATCCACAAGGAAGTCACGTTTATTGGTCAAGAGACGCATGTTAGTGTTAAAGGGTAGTTTAGATCATAATGCCAGTGTAATGTAGTAGGGTAGTAGCTCCTAGCTGGTTCAATAGTGGAAGTAAAAGTAATAAAATACAGTTAATAATAGCGTTGACTATTATAATTATATTTTCATTTTATTAATTTATTTCTTCTTTTTTTTAAGTTCAGCTTAGTTATTTTCGTTTGGGACTTTGCACGAAGGATAATAAAGGCTAGTGGCTAAGGTGAGGAATGAGATTCCGAAGAAGATATTGATGAGGAATTAGTTTGTTAAATTAAAATGGAAGAAGAGTAATACTGTCTGGGAAATGTTTGAAGAAGTTGTCGATGATCAAAATTACACCAAATGTCTATTATGAGAGCGATAAATTAACAGAAAGTGCTGAAATACTGCAAAACCAATTACTAATTACTCGATAAATACTCGAAACAAATTTTCCAACTACCCGCTACTCGATTCGAGTACTCGAGACTCGGCTCGATACTCGATAAGGGAAAATTTCAATACTCGAGACTCGACTCGAAACCAAAAATTCAAGGCTCGCACAGCCCTAAAAAATTCTCCACATGCCTCCTCACGACATTATACGTCACATCGACGACAGAAGCTCCTTATCCAATCAGAGAAGGGAAGCTAATTTCAGATTGTAAGGGTCTTGTTACCACCGTAAAGAATTAAAGATAATCAACTGCAATCCTGCTCTAATTATTCCCTTCTGATAGTAGCGTATCTGTATTTAAATGAGTCCTAGCTCCAACGGAGGGTCGCCTACAGAGTTTGTGGGCCTCAGGGAAATGGACACAATTGCCCCATCCCTCGACGGTCCTGCTCTAACTGATGGCTTGAATTGTGGGTTGATGTTAACCATATCAAACACGTAATTTTGGCATTTTTCTCACGTGATAGTATAAAAGTTTCTGATTGGCTAATACATTTAAGTCAGGAAGTTTAGAAAAAGACTATAAGCTCTCTGACTTGCTGAAGAAAAAGAGATTTGCAAATGCAAAGTAGATAGGTCCGTATACATCATGACGTATCGAAAATCTTAAATCTTAAACCATGAACTTTTAAATTTAAATGTTTTCATGGTTTCTCGTTGACTTCGGAACTTATTGAGGGTATAACATTAATACGGCGTGCGTTGGGCTCAGAATTGGGTTTTGGTGGGACTACATCCTGCACCGTTACATTCAATAATTGGGAACTCCTATACCTACGACAGCAACAAAACATGGACAGAAAGGTCTTTCTAAAGTCATCTCCAAATAAAAAGTAGATGAAAATGAAAAAATGGTAAAACATGAATAGAAAAAAATCGTTCAAGTTAGAAAAGATTTTCATCTGATTTTCGCCAATTTGGTACAAGTCAAACGCCTCCATGAAGTTAACAATGTCAAGTGGGGTATTAATAACGGCGAACCAAGTAGTAATGAGTATTATCAGTACCGTTATTCGATGGTCCTTTCGGTCGTCTTCATCGGTAGAGTCATTATGGGACCAAACATAGAGTAAAAACATAATGCCTAAATACATGCAATCAGTGGCAACCATTCCGGAGATACAATCAATCTTCAACCTTAGACTAAGAGCTTCTTTATTTGCCATTGTTGTTACGTAGTATGGGAAATTGAAAGAGAATACGGGCAGTAGCATGCATAGGAGCACAATGGTAGCCCTGAGACTCGAGTTCCATTTGGGTCGAGTTACCAATAAATACTGAAAGACACAGGCTACGGATAAAATCCATTTGCAATATGTTAAAGTGAAGCGTTTAATTAAGGTCAACGCGACATCCGTTTTATCGCCTTTATCGAACATTGCGTTATCGTACAATAATACATAAGACATCATAGTAGCTAATAAAATAAATGAAGAAACAGACCATGAACACAGCAGGGTGCCAATAGAGTTTCTCATATTTGATTTCGAAAATACAATAATGCATATTAGGTTAGCTATCAAGCCACTAATGCAATTAGGCCATTCGTATTTTTGAAAATCATTAGTGTAATCTTTAAATATTTTGTTAAATGTTTCACTAAAGCTTTTGCCGTTGTCTTCATCCCATCTACCCATAATTAGACCGGTTTATGTAATGAATCTGAAAAAAATTAAAAAGTGAATTGTTAAGAAAGATTTTCAGTGCAGTTTCAAGGAATATATGCAGTTCAATTTTGGGTATTCATAATCATATTTTGTCGTAAATGTTCGACAGATAAATGAATAAAATTAATGTATGCTAATTTAATATTTTGTGTTTCATCTATATAAATAACCGTATCATTTGAAAGCAAACACTAATCTGCATTAAATAAATTTACAGTTGAATTGGTGTTTAATTTAAAATTTTACGATTTAAAACTACATTCTTCAAAATCGTTATCCTAAGTACGGTCATATTCATTTATCTACCAATCAATATTTCACGGTGATACTTATTCAAATCTCTAATCTATTTTTAGGACATTAAGAAGGTTTTATTATCTAGTGATTCCGCATTATCCATAATAGATTATTGAAATTATTAGTGTCAAATAAGTAAATACCGTAATTTTCGTGTAAATCCCGAGTCTCATTGAATTACCTGTACGAATCTCAAATAGGTCGTAAACGAAAGCGTCAACTCTAGTCGCTTTGTTATTCGCATCTAGAGACGAAATGATATGTTCGCCGGAGTTCGTTTTATGTTTTGTTAGATGTATTTCAACTGTATTACCAGAAGTGAGATGAGACTAGAAGTGAAGGGCTCTAGCATTGATAGTAGATCCTGGCACTAGTGAACAAATTTGAGGATTTTATGCCGCTTCCATCGCGCCTGCACTAGAGAGAAAAAAATTGGTCGAGTTCCAAAAACATTTCCTACCCCCTTCCCCTCAACCTAAAGCGGCCGAACACGGACGCGGGTGCTTGAATCTAGTTCGGCCGTCTACCACCGCGAGCGTCTCACGTTTTGGAGGGGAAATTTCAGAAACCGCTACTAGAGGGCCAACCGTTGGTGTGTTATCAAGAATATTCACTTTCGCCGAGTGAAGAATTTGGTTAGCTCAGTACTTCTGGTCTCATCTCACTTCTGGTATTACTAATGACTTATGTATAGATACAACCGACACTCATGTTTGACACCGTATCCATGGTGACGAAATCCTCAACTATACGACAGTAATATTTAAATACCCAAGAGTGTCATTATCCTTTTATGTGTAAGGTCTTACGTAAAGGTTTTGTCCTACATTCCTCAAGTTCAAAAGATTGTTTTAAAAGCTCGTGAATTCCCAATAAAATCCACGGGTCAAATATTTTAATATTCTTTGTTGCTTTAAATAAATAAACGAATGGTTTTTGATGTAAGATTTATCTATATTTATAAAAGTAAATATCCTGACTGACTGATACTCTTTAGTAATAAGCGCGTTCAAAGAAAGATTTTTCCAATTCGTGGCCATATTAAAAGGAAAAGTTCAGGTAGCATAAAATTATGCCTTAAAAGATGGACCTTTTCTAATTAAAAAAAGAAAAATATTAAAAATAAAATTATCTCTTATTACAAAAAAATTAGTATTTAATCAGTCTTAAAAACGAGGACTACCGCACCACCATTGGTTAAAAAATCCAAAAAATAGATTTTTTGATTTAAATCGGATTTTTTATTTTTATTGATTTATTTCATTTTGTGAGATTTTTATTGAACTACTAGTTAGTACATTGCCAACCTGAAAACTTTTGAGTCAAAATTTGGAAAAAGCAAAATGATCATGGCATTTAAGCAGCTATTGGATATTATCAACAAAGTTATTCTTATTGCTACTATTAAAATGCTTATAGAAAAAGACTAGCTGGACCGCTATTTCATTTCCTAGCCTATTTCGAATCTTAATCCAGATATTTTGACCACATGAGTGGCAAGACAAACTGGAGTTCTGGGAAAAACTTAAACTCAAATATGCTAAAACCATGATGGTTTTTAATTATAGGTCTTTTCTAGTTAATTTTCTTAAAATATTTCTTGAAATCTTAGAAAACAATTGTTTAAAAATAAAAAAAATACTTGATTTTAATCTAATGATTTTTTAAAAATATAAATAAATGCTCGATTTCAATCAAACGATTTTTTTTAAAAATATAAATAAATACTTGATTTTAATCAAATGATTTCTGAAAAATATAAATAAATACTTGATTTTAATCAAATGATTTTTTTAAAAATGTAAATAAATACTTGATTTTAATCAAATGATTTTTGAAAAATATAAATAAATACTTGATTTTAATCAAATGTTTTTTTAAATATAAATAAATACTTGATTTTAATCAAACGATTGTTTTAAAAATATAAATAAATACTTGATTTTAATCAAATGATTTTTTTTTAAATATAAATAAATACTTGATTTTAATCAAATGATTTTTTTTTAAAAAAATCGCTTGATTTAAATCCAACTGGTTTAAATCAAACACCCCTGCTTATTCTAGGGCAGTAGCATTTTAGAGAAATTATATCATTTTATTGAATTTTAAAGTTGAAATAAAGAATGTTCCCTAAAATAGAACGCCACACCGATATCTTACAAGGATGAGCTAGAAGACCATTTTGGAAGTTCTCCCGGTTTTTTTTAAGTTCCCCAAAACACCCGAGAATGGAGGGTAGGCTTTAACTTGTGTTATAGTTATACAGTGTTATATTTGTAAATAGGATATAACAAGAAAGCTTGGAATCGAAGGAAGGCTTCCTTCCGTTACCGGAAAATATACCGGAGTCAATCAAGTGCTGTGTGATGGACCATCGGAAGATCTATTTTGTCCTTTAGTCAATCGGTCTAGAATGGGGACATCCATAAATCACGTAAATCAGGTAATTTTTTTTTACAATTGATTTCCCGATTATAGCCTGACATCACGTGTTAGGGGAGTTCAGTGACATTATTTGACGAATGGCGTCTGGTAGGGATGGGTTTCTGATCCAAAGATGAGCACGTATCTTTTCCCATCGCGTAGCGCGTCAGATTTTAATACAAAATACCGATGTGGGATTACTAACAGCCACACAAATTATAGTGCCATTATAATATGAAATAATTGAATTGAAAGTGTTGTTTATTGTGCAATGAATAATAATAATAATAATAATTTTTAATTGGTTTGTTTAAAACTGGATAGACATTAGATGATATGTCAAAAAATATTTTTACCTCTCCGAGTGACGTATGTCACGGAGAGGTTCTAATTTCGACGTGTGTGTGTGTCTGTGTGTGTGTGTGTCTGTTGTTACACCCACGTGACCGCGTTCGCAGTTTCCAAATCGGAGCAAACGTGTTCGCCATTTCCGAACTGCTTTCACAGTCACGGAAATGGCTCCTTTACTTGAGTTCTCACACCACCATCTTCTCGTCTTTGTCCATCCCACTTGGACACCAGTCTGTACTTACTGGCTTCTAATCACCACCATCTTTTGATCTTCGTCCATCCCACATGGACACCAGTCTGTATTCATTGGCTTCTAATCACCACCATCTTCTGGTCTTCGTCCATTCCACTTGGACACCAGTCTGTACATACTGGCTTCTAATCACCACCATCTTTTGGTCTTCGTCCATCCCACATGGACACCAGTCTGTACATACTGGCTTCTAATCACCACCATCTTTTGGTCTTCGTCCATCCCACATGGACACCAGTCTGTACATACTGGCTTCTAATCACCACCATCTTCTGGTCTTCGTCCATTCCACTTGGACACCAGTCTGTACACCTGGCTTCTACTTCATCGTCATCGTTGGGTTTAAGACATTCGCGGCGATCAGCTAGGGTTACGAGAAACGTCTAGCCTCCCTAGGGTGGGTTGTCCACCAAAGGTTTTCGCAATTGCGGTTGTTCTTGCTTTTAACTGTAGCTCGACACCCTTATATACTACCTATTTGAGTAAGGTAATGCAACCGGCGTATGCTTCATTTCAAACGCCAATATTAGTCAAGTCTCTCAAGAATGTCTAATTGTTCTTTATAAACGCGATGTAACGCTCAATAAGGCGAACAACTAACGAAGAAAATATTTAATATTAATTATATTTATTTTAATATTTAAGATAATCTAGTTTCTCAACTCAAAATTAAAACGTAAAGAGTTAAAAAGCAGCCTATGTTTTAGTCTGTGTGTGTCCGTCTGTTAGTGCACCGCGTTAGCAGTTCGCTTTGTTTTGTGGAAATAAATCCAACAAAACCTTAAAATTTGGTTTTCTCATAATGTGTAATTAATATTTGGAAATATTTTTCGTAATTTCGATGCCTTTAGTGATTTTGTAGCTATAAAGCTCTGTTTCATTTTGATATCCCAAGAATATTTTTAATTATTATTATTTGAAATCGATGTTTATATATTACTTAAGCTATACTACATCTGTTTATAGCATAATTCTTTCTAAAGTGATTTCAAGAAGAACGCAACTATATTGGTCAAATGAATTTTTGTTTGTCAATAGGCAGCGCTGTTAGCAGTGACCTACAGAACGGGATTATTGAATTTTGACGTCACGGTGCTCAGCGCTGAGCCAGCGCGTACTTCAAGGAAAATAGTCGGGTTTTTGGATAACGTGACGTAAAACGCGTAGTTCTCAGCTTGGCGAAAAAAGCATGGAGGAATTAATACAAATAGCTCTTGCTGATTCTGATGGGACTATAGCTATTTAATTGGCGTGAAACAAGTTGATCACGCGAGAAGTTTAAGAGACATGTTAGTTTCTAATTTTAATTATAAAAGTTGTTGTTATCTATCTCTTAAAATATGTTATCATACAATTTTTGTTAAGCCTTGGTACCTTGCACGCTTTATTGCGCTAGCGTTATTCTTAAAACACCAATGACCGGAGAAAAGCTATGACGACAGAGCTCACAGGTAAACGTTTTCCAAAATCCGCTGTCTTTTTTGGTGAGCTCTGCTGAACGCAGCCCAGATCAGAGAAAGGTCTGATCGTAATCGGATTATAGCTTCGTGTTTTTATGCTTTTTATGGTGCGCATTTACCTTCAGTGTGTGTAGCCACAAATTAGCTTTGGTGTTATGTAACGTTAAAAGTCATGTTGACAAAGTAAGAAAATCGTTGAGGTGAAACGAGAGGATAGTTTTTACATGGCAACCCTGTTGTGAATATGGCTTTGAACATAGAGGGTATACAGTTGAGGAGTAGAAAATTTGGCCTTTACAAACACGTAAAGGTAATATCCCTCCAAAGTTTTATCTTTTCATTTCCCGTTTTTCCCCCATCGGATGATTTTAATGTGTACAAGTATATCCTTATTGGATGTAAAATGTCGTCTGATTTACAGTATATTTGCTATGCTTTGTATACTGCTTTAATATTTCATAAATTTTAACTTCAGTATTTGTTCATAAAAAAAAGAAACATTTCCATATCTGGGAAAATAAGTTTGTAAGTAGTCCTCCTCTAGACTCGGAGAGGTAATATTTTGGTTTTCCCAACTTGTTAAAAACTATCATAGAGTAATATAGATGTATTTCCTTTTTCCAACCTGGACATTCTGACAAAAATCTCAGGATATCGTGCAATCGTGCAAAAAATCCTGAAATCACAAAGTCTAATACCCTAGCTGTTTTGGTAATTTCTTATCTCTCCGGGTGCTGGCACTTTACTAAGTTTGATAACCTTGGGTTTATTGACGTGAATAAATTAATGCCATAAAAGCTCCTACTATATCTACAAGTGTCAAAGCGGCAATATATTTTTCTTCAAATTTTGTCACCTATATAATTTTTGCTAATTAGTCATTAATATTTAGTCTAGAGTTCCAATTATTGCCGATTATTTCGCAGCGCAAACTTCAATTTACACCATCATCCAATATGCGCAAGTGAGTATGCCTTTGTCTACCATTACATGTGTATAGTTACAGTTATGAGCGTGCAAGTTGAGCTCTCCTTATTATCGACTAAAGCAAACCTCATTTCATTTATATATACATTCCAAAATTCAAAAATCACGCTATCTAGCATAGAAGAGCTTGTAGGTCGCTTTGTGTAGCTGCGATATTTAAATTACAAGGCTGAATAAAATTTCCTGCTAATGTTAGTTCTTCGACCATGGACACATAATGAAGGAATGAAGGACTTTAGCGTCGCTGTACGGCTATTGTGTGAAACGCACTATTAGCTGAAGCAAATACCGACAAAATTTGGAGCGGTTCTCCGTCATATCAGATAGTAATTAGTACTTGATTGATTTAAAAATAATTATGATTATTTTAAAAAATAATTGCTGGAAACAACTCTTAGATGGCATGGAAGCAGTAAAATGCATTGATTCCAAATAGCTAGCTTAACTAAAGTTAACGGCATATTTCTTACGTATCCGTTTGCGCCAGGTTTAGCCCAAGAACTCAGAGGTCTTGTTTATTGACCTATGCTTGTACGACCAGAAAGAGTTTATAATAGGGAGTGGAAGCTCTTGCCTTTGACAGTGCTAAATACAATGTTGCTCAAACAAGTAATCTGCGACGCTAAAACTGGCCAGGTAAATTTCCGGTCACATGACTGTTCTTTAATTTTAAAGTTTGCCCTCCATCACTGTTGGTTGTACAATTACCCAATAAGGGTTCGTGATTTCGAGTGCGACTGGCGCCATTTGGAGTTACTTTAAGTCAGATGTTTCCCTTTCCCTAAAAAGGTAGTGTCCATCTCCCCTAAACCCTCGCGCAACATTCTAGACCCACCCTAAGGGAGGGGGCCTCAAAAAATAGTACCAGAAATAGACCTGACCAGTTTTGTTGATCACGTGATTTTTGAGCTACATAATATTCCTCAGTTTCCACTTCCTATTATAAATTCTCTCTGCCCGTATTTAACTCCAATCTCGCATTAGCAGCTAAAACAAAAGCTTTCAGTGCTTTCATCCAAAGTAAAAGTTTGAAATTTATATTGAAATAGTATGGATTAAGGGACAAACGTTCAGGTTTCCTGGTTCGGTGGGTTGAAATCCATGAAATATTTGAAAATATAGGGTTTTATGGGACACTTTCAAAATTATAGGATTTTATAGGTATTATAGGATCTCTGGGAGCCCTGAAAGTTTTAAGCCCTTCCCCTTGTATCATTGTCATAAAAGTGTAGGATTTTTGGTTCTTATTCAGTCTTCTCATTCACAATTTTCAGGTAGACAAAGGATTTCATATGTATGATTATGGAATCGAGAAGAATCAAATAATCTATCAGCAAGTGAGAATTAAAAATTATTTATTTATCAATTATTAAAACAATTAATTTAATTGTCTTAATGTTTTAGAACGAACCACCGAAATATTTTCCAGAACGAACCACAGTTCCGGTTATTATAATATCAAGCCCTTCAGACAAATCTTCAACCCCACAGGCAGTAAATTATCTTAGAAATTTATTGCCGAATATTATTCAAGAAGGTTACGGAATCAAACCGCCCAATGATTATAGTCACTCTGACTTTATTTGGGCCGCGGATGCTTATAGTTACATTTATAATCCCTTGATATCATTACTCAAAACGTTCACTAGTAATTAAAGTAGTATATAAAGAAGAGTTTTAGCTTTTTATTTATTTTATTTTTTTTGTTTAAACCAGGGATAGATTAAATTTTAGAAGTAGGAATGGAGAACATACTAATCAGTGCGCGTGAAAGTCCCGGACCCCATTCCACGGGACGAAGGGGTATGAAAGAAGAGGCGGCGACAGAGGTAAAAAAGAAAATGCGAATTTTTCGCCTTCCCCATCAGCAACGTCATCAAAACGTAGTTTAAGTGAGCCAATAAGGTAATTTAAAACTTTTCGTTACGTGTTGGAGGGAGGGGCTCTATACTGGGCTATGAGTCGAACTGAAGTAAATACTAACAGTTCTCCATTCCTATACTTCTAAAATTAAATCTATCCCTGCTTAAACTAATAGTTTAAAATATCAAAAAATATCAAAAATTAAAGGAAAAGGTCTGAAACATAACATGAAACGTTCCTAAATATAAAAGGAAAAATACATTAAAAATAAATGATCTCTTACTACAAAATAATTACCATTTTATTTCTCTTAAAAATGAGGACTACTGCGCCGCCATTGGTTTGATGGGTGGGAACCAGATTTCACATCGGAGGGTTTAATTTTCGCGAACAATACCCGGATGACCTTCATGAGTTATTCAATGACCCTCAGAACGAGAGAATCTGCATGGTAGCATATGATTTCATTTTCACGGTTGCTTCCTAAGAAATGCTGTCGCTGATGTTTGAAAGACATCTGTTTCTTCAGGCAGATGGGCTGACGCGTATATAAGTGTCCATAAGCTCAGGTTCCATCATGGGACGTCTCGGAATCACTACCGACGCTATATATATATGTATATAGCGTCGGTAGTGCTATATACATAATATATCAACTGATAGCGAAAATAGACTAATTTTAGGGATGTTTTTGTAAATCAATTATTGAAAGAAAAAACCCTTTTATTTTTCAATTGCAAATTTTAATATTTTAAAGTCTTACAAAACAAAGGTGTTTTCATTTTGTGATTTTTTAAAAGAAATATTTTTGGAAAAATCGCCATTCTTCAAAGCATTGGTGATTAGATCTACTATGACCAAACTGCTGCTAGACCTAGGGCGTGTATTTTGGTTCGGAGGGATCTTTGTTGTATCTCTCTACCGCTGTACACTTCCCAGGACACGGCGGCCGTGAATCTAGTCCTGGCCACTGGGCATGCCAAGTTGACTATCACGGCTGCCTCCGCATACTTTGCCCACGACGCGGACTCTCTCCCGACAATTGAGGTGATCAATTTGGTCAATCAATGTGAAAAGAGAGGGGACAAGCTAATCATTGGCTGCGATGCCAATGCTCATCACATCACGTGGGGCAGCTCTGACTGCAACAAGAGGGGTGATGATTTACTAGAATATTTAGTTGGTTGTAAACTCTATATTCTTAATCAAAACAATGAACCTACTTTTGTTACTTCTAATAGAAGGGAGGTCATTGACCTCACGCTAGCCACAGAAAACCTCGTGTCTTCCGTGTCTAACTGGCATGTGTCAAATGAACCGTCTCTGTCGGATCATAGGCACATCTGCTTTACTGTCGCGATTACTTCTGTCCCGGCGGGGACGGAGATACGCAACCCAAAACGGACTAATTGGGCCGGCTATAGGGAAGACCTAATCCTACGCTACGGAGGGGGTCACACTCTTAAACTTACTTCACCTAAGGATCTTGATCGGGCTGCTGGTGTTTTACAGTGCTCCATCATGGAGTCGTTCCACCGGAACTGCCCACTTAAGACCGTCAACCGCTCGAGGCTTGTCCCTTGGTGGAACGCGGATCTCAGCCGGCTTCGTAAATACACGCGCAGGCTCTTTAACAAAGCCAAGCGCACGGGTGACTGGGCTGGATACAGGCAGTCCCTTAACGCCTACAACAGGGCCATTAGAGCTGCTAAGAAGGACTCCTGGCGGACCTTCTGTGAGCAAATCTCCAATGTCCCTGCCACGGCTAGGGTCATGAAGATTCTAGCGCACGACAGCACACATCGACTTAATGCTATTAAGCTACGGGAGGGTGTGTACACTAAATCTGGGGCTGAGACTCTCAAGCATATGCTGGAGGTCCATTTTCCTGATTCTACTTTTATTAATCCAACAAACCCTGACTCTCTCTACCCTGTCTTGTACAGGGCTAAGAGGGAAGACTGGCTTGTAGCCAGACAGGTTGTCACGATTCCCAAGCTTCGGTGGGCTGTCAACTGTTTTGAGCCCTACAAGTCTCCGGGACCCGATGGGGTCTTCCCTCTGCTTTTGCAGGAGGGCTTAGACCACATCGCCTCTCCGCTATGCAAGATCTACAGACTTTGCATTGCTCTCGGTCACATACCTCGTGACTGGAAACGCTCTAGGGTCATCTTTATTCCCAAGCCCGGGAAGGCTTCCTATCTCGAGGCGAAAGCATTTAGACCCATATGCCTGACCTCCTTCTTCCTCAAAATTCTGGAGAAGTTGGTGGACAGGTACATCAGAGACGAGGTACTTTCGGTAACTCCTCTCTCTTCTTCACAATTTGCCTACCAAAAAGGCAAATCCACTGAGACGGCCCTTCACGGCCTTACGAATTGCCTGGATAGGGCATTCGAGTTTCAGGAAATTTCACTGGCTGTCTTCCTCGATATCGAGGGGGCCTTTGACAAGGTCTCTAGCTCGGTTATTACTGAAGCTGTTGAGAGATTTGGCATCAGCGCCACTCTTGGCCGCTGGATCAAGTCCATGCTTACCGACCGCGAGGTGTCGGCGTCCCTCCTTGGGGACTCTCTAGGGGTGACTACCAGCAGGGGCTGCCCTCAGGGTGGAGTGCTCTCCCCCCTGTTGTGGTGCCTGGTGGTGGACGAGCTCCTGGGGAGGCTCGGGGGTGCTGGGGGCTGTTGCTGCTTCGGGTATGCGGACGATGTAGCGATAGTCTTTACGGGGAAGTTCCCGGATACTGTTACCGCGCTTATGAGATCTGCTCTCTCTAGCGTGGAGCAATGGTGTCAGGCGGTTAACCTCACCGTTAATCCTGATAAAACTGTCCTTGTTCCTTTTACGAGGAAGAATACTAAGGATCTGTTCAATGATATCTCTTTCTTTGGCCAGGTCCTGACAAAGTCCTCCGAGGTGAAATACCTGGGGGTGACTTTTGATTGTAGACTCACATGGAAGCCGCATCTTGATCGGTGTATTAAGAAGGCCAAGATGCTCTTCTGGAGGACCAGGAGCTCTGTCGGCCAGACTTGGGGCCTCAACCCCAAGGCTGTACACTGGCTCTATACTGGGATCATCAGACCCATACTATCTTACGGGGCACTTGTCTGGTGGACAAGGGTCCGGCTTAAGACGGTGCAGGCTGCCCTGCGCAAGCTTCAAAGGCTTGCCTGCATTGGTGTTACGGGGGCCATGAGATCGACCCCAACTGCTTCCCTGGAGGTGCTCCTCGACATGCTTCCTCTTCATCTCTTCATTGAGGAGGAGGCTGTCATGGGAGCCTACAGGCTCAACATTAGTGGCTGTTGGGTTCCAAGACTTTGGGATTACAGCCATACGAAGCTCTTTCGGGAGTACGCCGCACTTGAGCCGTCGCTTACGATGTGCTCTGACAAAACCGTCACCAGTTTTGATTTCACTAAGCCATTCAGTATCCACTTCCCCAGTCGGGCAGAGTGGACTAACCTGCTGCCTCTTGGCACTGGGGGTGAAACCATTTGGTTCACCGATGGCTCCAAGACTGATTCCGGCGCTGGCGCCGGCTATTACTGTCAAACCACAAGGGTCGGCTTTTCTGCTTGCCTGGGCACCTTCGCTAGTGTGTTCCAGGCTGAAATTGCCGCGATCTGTTATTGCGCAGATTACTGTATTAACAAAGGGTATACCGGACGGACTGTGAGAATTTATTCTGACAGTCAGGCTGCCCTGAACGCTCTGAACCAGTGTCAGATTTCTTCTCAACTGGTGCGTAGCTGCCTCGACCTGCTAGCGCGACTGGCATCCTGCAACAGGGTTCTGCTGTACTGGGTGCCAGGGCATAGCGGATATTATGGCAATGAGCAAGCCGATAGATTTGCGAAAAGGGGTGCGGAGGCCAAGCTCTTGGGGCCGGAGCCGGCCGTCCCCATCCCCTACAGGCACGTCAAACGGTGTCTGCATGACAGGTTGACTGTCATACAAAATCAGCTCTGGCACAGCATGGAGGGCCAGAGACAGACAAAGTTGTTTGTCGATGGTCCCTGCAGGTCTCGTGCTAGGGACCTAATTTCGCTCGGCAGATGGGATATTAGGCTGGCCACCGGTCTTTTGACCGGGCATTGCCGGCTTAATAGGCACCTCCATCTGATGGGTTTTGCCGACGACCCTCTCTGTAGGTCGTGTCAGGAGATGGAAGAAACATCCGCCCACGTACTTTGCGAGTGCGACTACTTCGCCTCGCTTAGATTAGAATATTTTGATTCACACACCCTGGAACCCTCGAGGGTCTCCTCTCTCACGGTGGAGCGAATTCTTAGCTACGCTGCAGCTACAGGCCTATTCAAGGCCTGATTACGAGGATGCACAATATGCCTTTGGCATCGGTGCTAGGGCGCGTACCCTCCTCATCAACAATAATAATAATATAGATCTACTTGATTTTTAAGTTCTTCGATTTTCGTCATAACCTCTTCGTGCTCGCTTCTATTGGAAATTTCTCGTTCGAAGATGGATTCGTTGCATTTGAACCAGGCTTTATCCGAGTTTACAATTCTCCCTTCCTAAATTAATAAATTTTTATGTAGTAGTGCAGCTTTTATTTCATACCGACCTCCATAATAACAGTACCCATAAATAATAGCAATGGCAATAGTCACAAATGCACTAATTGTTTTTCGATTAATGCTGCACAAGTCTTATTTCAACAGTTAATTTTAAAGATTAGCGCAGTCGGTTAGTATTGGCAGAAGTAGGATGAGACTAGAAGTGAAGAGCTCTAGCATTGGTAATAGATCCTGGCACTAGTGAACAAATTTGAGGATTTTATGCCGCTTCCATCAGAGAGAATTTATAATAGGGAGTGCAAACTGAGGAATATTATGTAGCTCAAAAATGACGTGTTCAGCAAAACTGCCAGGTCTATTTCCGGTATTATTTTTTGTGGCTCCTCCCTCTAGGGTGGGTCTAGAATGTTGCTGGAGGGTCTAGGGGATATGGACACTACCTTTTTAGGGAAAGGGAAACATCTGACTTGAAATAACTCCTCTTGATGCCAGTCGCACTCGAATTCGTGAACCCTTATTGGGTAATTGTACAACCAACAGTGATTGAGGGCAAACTTTAAAATTAAAGGGGAGTCATGTGACCGGAAATTTACCTGGCCAGTTTTAGCGTCGCAGCCTACTTGTTTGAGCTACATTGTATTTAGCACTTTCAAGGGCAAGAGCTTCCACTCCCTATTATAAATTCTCTGCTTCCATCGCGCAAACACTAGAGAAAAAATTGATCGAGTTCCAAAAACATTTCCAATTTTCATCCCCTCATCCTAAAGCCGCGGAAGACGTACGCGGGTGCTTGAATCTAGTTCGGCCGTCTACCACCGCGAGCGTCTCACGTTTCGGAGGGAAATTTCAGAAACCGCTATCAGAGGGCCAACCGTTGGTGTCTTATCAGGAATATTCACTTTCGCCATGTGAAGAATTTGGTTACCTCAATACTTCTAGTCCCTTATCGTACTTCTGGTATTGGATAAAAACTTTTAAAATCAGAAAAAATCTGTTTAGTAATCGATCAAAAATCGGTTTCAGTTGATAATGATATTCGCTCCATTGGATTAGTAATTGGTTATCTTGTTGTGTGTAAATAATCGGTTGTCTCGTTGAGTTTAAATATTTGGTTGATATCGATAGGTTTAAATCAGAGTTAAGTTTCGTTGTCGTTGCTAGTAAAATTTCAATTTCGCCATGGGTACCGACGGGTAATTTTATGATATCGGCCATAACTAAAAAGAAGTTTGTTCAAAAACAAATAAGAACGTGTTTGACTGAATCATGGAGGAATGAGTGTAATATAGGGGATGAAATCCGTTTCGTAACATCAATTTTATCCCTATGCCTATTTACAGGAACGAAGCCTAATCATGGTCTTTGCGTGCCATATAAAAGAGTGCCTTATCGTATGGCTAGTGAGCAACGCCACGATATTTTTTAGCTCAGCAATAACCGAAGCATTTTTTTCGTCGAGTGACGATGACGTCACGGAGAGGTATTACACGTGGGGTGTATTTATGTGTGTGAGGAGATTTCTGTGTCTGTCACCGCGTTATAAATCCATGTAAACGTGTCCGCGCAATACCTGGACCGTTCACAGAAAGCAATTTTGGTTTCTACTTCATTATCATCGTTAGGATTAAGATGTACGCGGCGATCGGCTATGGGTTACGAGAGGCGTCTATAGTAGCTTCCCAATGGGAGGATTGCCAATAAAAGCTCACGCAATTACATGCACTAATCGGCTAACTCATATCCTAAATTTCCAAAAACAATTTTAAAGAGGCATGCGAATTCAAACGTAAATACTAGGTATATTTCAAAGTGTTTTAGGAATGCCGTTCTAATGACGTTCATAAAACGTCTTCTTAACTAAAATCAAGGTAAATTACTGAGGATTAAAATAATTAATATCAATCATATTTATTAAAGGATTTAAGAAAACCCTCTTAAGTGGGTAGATAGCCCTCGTCTCGAGTCGAAGAGGTTTGTTTTGGTTTCCCAACTTATTAAACGAATAATCCGCGATACTATGCCTTCGACCCTAATTAGTAACGGAAAGTTTTTGGACAGGTTTTTATACAATTTAAATGTCACAGCCAACCGTTATAATCAACGCCAGACAACCGAACTTTAGGAAGGACCGATAAGACTCATGTTGCATAATTAAACGGATCGGATATGAACAGAATTGAGTTGAATTTTCTACTCACATAGTAGCTATATTTGTACTTTTTGTTGCCTTTGAAGAAGTAGCTATGATAGTTAGCAAAGCGAATGGCGGCGCTGATATTACTGGGCATTCCCTCCAATCGGGACATATCAAAAGGGGCACTTGTGGGGTTGGCTTCTTTCTGATCGTATACCCAGTATCTGCTGCCCTTAAAGAAGTACGTCTTTTCATTTTTATCCCAGACAAAGGCAGCGTCAACATTGTTGGGAATTCCACGGAATCCATCTTGAATCTTTCTGGGGTATCCCTTCTCCGGCCGCAAGTTGTAGAATCGCCAATAGCTGTCATTCTGTATATTTAAGCGAAATAAGACGACGTTTCAATACATTATTTTCATTTTTACGCACCTTGAAAATGAAAGTTGAGCCATCATTCCAGGTAAAGGCAGCGTCGATTGGTCCAGATCCGACTCCTTTCCAGTCTTCTGCTATGAGTCTTGGATATCCGTACACAATACCGCCATCGATTTTCCAATAATAGTCACCTTATTAATATAAATACATATACTGTTAAATACCTTAAAGGAAAAGTTCAGGGTACCTAACATTAGACCTCAAATTAACGGCCTCTTTTAGAAGATATCGAAATGATTGATAAAAAAAATTATAATTTCCCTAATTACGATTAAAATCCAATTAATTGACCCAAAAATTGAATAGAGGAGCCGCGCCATTTTTTAAAGTCACGTGATAAACTCGCACACACGCCGTTATTGGCCAAATGGCTAGCGAATAGGAAAGTTAGATTTCTCTACTGCAGACGACGATATTTATTGATATATTCAAGGTTGACTTTCAGCATAGACCACTCGATCACGCGCATCACGACGCAAGCTGCTCGCGCTATAGAAGCCCGTCAATCGGCCAAAAAGTGTAACTTTTGGGTTCTTGGCGAGAAATTCGAAGTCAGCGAAAATTAACATTAAGTTCTATGGGATGAGGAAGGTTTTTTGGCCAGATCCTCTGTCCTGTTGATCGAAATGACCTGAAATTTCAATGAGACGTGTGTTTTGACGTGTTTTATTAATCTTAAAAGGATTCAAGCTTCTAGAGTGGATAGCTTTTTAAAAAAAATATTTTCATAGCCAATATGATTGGTTCAGTGCTAAGACTGAATATATCTTCAGATCTACAGGTCCAAATGTCCTGAAATCTTAATGAGAGGTGTGTTACAGTCGTTTCTATTATATTAAAAAGGATTCAAGCTTTTTGAGTGGATAATTATTTCAATAAAAATTAATTTCCAATGTCATAATTGTAAATTAAGAACTTAATGCACTATATCTTTGGATCTACTGGCCCAAATGTCCTGAAAATTTAATGAGAGGTGTGTTAAAATAATTAAACTTTCACTCCCTTTCCAAGATTAAACGTATTGCTTAAACATTACGCTAAAAATCGTAGAATTAAACAAAATTATAGGCCCTAAAACCTAAAACACACCTTATTTGGGAAAGTTCAGAAGAACCCCTGTTTTTCTGCCAAAACGGAATTTTAGTTCAAAAATGTATTTATTGCAAATATCACATATTTTACAAAAACCAAAAATTAAGCATAGAAAAATCATGATTAAGAAACGAACTGAAAAGGGTTGGTGAAAATTATCATAATACCAGTTGCAGTTGGTAAAAAACAAAGATATAGTGGAGAGATAGTTTTAAATTATAATTAATTGTCAAAGAGGTCCAAGAAGAAAAAGCTTCCTCGCAGCGATCCTATGCTTGTTCAAAGACATTCTGAAGCTTCTTGAGTGGTGCTTGATCTTAGTTTTGAAGCTTTGTTTTAGCATTTGTCAAATTTTCTTATTTTGACGATATACTTTATATTTTAATCGATTAATCTTTTAAATGCCCCGCCCAACAAGTAAGAATAACAATTAAAAATCGCCAAGGGTTTTCGAGACATCTGCCCCTATGCATGTTTACAAATCATAGAAAATTGGTTCAAAAGGTCAATGATTTTTTTAATATAATATAATAGATTTTAACACACCTCTCATAAAAATTTCAGGACATTTGGACCAGTAGATCTGAAGATATATTCAGTCTTAGCACTGAACCCATCATTTTGGCTATGAAAATAATTTTTTTAAAAAAACCTTTCCACTCTAGAAGCTTGAATCCTTTTAAGATTAATAAAACACGTCAAAACACACGTCTCATTGAAATTTCAGGTCATTTCGATCAATAGGACAGAGGATCTGGCCAAAAAACCTTCCTCATCCCATAGAACTTAATGTTAATTTTCGCTGACTTCGAATTTCTCGCCAAGAACCCAAAAGTTACACTTTTTGGCCGATTGAACGGGCTTTTATAGCGCGAGCAGCTTGCGTCGTGATGCGCGTGATCGAGTGGGCTATGCTGAAAGTCAACCTTGAATATATCAATAAATATCGTCGTCTGCAGTAGAGAAATCTAACTTCCCTATTCGCTAGCCATTTGGCCAATAACGGCGTGTGTGCGAGTTTATCACGTGACTTTAAAAAATGGCGCGGCTCCTCTATTCAATTTTTGGGTCAATTAATTGGATTTTAATCGTAATTAGGGAAATTATAATTTTTTTTTATCAATCATTTCGATATCTTCTAAAAGAGGCCGTTAATTTGAGGTCTAATGTTAGGTACCCTGAACTTTTCCTTTAATATTTTGGCTATGAAATTAAAACAAAATATGAACAAGTCAAGCAAATTAAGATATCAATAAAACATTGCATAACTATTGGTTAATCATAAGTGCTACGGGTGCAGATAGGACGTTCTTTAAACAGCTATGTCTAAGCGTTCAATATACATTTAAAATGCGAACCCCAAAATGGAGGGAAAACACACTGACGCTGAACACCGTTGTCCTTTGCTTCTATATGCTTTAATCGCATCATGCTCTTCTTACCTCTAATAGAGCTGATAATTAGTTAGCTAATTAACATTCTAATTGGCATTTTTCACTAATTGAATTTCAAATACCTTACTGCTATTTGTCAGGAAATTCTTATTAATTAGTAATATGCATTGAAAAGCATTTATCTAATTAAAAATTAATCAAATTTAGGATTGACTAATTAGCCAATTGGTTTTTCAACTAATCTCTTACGCGGATTTGAACTAAAAACTAAATTCATTCGTGATTCACCTATTTGGATAAAATAGGATGAGAAAAATTTTGCGCTACTTTAAATTTTTTCAACCCCTCAAAGCGAGCGAGAAAACTAGTACTAATATACGGGTGTCAAAATTGTTAGCCCACCCACTCTTTTCTTCCTCTTCGTAAATGAAGTGAAATATGACTCTTTCCTAAATCGTAACTCACAATTAGGTCATAAACTATTATCCATTTGCTAATTTTAATTAATTTAGTTGAAATGCAGCTAATTAGTACAGCTCTGACCTCTAAAAAAATATGTGCTTCCATCTTTGGTTCTTGTAGCTGCATCAACAATTCCGTGCTTGCAAACCTCCTCATTCACATCAGAACCTGAAAAATGTTTACGTATTTAGAGAAGCTTTTACCATGCAGTAAGACTATGTTAATGGATGAAAACATTTTTACCATTATTTGACTTAGTTTCAGGTGTAAAATCGCCAACGTCCAATTCAAATACTTGGGGTTGGGCATTTTCTATCACGCGACTTTGAACCGTAGAATAACTAACATACCCGGCTACCAACATCAAACTCATTAAGCTAAGCTTTGTAAACCACATCTCTCAAATCCGAAAGAACATCCAACACTAAGTGAATCTGCTTTCAATGGTTTGAGTCTTTCAACTCACGCTCGAATGACCGGTTTTAAAATGAAATATTAATGCACTACAATTATATACCCATACATTTGGAGAAAAGTCGAGTTTCATTCAGTCTAATTTGATAATTTATCAGATTTAAGCGGAAAGTCTGTGGTTCAACAAACATTGCAATCGTGGAATATAATTTAATATTAATGCACTACAACAGAAGTCCATTAAATTAGTTTTGGAAGTACACAATTACAATAGCTAGTATAACGTACGTCTCTGCTGGGGTAAGAACTCCTTGTAACTCCATGGATAGGGGGTTAAATTTTTCCCCTTTCCTAACACTGTTAGAAATCTCGAGCTCCTCTCTAGGAAGTCTTTGTTGACGAGAGCGGGGCGTGACTTCTTCAGCCCATGAACGTTGGATCTCTAAAGGGTAGATTGTTTGCTTTATAAAACAATAACAAGATGGCCCAAGGGCTGGGCCTTAATAGTAATTTTACACGGCTCACGTGACCCCCCGTATAGTTGACAACTAAAAACATTTCTGAAACACAATCGTGTATCCCTTTAATTTCTAATAACGTCACATTTCAAATAATATTAATGAAACTAAATTGTGCACCCCACTAAAGTATAATTTTTAAAAACCATACGAATCAAATAATGTATTTAAACAAAATCCTGGATCCCCTAAACCAGAAATCACTATGACCGTAAAGCGTCCCCTCTATTTTACGAAACCTAACCTAACCATCCAGCATAATCTCTGATGTATCACGCGCACAAAGTGCAGTAGTGCACGAAAATTATCATCTTGTTTCCCTTCACTCAAAAAAGCCCGCGAGATTTAAACTCCCCTCTCCCTCTTCCCCCTCTCACTAATACAAACACAATCGTGTATCCCTTTAATTTCTAATAACGTCACATTTCAAATAATATTAATGAAACTAAATTGTGCACCCCACTAAAGTATAATTTTTAAAAACCATACGAATCAAATAATGTATTTAAACAAAATCCTGGATCCCCTAAACCAGAAATCACTATGACCGTAAAGCGTCCCCTCTATTTTACGAAACCTAACCTAACCATCCAGCATAATCTCTGATGTATCACGCGCACAAAGTGCAGTAGTGCACGAAAATTATCATCTTGTTTCCCTTCACTCAAAAAAGCCCGCGAGATTTAAACTACCTTTCTTTCCTCTCTCTCCGAGCGGGATGCCCCCTCTCCCTCTTCCCCCTCTCACTAATATACCAGGCAGGCAGTTCTCTCTCTACGCGGAGCTTCGTATCGCCACCGCGTACGCTAGCGATCTCTCTCTCTCATCGTAAGCGTACGTTTCGCGGACGCGACCGGTTTCCCTCTCTTATCGTAAGCGTTCGTTTCGCGGACGCGTCCGGGACAGGGACAGGGACAGGGGTTTTGGTGCCGTTTCTTAAATTTTACCGTAATTAAAATTACGTGTAAAATTAAAAACTGAATGAAATTGACTGTTCCAAAATTCACGCCCCCCCCCCATCCCTTCTCCTGATTCTATGCTAAAGAGGGCTCGGTTTTACAGTGGAAGGGGGCGTTTTCCGGTCTCTTTAGAGATACAGTGTTCATTTTCAGCCAATAGTTTTATCTCTCTCAATAGGGCAAATTTTGGCGTAAGAGTCGCACCTAAACCAGAGATCAGAGAAAAATTATGGCGAGGTGGCGAATGTGTCGCCCTTCTTCAGTATTGCTACACAAGAGAGGGGAGTCCCAAACCCCGCTCTTAGTTACTTCCCAGGCTAATTTAATGGACTTCTGACTACAATTATATACACAGACATTGGTAAAAGAGTCGAGTTTCTTTCAGTCTAATTTGATAATTTATCAGATTTAAGCGGAAGGTCTGTGTTTCAACAAACATTGCAATCGTGGAATATAATTTCTAACGGGACAGGAAATCGATATTATAACCTGTTTTCAACCACTTCATGTTAATTTTATAAGAACGAGTGGATTTTTCCCTCTCTGGAGAGAGGCTTTGTATCTAACGTGCCTGTGTTTTGTTTTAAATTCTGAATTGCTTATCAATAAAGAGAAATGATTGCGTGTCTTGGTAAATAGGTATGTAGTTAATTCTCAAATAATATTAAATTTCGCTCCTACCTTTTTACTAGGGGTGTGCGAATACCACTTTTTGGGTATCGAACCGGTTATCGAATACTAAAAAACTTAACTTATCAAATACCGAATCGAATAGTTTAATCCAAATTGAATACCGAATAGTTAGGCCTTGGTAAATTTCTTTCTAACCGATTAATCGCGAAAAGTTAAGCCTAGTATTCACGAATAGTTAACCATAATACTCGCGAATACTAGGCTTATCTATTCGCGATTAATCGGGTGGTAACCCTAATATTCGCGAATAGTTAATACAAAGGAAGGAGAAAAACATTTAGAAGCTCCTAAATTTCAAAATACCTCTTGCTAGTAGTTTTTGATGGAGCACAAATAAAATCGGGATGATATTTTTTAAAACAAGGTGGGTCTCTCTAGTGCCAAGGACCTAAATTTATGGTAGTCGAACTTTAACCGAATAGCCATTTCGGTATTCGATATTCGCATTGAATAGTGAAAATGGGCTTATCGAATACCGTATCGAATAATTCGGTTCGGTATTCGACCAAATTATTCGATTGAAACGGTTACCGCACACCTCTACTTTTTACCTTAACCCTTTTATATTATACTACGCTAACCCCTCTTTGTTCGACTCTAGGGTGTTTTATTTTTAGATATGGATGGGTTTCGCACCAAGAATCGAAGGCCTCTTTTATCGGATTAAAGCTACCATTTTTGGACCGTTACATCACTTTCCATCCAAATTTGGATAGTTTAAGCACCAAGAGTTGAAGCCATCCATTTTCGGACCCTTATATGACTTGCCATCGAAATTTGGATAACTTTGTGCAAATTTGGACAGTGATTGGACTAAATTTTCTAACAGTGTAACCCTTCGATAGAAATAGTAACTCATAAATCGGACCTTATTCCATAAAGAAGGGTTTACTTGTCTTAGTTCGTGCATGATACTGCATACTAATTAACGTAATGCCCCTGCAAATAATCAGCCGCCTACTAGGTAAAGCGGTTAAGAGTGGGCGTTGATTATCAGTCTGTCAGTTAGTCAGAACTTTGACACATAGATATAGATAGATTCAAAAGCACTACTTTTTCTTATGAGATTTAACACTGCGTATTAGTATTCCAATCAAAAATGTGCATGTAAAATTCTAATTAAATTGCGGAACAAAATCAAATGCGGCAGCTCAAAGGAATTGAATCCGAGGCTATCAAAGTCGCTCTGGTAACGAGGTAACCCTAGAAGACCCTGAGATTAAAATATATTACACTTAGATGATCGAAAGTTTAAATTACTTTGAAATCAATATAAATTGAATTCCAAGGAAAACCTTTGATTATGAAAGCAGTTGGAACTGTTCTAATGGTTACATTTAATTGATTTGATAAAAGATCTGAGCAGTCTTTCGCACGGTCTTGCCTTTAAATCAAAATCAACTCTAAATTCGAATATTCACTTTGACGTTTAGAGTCACGGCCACTTCCTTTGCCAAATGCCCTAGATAATTTCTTAGAAATTAAAAAAGTTGTTTATTTAAATCATTTTTTTGTGAAATCTTTTCTTACTATAAAAATGTCGTCTGCCTTACTGTATAGGTCTTCTATGGACGCGTGGATTGATATTTAGACAAAGTTAATCACGTGTTAACCAAGAAACAGAGTGCCGAAAGTAGTTCCAAAAAAAGAGTACTGAATTCAACAAATGTTTAACATTCTATTGCATATCCTCTATGACGGAACCAAGAGTCATGACCACAATTAGATCGCCGCGGTTAAAGGTCTGATCGTGCAAGCTTCCATTCATTTTTACATGATCTCTTTTTGAGCGGTTTGAAATACTTTATGTTTAGTATGGACAAGGAGAAACGTTAACTATCTTGCTGGATTACTTAGAATCTTGCTGAGGTGTAAGGACAGGGTAGCGTTTACTCTTAACAAGTTGGGGAACCAAATAAACCTCTCCAAGTCGAGACGAGGGCTATCCAGTTAATTTGATCTGAAATCGACTTCTCTGCTCTGGTTTCATTAACTTTCTATGGTAAGTATATCATTACTTGTCCTTGATTTGTAATTGATGAGGAACACATCTTAATTACTTGATTCTTATTAACTATGAAATACGTAGTGTTTCGACTTCACATGCAAGCTTAATTACTCGTTCTACATAAACTCTGCCGGGTGCTGTTCCAAAGCGAGAGGTTTTTCATAAATAATAAAAGGGTAAAACGAATTTACAATTTCATATCATATTTTACCACGAAAGTGGTATTATGTTACATTTTCAAGTCTCTACTTTCAAAATGTCAGGTTTTTAATATAATTCAACCTAAGTTTCTATTTGTAAAATCCATTGAAAAATCACGAAAACTCGATAGTTTCGATATATCAATAATTTTGTCTTGTCGAGCTTGTTCGCACGTTTCATGACATCACTATGTCGTGAGGAAAAAAGCGTGGGAATCCTGTACGCGTCTCGAGCTTTTCACGCCAGTCTAAACTCCGGGTCTGATAGCGGAGAGAGTGGCACCATCTCACGTGAAAGATATATTTGTGAAGTCAAACTACTGGAAATGTTTTAGCCTTTCATAAAAAGTGGATTCCAAATAATTTCAAATGAAGCATTTTCAATTGCATATTGCCAAATAACCAGAAATCGGAGGGAGAATTAAAAGCTTGATATTTATGAATTGACAGAAATTAATTCTATCAGAAGAAAATAGGGGAAGTGGGTAGCTTGGGCAACTTCGCGAGGCGTCCCGTTTACGGATTTTTCGCGCCATTTCCCTCCCCGTGGGGGTGAAGAGAGATAGGATTTTTACGCGCATTAACACACGAGTGACGTGATTCTGTGGACAGTACGGTCCTACGCCTTCCAACTGACTAGAGGCGTCTGCTAGAGGCAGTGAGGCACTCAGGCAGAATGGCAGAGGCTGGAATCGAGTGGTAAGTACTAAACTCATAACTTATTTTAAAATATATCTTTATTTTTAAATACAATTGTATTTCTAAGTCCCAGGGAAAACATTAACTTGTCCGAAGTTTTAAACTGTGATAGGGAAGAGTTCAAAGTAATAAAGTTGTATCCAAGTTGCTGTAGTTTGATTTTTAACATTGGGATTGGTTTGGGTAGATCTTACTTTTCCTTTCAACACAGCCTGAGTTTTCTTATCGGTAGTTTCCTTGTACGTTAAATCACACTGCGTACTCTTAACGACATTCATTTTATTAAATAACCGAATTTTCGTCCTTAATTAAACCAATATCCGCATTAACCCGTTGCCTGACGTAACCCTAACTCAAACTGAAGCACAGCAGAATTATAAACAGACTACACAGGTTAGTTCCACAGTTCGCTACATGGTGGCGTTCGCAATAAAATCTGGTACTATTTTATGCTTCGCGCCGATTGGCCAGATTCAAATTTTAAGGTTGGTAGGGGAATCGACCATTGTAAGTGAGAATCACTGGACGACTTGTATGGCTCAAGTCTACGGCTACCCACTTCCCCTATTTTCTTCTGATTCTATCTTTTGTTATATAAATCAGACTTTTTTCAAACAAAGTTTCTCATACCCTTTAAATAATAATCATTTTCATCGTCAGTATTTTACCTCAATTCTAGTTAAGTCGTTCTAAGAAAAGTTCTATTTTTGACGTTTGACTTCTAGTGAACACCTTTTTTTAAAATTTTTGTAAATTAAGGGCTACATGATATAAGTCGATTGAATCACAATAAGTTATGAGAAATAGCGCAATTGAGTGAACCTTTGGTCAAAGCCCTGCCATTGGGAGGCTAGACGATTCTCGTAACCCTATCCAAACGTTTATCTTAACCCTAACGGTGATAATGGAGTAGAAGCCATTTTTGCAGATATGTGTCTATGTGGTATAGACGGATACCAGATAATGGGGGTGTTTAGAATCTAATATGTACATATTGGTGTGGTGGTATACACGAATAACGAGTAGATGGTGGTGTTAGAAGCCTAGAAGTTCAGATTGGTGTGTACGTGGTATACAGGGTTTGTAGAAAGATATTTTCATTAAATGTTTGATTAATATCTAAATATGTTTAACATCTAATTTGAAGTATTTTTATTTTCAATGTATCTAAATTTTGTAAACGTTTTTTTTACTCTTTATATTTGCATTTCTTTATTCTGTACACTTTAAAGTGAGTCACCGGTTTTCGTGGGTTTACCCCTTTAGGAGAGAGGACTCTAGCTCCTCGGTGGCCAGGAATGCGAGACTCTCAGTCAAGCGCTAAAAATATCTCCTTATATGGAGTTTTGAAACTTTTAACTGGGCATTTCTGGCCAATAGGGATGAGCCCAAAATTCACCCACGAAGAACCCTGACTTTCACTTTTTAGTCTCTACTATACCTCGACTCGAGAGGTCCAAATAACCTCTCTGTCCCGCCTGTGGGAAACTTTCGTTACGAAGAATGTAAATCGTAAATTGACCTAGTATTTTTTACCTTAATAATTAAAGTTAATTTGTTTTATTTCATCTCGTCTCTGCGTACATTCTTGCGTAAATAAGCATTTAGTCCGAACCACACTGGATTTAATTAATTGCCCAAAATTAATTAAAGGCTTTTAGACTTTTTCAGTCGGGTCCAAAAGTCCTACCTCTCCGTTCTCCCGCTTAAGCACCCTGCTTAATATTTCGCCATAACAGGGTTGTTCCTTCGACTTTTGGAAAGGTGCTTTCCCCAATAGTAAAATGTACTGATCCAATGGAAGCTTTTTTCAAAATGTGCTTTTCCCCCCTGGGGGTAGGAAAATTTCCGTCCCCCCCAACGAAAGGCTTTTGGCGCCACCTAGTGGCGGAATTTTCGTCCCATAGACGCTAATGTTAAAAATGAAATTTGAAAATGTGCTTTAAACAGGCCAAATGTACTTTCGGTGCTGAAGATCTTAAAATGTACCGAAAAGGCACAATTGTACCACTTAGAACAACACTGGTGGTATACACGAAATACTAGTTGATGGTGCTGATCGGAGCCTCCGAAATGAACTAGGCCCATGCATGTCAAATTTTATGTGGGGAAATATCCAGTTTGTTAAGGAAAATATTTTCACCATAGATGGCGCATAATTGACCGTTGTGACAGGGGTCTTCCTTAAATTATCGTTGATATTTTAGGGGTCACTCATAAAATTTTTATGATAGAGCAAAGTTTCATTCTAAAATTAACGTAAATGTTTATGGTGCTATTAACTTTTTATTGCGTCTTTGGTTAGATTGTATGGATGTCAATAAAATTAAGTATTTTATTTTAGAATTGCTATTTTTAATAAAACGAAACTTGTTGAAGTTGAAAAATCAGTTTATTTTCATACTTTCATAACCTTTCTACATAAAGGTTTACCTTTTGTTTTTCTAACCTTTTCTTTTCGATCAGTTACATATTTAGCATGGTTGTTTAAATTAAATTAGATGTTAAATTATTTTAATTAAAATAATTCAGTAAGAGTAATAAAAACGTATACTTACAATCCGCGACCTTGGCCCAAATACTTAAGCAGTCGACAGGGTCACGGGTTGAACTTTGTTTATTTTACGGCCGTGTAAGCGCCCCCAAGCGGGAAAACACGGCGAACTAAATAAGTTAAAAATATATTCTCGCTTCGCCACACGCATGGGCCTAGTTCATTTCGGAGGCTCCGTGCTGATAGAATCCAATAAGTTCAGATGGGGTGTTTTAAGCCAATATGTACAGATTGGTGTGTACGTGGTATACACGAAAGACCAGTAAATGGTGCTGTTAGAAGCCAATAAGTTCAGATGGGGTGTTAGAACACAGAGCTGTAAATTTTTCCTATCATTTTCATGTGGTTCCAATCATAATGGGCACCAATTTTCATTTTTGAAGAAGAGTGTGGAATACATTTTGACCATTTTACAAGATGGGGCCAAAGGGGAATTTTAGTATTTTTTTTTTGGTACAAAAACAACTCGAGTACCAATTTGCGTGCTCATATTCCATCTAGGATCGATAAGATGATCATACATTCACGGAATATATCGACTGATAAGGAATACCTACCATGTTTTTGTAAAAAAGAAAATTTTATTTTTCAATTGCAATTTTTAATATTTCAATCTTACAAAACAAAGGTGTTTTCTTTTTGTATTTTTTTTCAAGAAACATTACATTGTTCTCAAAAATTCGACCTTCTCCAAAGGGTATGTTCCCATTTTCCTAAATCCATAATCCCCAAAAGGAATATTTCGCCCAAAAGATTTTTTCCCATTTACCCCGGTTCAAGTTGAGATCTAATTTTAGCCTACATAAATTAATAAGACCTAGAAAAAATTAGCCTTGTTGGGTTGGGTTAGGGTGGGTTAGGTTAGGTTAGGTCAGGTAATTTTAGGTTAGGTTGGGTCAGGTTAGGTTAGGTTGGGTTAGGTTAGGTTAGGTTGGGTTAGGTTAGGTTAGGTTGGGTTAGGTTAGGTTAGGTTGGTTAGGTTGGGTTTGGTTGGGTTAGGTTAGGTTAGGTTAGGTTTGGTTAGGTTTGGTTGGTTTAGGTTAGGTTAGGTTAGGTTAGGTTAGATTAGGTTAGGTTAGGTTAGGTTAGGTTTGGTTAGGTTAGGTTAGGTTAGGTTAGGTTAGGTTAGGTTAGGTTAGGTTAGGTTAGGTTAGGTTAGGTTAGGTTAGGTTAGGTTAGGTTAGGTTAGGTTAGGTTAGGTTAGGAAGGGTTAGGTTAGGTTAGGTTAGGAAGGGTTAGGTTAGGTTGGTTTTGGTTGGGTTAGGTTGGGTTGGGTTGTGTTGTCATCATTCAGTTTGCTTTTATTGCGTTACTTTAGATATACAGTGAAATATGCGCCGAGATTATTGAGAGGATATTGTAAGGGAAATTAATAGCATGCAATGTTTTGTTTGGGGGGAAAATATTTTGGGAGAAATGAGTTTGGGAGGAATGGGAATTGGGGAAACTGTTTTTGGGTGAAATGGGGGAGAATCCTTCGAAGCATTCGCGACTAGATCCACTTGGCTTTTTAGTTCTTCGATTTTCGTCATAACCTCTTCGTGCTGGTTTCTATTGGAAATTTCCCGTTCGAACATTGATTTGTTATCGGTACGTATGCCCACTTTCTCGCATTCGAACCAGGCTCTACCTGTTTCTGCTGGAGCGTTTTTAACTCTTTCTGCCTAAATTAGTGAATTTTTAGTAGAAGTTTTATTTCATATCCACCTCAATAAATCCATTACCCGATAATATAAGTTTATATGATATGTTCCATGAGTATGACACTACCTATACTTTGTAATGATGGAGACTTAGTGAGAGCTAGTTCGAGAACGACGCCAGAATTGACTACTCTCGGTTTTACAGTCCAACTTCCTATTTAGTTTACTCTAAGCCTTTTACAACGCCTCACCAGGCGTCACTTTACGAGAATCTATGACAAGCTCTCAGTAACTAGTGACAGACTTATGAAACATATCTTATGGCAATAGTCACAAATGCACTAAATATTTTTAAGACTATTTGAGGACAATTACTGCACGAGTCTTATTTCAACAGAAAATTATGTCACAGCCTCCCGATAATTAACGCCAGATAACCGTATTTTAGGAAGGACCCGTAAGACTCATTATGAGTAATTAAGCTGGTCGGGTAGAGACAGAATTGAGTTGAATTTTTTACTTACATCGTTTTCGAATTTGTAATATATGGTGCCTTTGAAGAAGTAGGTCAGACCGTCAACCCAGCGAATGGCGGCGCTGACATCATTGGGCACTCCATTCCATGAGGATATATCAGCTGGATAATCCCCGGTTGTGGGATTGGCTTCTTTCGGATCGTATCTCCAGTATTTGCTGCCCTTAAAGAAGTACGTCATGCCATTGTTTTGCCAGACAAGAGCAGCGTCAACGTTGTTGGGAATTCCTCGGAATCCATCTTGAATCTTTCTGGGGTATCCCTTCTCCGGCCTCAAGTTGTAGAATCGCCAATAGCTATCCCCCTGTATATTTAAACGTATTAAGCCGAGATCAGACAAATAAAAATACTTCAGAAGGGTAAAAATCTTAATTTTGATGTACCTTGAAAATGAAGGTTGAGCCATCATTCCAGGTAAAAGCAGCGTCAATTGGACCAGATCCGACCCCTTTCCAGTCTTCCGCTATTAGTCTTGGATATCCGTACACAATACCGCCATCGATTTTCCAATAATAGTCACCTTAATAAAATTGATACAAACATAAAATAAAATGCAATAGATCAAGGGTTTTTCGAGTACGAGCACTATGGCATTTCCATTGTTGAAAAAAAGTATGGACCGCAAGGTCAGACAATAAAAGAAAATGACGCAATAACCCAGCAGTCGAGCACTATTATGAATGAGTGAATTTGAATATAATTCTTCAATACTGTAGATAGTCGCTAGATTTCAAAATTCGGTTCCGAACCTTAAATTTCTAATACGATGAGGCTCTTAGTTTGATCCGAGCCGTAGTAATAATAGTAGTAGTAGTTGTGGCCGGAGTTTTCGCTTTTGTTATCGTTAGTTTTTAGCTTAAAAGGAACTCGAATATGTATATCAAACCCACCCACAGTTTTTTTTGGTCGCAGAGGGGTTCGAACCCGAATCGCTCGCGTAGCAGTAAGACACTCAAGTATATACCGACGTTATATTTAGAATGGTTTTAAGGTGGTGTTGTTATTAGAAGTTACGTGTATTTCTCCACAAATCGAGAAGAATTTTAAAAGAAAGTACTAGCTTGTGGCAATTATAACGCAAGTAAAATTATTGAAGTAAGGATTAAGGGTTATAATTTTTTGTTAGGGCGTCGAGGGGCTATTCACTCTGATTTTCTGTACTTATTTTAATGGGTATTTACGGGTGTTTCGTTTTAACACTGTTAAAGGATGCGCATCGTGGGGGTAATCTCTCACGTTTTCCGTTCGTGTCACACTATTATAATTATAACAGAAGTAGAAAAATTTAAATAATAATTTTAAAACAGTTAAAGGTAGCGCATCGAGGGGCTATTCACTCAAATTTTCTGTACGCCGGTAATGTACGGTACCATGTGGCCACTATTACGAACCCTGCTCTTGGGTCGTCTTGTTTTACCTCTGAACAAGTATGTGTTTCCATCTTTGGTTCTGGTAGCGGCGTCAACTAGTCCGTGCTGGCAAACTTCCTCATTTGCCTTCTTTAGTTTCATTTTGTCGTCATAATCTGAATAAATCAAGGTTATCGGTTGAAATGTGGCGAAACCCCACTGTTTCGAGCCTAAAAGGTTTTACCAATATTTAGTTTATTTGTAGAACTATCAACCAAGGTCTGATTCGCCGGAATATATTCGTCACTTCTAGTCATTATTTTCTCATGAGGATTTCTAATGGGATTTTCCCTTTCCAATTTTAGCTTGTCTTCAGGCTTAACGAATCCTTTGTCGCATTCAAACCAGGCTTTTCCTGTTGGCACCGGATAATCACGAGGGACTATTTCGTTCTAAATCAAAAATGTTAAGTTGTTGAAGCTTCTCTCTCATTTTGTGGTATGTATAAATATTCCGGAAAACCATAACAGTCGCAAAAATATTCCGCTAAAAACCATAAAAATCGCATTTGTGACAAATGACGTACAATTTTGAAGACTAGAAGTATATAACACTGTTTGTCGAGAATAGCGTTGCAATATTCAAGACATTTATAACACAAGTCTATCTTCATATCACGTCATCAGAAAGTTAGCATTATGAAAGTGAGGTTACACCTTTAAATTTTCATACTATTCAACTTGAACTTTTGACAATTTATTATTGAGTTGTGCCAGGGAAAGATTTAATTTTAGAAGTAGGAATGGAGAACGGTGAGTAGAGCCCAACTCGTAACGGAAAGTTTAAATTACCTTATTGGCTCACTTAAACTACGTTTTGAAGACGTTGCTGACGGGGACGGCGAAAATACATAATTCCTTTTTACTTCTGAATCTATGAACCGCCTCTTCTTTCATACCCCCTTCCCGTGGAAGGGGGTCCGGAACTTCGACGCGCGCCCAGATTACTCTGTTCTCCATTCCTACTTCCAAATTAAATATATCCCTGGCTGTGCCCTAGCCTGTGCGAAAATTGGACAACCAAAATAGATCATCCAACTGGCTCATTATTATTTGTATCATAAGTTTATAAGATATGTACCATAACTATGACACTACCTATACTTCGTAGTGCTATAGAGACTTACTGAGAGCTAGTTCAAGAACGACGCTAGAATTGACTACACTAAGTTTTACAGTCCATCTTCCTGTTTAGTGTCTACTAAGCCTTTGACAGCGCCTCATCAGGCGACGCTTTACAAGAATCTATGACGTTTCACCCGTGTCACATCTTGACAAGCTCTCAGCAAAAATAAATAGGGGAAAGTGTCGGACTCTCTCCTTCGTCTGTGACATGCATTTGGAGGGGTGAATGCATACTCGCGAATTCTGTTTCATCCCCCTCGCCTATTCACCAGGTACCTAAGATAATTTGTAATATTGCGCGTGAAGAAATAGCGCGGTTTTATTTTACATTAACCGCTTTTGACTGAGGCTAACCGTGGCCACTGCGGTTTATCGCCACAATTTAATTTGACGATGTACATGATTGTATTAATTAAGTTTGCTGATATTGATGTTATTTACTAATATTAAAACGTTTTAGCTTATAATGACAACCCAGGGCCTAAGTTTAAACGAAATTCTAAAGGATTTTAACGATGTGTTTTTTATAATTAAATGATGATTTCAAGAACATCCGCGGCAATTTTAATTTAATATCGGCGTGCTAACGTTTTAAACAAACTCTAACCTCGTTCAAACGCGAAAATAGCACTAAACAACAAAATAGAACGGAGTGCGAAGGTCTCTTCCTTGAAATACGCCTATGCCAAATTCTCCCGTTTGGTGGCGAACGAGCGTTATTCTCGGAAAGAATGACATCATCAACTACAAATCTGATTGGCTGATACCATTTTAAACACCTCTCGCGCGCTTGAGCGTCTCAAAATGCATGTCAAGCTAAGGCAAAGGCAGGAAAATATGGCAGTCCGACACTTTCCCCTATTTATTTTTGCTCTCAGTAACTAGTGAAAAACTTATCTTATATACTTATGAAGCAGTACTAATGGATGATTTGAAAACGCTTCAATCTGTCATTTAGAAGTGTTTCAAAACTTGTTTGAGAAATCATTTCTGTAAAATTTCCCGTGTAAGTGTTAACAGAGCTTAATTGAAACGGACAATATTCTTACAATTGTTTGAAATATCTCAATTATGTTAGAGGACCTCTTACGACTCGTGTTCCATATAATTAATAGGATAAGTGGTAACCAATATATCGTAAAGTAAAACTGAGGCAGACAGTTTATATCTGTTATTGGATGACTTACAATGTTGTCGTATTTGATATAATTGGTGCCTTTGAAGAAGTAGGTCAGACCATCAACCCAGCGAATAGCTGCGCTGACATCATTGGGCACTCCCTTCCAAGCGGATATATCAGCTGGATAATCCCCGGTTGTGGGATTGTCTTGTTTCTGAGCGTATCTCCAGTATTTGCTGCCCTTAAAGAAGTACGTCATGCCATTGTTTTGCCAGACAAGAGCAGCGTCAACATTGTTGGGAATTCCACGGAATCCATCTTGAATCTTTCTGGGGTATCCCTTCTCCGGCTGCAAGTTGTAGAATCGCCAATAGCTATCCCCCTGTATATTTGAGCAAAATAAGACGACGTTTCAAAGAGATTATAATCATATTCACGTACCTTGAAAATGAAAGTTGAACCATCATTCCAGGTAAAGGCAGCGTCGATTGGTCCAGATCCGACTCCTTTCCAGTCTTCCGCTATAAGTCTTGGATATCCGTACACAATACCGCCATCGATTTTCCAATAATAGTCACCTTAATATTATAAATAATTGTAATGTTAAACTGTTAAATACTTTACTATTTTGGCTATGAAAATAAAACGAATATGAACAAGTCAAGCAAATTAAGATTTCAATAAAACATTTCAAGTGGTTAATCTTAAGTATAAAGTGCTTCAGGATTAGAATAGGACGTTCTTTAAACTCTTAATGGCTAGGGGTTCGATGATCCAAACTTGAGGAACTGAACTACAATCACCTTTAAAACCTTCTCTATAGCGCTAATGATATCAAGCATTAAATTTGGTAAAATTCGGTAAAAATTGTGACGTAGCATAGAGAACAAACATAAAAACCACCTTCTCAAATATACATAGACGGATAGTACTATCTTTTAAAATGGGAGCCCCAAAATGGAGGAATAACACTCTGACGTTCGTCCTTTGCTACTAGTTTAATTTTATCACTCTCTAATTCTTACCTCTAAACAAATATGTGCTTCCATCTTTGGTCCTTGTAGCGGCATCAACAAATCCCTGCTTGCAAACCTCCTCATTCACATCAGAAGCTGAAAACATTTCACGCATTGTACCATGCCGTAAGAGCATGATAATGGATGAAAACATTTTTACCATTATTTGGTTTAGTTTCAGGCGTAAAATCTTCAACCTCCAATTCTTCGGCCGGTAAGCTAAACACTTGATCTTGGGCATTTTCTATCACCCTACTTTGAACCATAGAGTAGCTAACACACCCAGCTACCAAAATCAAACTAATTGCGCTAAGCATTGTAAACCACATCTCTCAAATCTGAAAGAACATCCAACACTAAATGAATCAGCTTTCGATGGTGTAAGTCTTTCAACTCGCGCTCGAATGACCGGTTTTAAAAATGAAATATTAATACACTAACAGATTTTCGGTGAAGAGTCGAGTTTCTAACTTGATAATTTATCAGATTTAAGCGGAAAGTCTGTGGTTCAACAAACATTGCAATCGTGGAATATAATTTCTAACGGGACAGGAAATCGATATTTTAACCTGTTTTCAACCACTTCATGTTAATTTTATAAGAACGAGTGGATTTTTACCTCTCTGGAGAGAGGCTTTGTCCCTAACGTGTCTGTGTTTTGTTTTAACTTCTGAATTGCTTATCAATAAAGAGAAAAGATTGCGTGTCTTGGTAAATAGGTATGTAGTTAAATTTCGCTCCTCCCTTTTTACCTTAGCCCTTTTATATTATACTACGCTAACCCCTCTTTTTTCGACTCTAGGGTGTTTATTTTGAGATAGTATGGATGGGTTTCGCACCAAGATTCGAAGGCATCCTTTATCAGATTAAAGTACCATTTTTGGACCGTTACATCACTTTCCATCCAAATTTGGATAGTTTTAGCACCAAGAATTGAAGGCATCCATTTTCGGATTAAAGCTAGCATTTTTGGACCTTTATATGACTTGCCATGGAAATTTGGATTACTTTGTGCAAATTTGGACAATTATTGGACTAATTTTTCTAACAGTGTAACCCCTCGATAGAAATAGTAACTCATAAATCGGACCTTATTCCATAAAGAAGGGTTTACTTGTCTTAGTTCGTGCATGATACTGCATACTAATTAACGTAATGTCCCTGCAAATAAAAAGCCGCCTACTAGGTAAAGCGGTTAAGAGTGGGCGTTGATTATCAGTCAGTCAGTCAGTCTGAACTTTGACACATAGGTATAGATAGATTCAAAAGCACTACTTTTCCTTATGAGATTTAAAACTGCGTATTAATACAACCAAGCTGCGATTAATATTCCACGCAAAAATGTGCATGTAAAATTCTAATTAAATTGCGGAACAAAATCAAATGCGGCAGCTCAAAGGAATTGAATCAGAGGATATCAAAGTCTCTCTGGTAACGAGGTAACCCTAGAAGACCCTGAGATTAAAATATATTAAACTTAGATAAAGTTTTAATTACTTTGAAATCAATATAAATTGAATTCCAAGGAAAAACTTTGATTATAAAAGCAGTTGGAACTGTTCTAATGGTTACATTTAATTGATTTGATCAGGGAGGAGAGACTTGAGAGGGAGTGTTAAAGTGAATAGGCGCGGTCATTCGCTTCGTGGCTAAAATCGTCTCTCTCTGGCGCTGACTCGGGGCCTCATCGCGGTGTCCGCGCGCATGCGTCAAATTTAAGAGTCATGACCACAATTAGATCGCCGCGGTTGAAGGTCTGATCGTGCAAGCTTCCATTCATTTTTACATGATCTCTTTTTGATCGACTTGAAATACTTTATGTTTAGTATGGAGAAACGTTCACTATCATGCTGGATTATTTAGAATCTTGCTGAGGTGTAACGAGAGGGTAGCGTTTACCCTTAACAAGTTGGGGAACCAAAATAAACCTCTCCAAGTCGAGACGAGGGCTATCCAGTTAATTTGATCCGAAATCGACTTCTCAGCTCTAGTTTCATTAACTTTCTATGGTAACTATATCATTACTCGTCCTTTATTAACTTTGAATAGATTTTCCATGATTTGTAATTCAACAGGAACACATCTTAATTACTTGATTCATATTAATTATGAAATGCGTTGTGTTTCGACTTCACATGCAAGCTTATTTACGCGTTCTTTATAAACTGTGACGGGTGCTGTTCCAGAGCGAGAGGTTTTTCTTAAATAATAAAAGGGTAAACGAATTTACAATTTCATATCATATTTAACCACGAAAGTGGTATTATGTTACTCTTTCAAGTCTCTACTTTCAAAATGTCAAATTTTTAATATAATTGAACCAAAGTTTCCTGTTTTAAAATCCATTGAAAAATAACGAAAACTCAGTTTCGATATATCAATGATTTTGTCTTGTTGAGCTTGGTCGCCCGTTTGATGACATCACTATGACGTCAGGAAGAAAGCGCGGGAATCCTATACGCGTCTCGATCTTCTCGCCAGTCTAAATTCTGGGTCTGATAGCGGAGAGAGTGGCACCATCTCACGTGAAAAAATATATCTGTGACGTCAAACTACTGAAATGTTTTAGCCTTTCAGTAGATGGTGGTGTTAGAAGCCAATATGTACAGATCGGTGTGTATGTGGTATAAACGAAACCCCAATAGATGGTGGTGTTTGAAGCCAATAGGTTCAGATGGGGGTATTAGAAGCCAATGAGTTCAGATGGGGTGTTTGAAGCCAATATCTAGAGATTGCTGTGTACGTGGTATACACCAAAGACCAGTAGATGGTGGTGTTAGAATCCAATAAGTTCAGATGGGGGTGCTAGAAGCCAATAGGTTCAGATGGGGGTATTAGAAGCCAATGAGTTCAGATGGGGTGTTTGAAGCCAATATCTAGACATTGCTGTGTACGTGGTATACCAAAGACCAGTAGATGGTGGTGTTAGAATCCAATAAGTTCAGATGGGGGTGCTAGAAGCCAATAGGTTCAGATGGGGGTATTAGAAGCCAATGAGTTCAGATGGGGTGTTTGAAGCCAATATCTAGACATTGCTGTGTACGTGGTATACACCAAAGACCAGTAGATGGTGGTGTTAGAATCCAATAAGTTCAGATGGGGGTGCTAGAAGCCAATCTGTATAGATAGGTGTGTACGTGAATATACGAAAGACCAGTAGATGGTTATGTTAGAATCCAATAAGTTCAGATGGAGGTGTTAGAAGCCAATATTTACAGATTGGTGTGTACCTGGTATACACAAAAGACCAGTAGATGGTGGTGTTAGAAGCCAATAAGTCCAGATGGGGTGTTAGAAGCCAATATGTACAGATTGGTGTGTACATGGTATACACGAAAGACCAGTAGATGGTGGTGTTAGAATCCAATAAGTTGAGATGGTGGTGTTAGAAGCTAATAATTTCAGATGGGGTGTTAGAAGCCAATAAGTTCAGATGGGGTGTTAGAAGCCAATAAGTTCAGATGGGGTGTTAGAAGGCAATATGTATACGTTGGTGTGTACGTGGTATACACGAAAAACCAGTAGATGGTGCTGTTAGAAGCCAATAAGTTCAGATGGGGTGTTAGAACACAGAGCTGTAAATTTTACCTACCATTTTCATGTGGTTCCAATCATAATGTGCACCAATTTTCATTTTTGAAGAAGAGTGTGGAATACATTGTGGCCATTTTAAAAGATGGGGCGAAAGTACTTTTAGTAATTTTTTGTTGGTACAAAAGCAACTCGTGTACAGATTTGCGTATGTTAGTGTCTATAAGCTCATATTCCATCTAGGATACATAGGATGATCACGGAATCTATCGACTGATAAGGAAAACCGACCATGTTTGTGTAAACCAATTGTTGAAAAAGAAAACTTTTATTTTTCAATTGCAATTTTTAATATTTAAAGTCTTACAAAACAATGGTGTTTTCTTTTGTAATTTTTTTCAAGAAACATTACATTGTTCTCAAAAATTCGAGCTTCTTCAAAGCATTCGCGATTTGATCCACTTCGCTTTTTAGTTCTTCGATTTTCGTCATAACCTCTTCGTGCTGGTTTCTATAGGAGATTTCCCGTTCGAACATTGATTTGCTATCGGCACGTATGCCCACTCTTTCGCATTCGAACCAGGCTCTACCTGTGTCTACTGGAGCGTTTTTAACTCTTTCTGCCTAAATTTGTAAATTTTTTAGTAGAAGTTTTATTTCATACCACCTCCATTATAACATTACCCGATAATATAAGTTTATAAGATATGTTCCATGAGTATGACACAACCTATGCTTTGTAATGATGGATACTTAGTGAGAGCTAGTTCGAGAACGACGCCAGAATTGACTACACTCGGTTTTGCAGTCCAACTTCCTATTTAGTTTACTCTAAGCCTTTTACAACGCCTCACCAGGCGTCGCTTTACGAGAATCTATGACGTTTCATCCACGTCACTTCATGACAAGCTCTCAGTAACCAGTGACAGACTTATGAAACATATCTTATGGCATGAATTTATTCATTTAACATGAATATATATCTGCTTTGACTAGTTAAACTACATATTCAGGGATGGGAGTGGCTTAGTTTGAGTGAAGTCAGAGAATTTCCGGCGGTTTGTTTTTAAAGCTAAAGCTCTTGTCATGCGAAGGACTAATTATGCTTATAAATTGAACAACTACCGCATTAATTTTACCTCCAACAGCAGGAAAAGAAAACAGCAAGATCAATTCTCACCATTTCAGATGTTAGTTAATTTTCAACCGTTTGATTTTCTTTATAGCCAAGCCTTAGTACTTTACCAACAGTTTTCAGTTTTAGATTAGGAAAAACATTGTAAGCACCAAAAACGGATTTATGGGATAAGAACGTCGGATCATAGCTTTAGCCTCTAGTACCATCCTCGCATACTTTATTGAGAAACTTCGTCTGCTTATATTTTAACTCCACCCACAAATTCGATCTCTAGAAGTAGCTATATACAGAATTTGTGGGTGGAGTCAAAATATAAGCAGACGAAGTTTCTCAATAAAGCATGCGAGGATGGGGAGTGAATTCGCTAACTCCGACGTTCTTATCCCATAAATCCGTTTTTGTAAGCACTTATTATCATTTCCTTTAAAATATCAATATCACCTTCGGACATCGTGTTGAGATATTTATTCACGTATCGGCGATCATTTTTAATATTCAGTTGACGCAGTTTTGTAAACCTAACCGAAAATTGTATTACAACACAATTTTGTGAAACTGGTTGTCTGCTGTTCGAACTTCCAGTTCCAGGCGTCTCGATTTTGATTGGCCACCGCGATGACGTTAAACGCGTATCTAATAAAAAGGTCCCTCCCATCCCTGAATAACATGATAGAAAGGCTAATGATACACATATATATTCGTGTTAATGAATAAATTCATGCTTATGGCAATAGTCACAAATGCACTAATTATTTTTAAGACTATTTGAGGACAATTACGGCACGAGTCTTATTTCAACAGAAAATTATGTCACAGCCTCCCGTTAATTAACGCCAGATAACGGTATTTTAGGAAGGACCCGTAAGACTCATTATGAGTAATTAAGCTGGTCGGGTAGAAACAGAATTGAGTTGAATTTTTCACTTACATCATTTTCGTATCTGTAATATATGGTGCCTTTGAAGAAGTAGGTCAGACCGTTAACCCAGCGAATGGCGGCGCTGACATCATTGGGCACTCCCTTCCATGCGGATATATCAGAAGGGCCACTTGTGGGGTTGGCTTCTTTCTGATCGTATCTCCAGTATTTGCTGCCTTTAAAGAAGTATGTTATGCCATTATTTTGCCAGACAAGGGCAGCGTCAACGTTGTTGGGAATTCCACGGAATCCATCTTGAATCTTTCTGGGGTATCCCTTCTCCGGCCTCAAGTTGTAGAATCGCCAATAGCTATCCCCCTGCATATTTACACGTAGTAAGCCGAGATCAGACAAATAAAAAACACTTCAGAAAGATAAAAAATGTTAATTTTTATGTACTTTGAAAATGAAAGTTGAACCATCATTCCAGGTCAAAGCAGCGTCGATTGGTCCAGATCCGACCCCTTTCCAGTCTTCCGCTATTAGTCTTGGAAATCCGTACACAATACCGCCATGGATTTTCCAATAATAGTCACCTTAATAAAATTCGTACAAACTGTTAAAGGCGAAATAAAATGCAATAGATCAAGGGTTTTCGAGTACAAGCACTAAGGCACTTTCATTGTTGAAAACATAGAGAATTTATCGTAGGGAGTGGAAACTGAGGAATATTATGTAGCTCAAAAATCACGTGATCAACAAAACTGACCAGGTCTATTTCCGGTACTATTTTTGTGGCCCCTCCCTCTAGGGTGGGTCTAGAATGTTGCGGGAGGGTCTAGGGAGATTGACACTACCTTTTTAGGGAAAAGGAAACGTTCGACTTAAAATAACTCCAAATGGCACTAGTCGCACTCGAAATCGCGAACCCTTATTGGGTAATTGTACAACCAACAGTGATTGTGGGCAAACTTTAAAATTAATAGGAGATTCATGTGACCGGAAATTTACCTGGCCAGTTTTAGCGTCGCAGCCTACTTGTTTGAGCTACATTGTATTTAGCACTGTCAAGGGCAAGAGCTTCTACTCCCTATTATAAACTCTCTCTGTTGAAAAAAAGTATGGACCGCGGGGTCAGCCAATTAATAAATGAAAATGACGTAATAACCGTCAGTCAACTAGAATTATCAATGAGTGAATACTGCAGATAGTCGCTAGACTTGAAAATTCTGTTCCGAACCTTAAACTTCTATGGGTGATATGCAAAAACATAATGGCATCATTGGAATATTAGGGTTTGATGGTACTCTCGATGGCTGCTCTATTAGTATTTGAACACGGTTTAGTTGTTAGCAAATGCTTTTGTTTAACAGTTTGTTTGAAACAAGGTTTCAAGAGCTTTAAAACGTTTTAGGCAATTGTCTCTATGCTTTTTTTAGCCACATCGTAGTATACGATGAGGCTCATAGTTTGACCCGAGCCGTAGTAGTAGTTGTGGCCGTAGTTTTCGCTTTCGTTATCGTTAGCTTCTAGCTCAAAAGGAACTCAAATATGAATACCAAACCCACCGGTGGAACTTAGCTCGGTTAGAGATTTTATTTTAATTAAGTTTTTTTGGTCGCAGAGGGGTTCGAACCCGGATCGCGTAGCAGTATAACACTCAAGTATATACCGACGTTATATTTAGAATGGTTTTAAGGTGGTGTTTGTTTTTAGAAGTTACGTAAATTGCTCCACAAATCGAGAAGAATTTTAAAAGAAAGTACAAGCTTGTGGCAATTATAACGGAAGTAAATTTATTGAAGTAAGGATTAAGGGTTATAATTTTTTGTTAGGGCATCGAGGGGCTATTCACTCTGATTTTCTGTACTTATTTTAATGGGTATTTACGGGTGTTTCGTTTTACCACTGTTAAAGGATGCGCATCGTGGGGGTAATCTCTCACGTTTTCCGTTCGTGTCACATTATTATAATTATAACAGAAATAGAAAAATTTAAGGCATCATTTTAAAACAGTTAAAGGTAGCGCATCGAGGGGCTATTCACTCAAATTTTCTGTACGCCGGTAAAGTACGGTACCATGTGGCCACTATTACGAACCCAGCTCTTGGGTCGTCTTGTTTTACCTCTGAACAAGTATGTGTTTCCATCTTTGGTTGTGGTAGCGGCGTCAACAAGTCCGTGCTGGCAAACTTCCTCATTTGCCTTCTTTAGTTTCATTTTGTCGTCATAATCTGAAAAATATCAAGTGTATCGGTTGAAATGTGGCCAAACCCCACTGTCCTAAGCCTAAAACGTTTTACCAATATTTGGTTTATTTGTAGAACTATCAACCAAGGTCTGTTCCGCCGGAATATATTCGTCACTTCTAGTCATTATTTTCTCATGAGGATTTCTAATGGGATTTTCCCTTTCCAATTTTAGATTGTCTTCAGGCTTAACGAATCCATTGTCGCATTCAAACCAAGCTTTTCCTGTTGGCACCGGATAATCACGAGGGACTATTTCGTTCTAAATCAAAAATTTTTAGTTGTTGAAGCTTCTCTCTCGTTTTGTGGTATGTATAAATATTCCGGAAAACCTTAACAGGCGCAAAAATATTACGCTAAAAACATTAACAATCGCAAAACGTTTCTGCTAAAAACCATAAAATTCGCAGTTGTGACAAATGACGTACTATTTTGAAGACTAGAAGTATATAACACTGTTTGTCGAGAATAACGTTCCAATATTCGAGACATTTATAACACAAGTCTATCATCATATCACGTCATCAGAAAGTTAGCATTATGAAAGTGAGGTTACACCTTTAAATTTTTATACTATTCAACTTGAACTTTTGGCAATTTATTATTGAGCTGTGCCAGGGAAAGATTTAATTTTAGAAGTAGGAATGGAGAACGGTGAGTAGAGCCCAACACGTAACGGAAAGTTTAAATTACCTTATTGGCTCACTTAAACTACGTTTTGAAGACGTTGCTGACGGGGATGGCGAAAATACGTAATTCCTTTTTACTTCTGATTCTATGAACCGCCTCTTCTTTCATACCCCTTCACGTGGAAGGGGGTCCGGAACTTCAACGCGCGCCCAGATTACTCTGTTCTCCATTCCTACTTCCAAAATGAAATATATCCCTGGCTGTGCCCTAGACTGTGCGAAACTTGGACAACCAAAATAGATCATCCAACTGGCTCTTTATTATTTGTACCATAAGTTTATAAGATATGTTCCATAAGTATGACTCTACCTATACTTCGTAGTGCTATAGAGACTTACTGAGAGCTAGTTCAAGAACGACGCTAGAATTGACTACACTAAGTTTTACAGTCCATCTTCCTGTTTAGTGTCTACTAAGCCTTTGACAGCGCCTCATCAGGCTACGCTTTACAAGAATCTATGACGTTTCACCCGTGTCACATCTTGACAAGCTCTCAGTAACTAGTGAAAAACTTATCTTATAAACTTATGAAGCAGTACTAATGGATGATTTGAAAACGCTTCAATCTGTCATTGAGGAGTGTTTCAAAATTTGTTTGACAAATCATCTCTGTAAAGTTTCCCGTGTAAGTGTTAACAGAGCTTAATTATTTTTTCCCTCCCATGTTTTGAAACAGACAATATTTTTACAATAGTTTGAAATATCTCAATTATGTTAGAGGACCTATTGTGTTATATAATAAATAGGATAAGGGGTAACCAATATATCGTACAATAAAACAGAGTCTGACAGTTTACATCAGTTATTGGATTCTATAGTGACTTACAATATTGTCGTATTTGTAATAATGGGTGCCTTTGAAGAAGTAGGTCAGACCGTCAACCCAGCGAATGGCTGCGCTGACGTCATTGGGCACTCCCTTCCAGGCGGATATATCAGCTGGATAATCCCCGGTTGTGGGATTGTTTTGTTTTTGAGCGTATCTCCAGTATTTGCTGCCCTTAAAGAAGTACGTCATGCCATTGTTTTGCCAGACAAGAGCAGCGTCAACATTGTTGGGAATTCCACGGAATCCATCTTGAATCTTTCTGGGGTATCCCTTCTCAGGTTGCAAGTTGTAGAATCGCCAATAGCTATCCCCCTGTATATTTAAGCGAAATAAGACGACGTTTCATTATATTTTTTTAATTTTTACGCACCTTGAAAATGAAAGTTGAGCCATCATTCCAGGTGAAGGCAGCGTCGATTGGTCCAGATCCTACTCCTTTCCAATCATCCGCTATAAGTCTTGGATAGCCGTATACAATACCGCCATCGATTTTCCAATAATAGTCACCTTAATAATATAAATACTTATACTGTTAATCGGTTAAATACTTTACTATTTTGGCTATGAAATTAAAACAAATATGAACAAGTCAAGCAAATTAATAATAATTATCTAGGCCTTGTCTATGAAGGGATTTCCACACTAAGCCTGGGGCTTGTTTACAGGTGGGTCCCTTTACAATGCATAGAGGGGTGGTGACTAGACCTATCTCACAGCTATCCCACAGCGCCCTATACTAACTATTACCGTTAACCTCTGCAAGATTTGGTCGAAAGGAGAAACCGGGTTAGACCGCGGAGGAAAACTCCTTTTAACAAGTGGGGCGGGAACTGGCAAACTCTACGCAGAAGGATTTGAATCCAGATTTTCACCCGGTGCCACAGTCCGGGATCGAACCCGGGATCCTCTTGGTGCGAGGAGAAAGCGCTAACCGCTGCGCCACCCCACTTATCAAGCATCAAATTATGTAAAATTCGGCAAAGAATTGTGACTTTTCAAAAAAAACCTACAAAAGACTCTCGAATATACATAGACAGATTTTAATACTTTTAGTAATAAATATGCCGCTATCTTTTAAAATTGAGTAAAAAACACTCACGTTCAACACTGGCTTCTTTGCTGCTAGTTTAAACGTATCATGCTAGTCTTACCTCTAAACAAATATGTACTTCCATCTTTGGTTCTTGTAGCGGCATCAACAAATCCCTGCTTGCAAACCTCCTCATTCACATCAGAACCTGAAAAATGTTTACGTATTTAGACAAGCTTTCACCATGCCGTAAGAGCATGTTAATAGATGAAAACATTTTTACCATTATTTGGTTTAGTTTCAGGCGTAAAATCTTCAACCTCCAATTCTTCGGCCGGTAAGCTAAGCATTTGAACTTGGGCATTTTCGATCACACTACTTTGAACCATAGAGTAGCTAACACACCCGGCTACCAAAATCAAACTAATTGCGCTAAGCTTTGTAAACCACATCTCTCAAATCTCAAAGAACATCCAACACTAAGTGAATCTGCTTTCGATGGTGTGAGACTTTCAACTCGCGCTCGAATGACCGGTTTTAAAAATGAAATATAAATACACTAACAGATATTCGGAGAAGAGTCGAGTTTCTAACTTGATAATTTATCAGATTTAAGAGGAAACTCTGTGTTGCAACAAAGATTGCAATCAAGGAATATATAAATGTAACGGGACAGGAAATGTCTTAAACTTGATGAAAAAAGGGACCACTGAATGCTAAGGGCTCTAAATCGAGAATGAAACCTGATAATTTTCCAAGGTAACTGTAATTAGTTTTCGAAAATGAAAGATAATGGAATTAATTACTGATGTAATTGACCTTCCAATTCGTTTCGAAAAATTCTCTTAGTAGGGAGAATTAGGGCTACACGCAATATCGACCATCCTTTTCTTTACCTAACTAAACGCATTGCTTATAAATTTAGACTTTTTCCACCCACTACACTCTAAGAAATGGAAGTGTTAAAAAGGTGTTAAAACGGTCTAAACACCGTAAAAACACCCAAAAGAGTGTTTTATTACCTTGAGTTTTTAGAGGCCAATTTAAAGTGTAAATTCGGTGTAAAATAACACTATTAAAACACCGTTCGAAATTAAACATGAAAAATTATATTACTGCTGGTTTCTTAAATAAGGTCTTTCATTTATTTTTCATTAATGTCAATACAAACAGTAAAAAATTATTGAAAAACGTACTTGTTAAAGATGATATTCATGAAAGAAAACAGTTTTATCCTTTAAATAAAATTTACAAAGAAATTGGTAATCTGGCGGTGTTGTACCTTCATAAAACTATGCTAAACGTGTTAGGCGACACTCTTACAGGTGTTAAGCGATACTCTTAAAAAACGAGACTAGGTTAGATACTGGCCTCACAGTAGGGCCAGCTTGAGAAGCCAAAGTGGGGCACTTGCTTTTGTGACATGTTTTATCATTATTTTTAGAAAAATTAGAGTACTAAATGGATTTTTTTTGTACAATCTGTAGTGCAAATTAGATTAAACGCGTTTCTGGTGCTCGAAAAACTCTTAGTGAAAAGAGATTATTAAATTTAACAAGAACGTCTATATCTACTGCTTGAATATTATAGCCTCCAAAACTAATTTAATACCCTATGCATTTGAACGAAGTGAAAACTTTCTGCCTTTTTCAGAAGTTTATAAACCCGTAAAAATGACTTTATACGCAACAACCCTCGCTTAAAGAGGTATAGTTCTGCATGTGAGAACTTTCCTCCCTATAGGTGATGAAGTTCTCTCAAGGAAGAACCCTGCTATGAATATAGCATTGATTGCTAATAATACTGCGGAAAGTACTAGAATTTCTACCACTATCCTACCAAATAATCTACCACTCTTAAAGGTGTTACGCGACACTCTGAAAGGTGCTATGCCGCACCCTTTAAGAGGTTGCACAACACTAATATGAAAGTAAAAATTCACTTTCAGTGCGATATCAGAGTTAAAAAGGTGTTAAACTGCACCTCTGTTGCACAATTTTATACTTATCTTTGCCACCAATTGCTCAAATAAGTGTTATTAAACCCTTTCAGGGGTGTAAATGAACACCTGTAACGGTGTCAAATTTGGACCCATATAAACTACTTTAAAGGTGTTAAAGCACACCCCATTTTTTTGAGTGTAAGTGTGATTAATTCCCTTCAGGGGAGTAAATGTACACCTGTAACGGTGTCAAATTTGGACCCATATAAAGTACTTATAAAGGTGTTAAATCACACTCCAATTTCTTAGAGTGTACGGCAGTTATGGAGCGAAGCTTTAGCATGCGTGTACAGTACTATACACATAAAAAATAAAGAAACAGACTTGCAAACAAATGAGCTGCTGGCAAATTGTTCTACACGAAATAAAATTTGAAGCTTTCACGACTGACTAAATAATCCACAACTGATGATAATGAAAGTGATTATTGATACCAAAAACGGATTTATGGTAGGAAGAACGTCGGATCATAGCTTTAGCCTCTAGTACTATCCTCGCATACTTTATTGAGAAACTTCGTCTGCTTATATTTTGACTCCACCCACAAATTCGATCTCTAGAAGTAGCTATATACAGAATTTGTGGGTGGAGTCAAAATATAAGCAGACGAAGTTTCTCAATAAAGTATGCGAGGATGGGGAGTGAAATCGCTAACTCCGACGTTCTTATCCCATAAATCCGTTTTTGTTGATACACATTTTATATGCCAGTAAGCGCTATAATGTATATTTTTTATGTTAAAAATTCCAATACCTTTCTTTACAAACCATGATTTGCAAGGTGAATAATGTTCGAGCATTGTTATTAAACAGAAAGGCAAAACAAACATTAACTAGGAAGTTCGATAATATATTTTGTTTTTATATTAAAAGTTCCAATTACAAAGCATGATTTCCAACGGTATGATTGTTCGAGAATTGCTATGAAAAAAAAAAGACAAAACTGGGTATTTATTGGAACAGTTTTTTCTTAAAATTTTTGGTAAGATACAGTTTCACGGAAACCTTAATTTAAAATTTTTTTAAATTACCATATTTTCCGAACCTTAGAAATTTTGTTATAAATCCCGTATAATCAGTCGTAAAGTTTTCATAAACGATATTGAAGAATCTTAGCCCGTTCCTAAAATGTTTCAAGGAACCAAACGTTTTTCTTATCTTCAAACTTCCTTAAATGAGCTTCAATTGGAAATGGAATCATGTATTACGTATTATTACGCAACAGGAAAGGTACGTTTTAAAGCGTCTTGATTATCAGTCGTGTTCACACTTGACTACAATGGGAAGCGACGAAGCGATTTGAGTCGCTTCAAACCGGTTCTTCTTTTAAGTGCGAATTTTGCCAAGTCTTCCCAAGGTCGACTAATGATCCAAAACATTTAGAATCTTTTTCTTTATGATCCTTCAACCAGTGTTTTCTAACTTTCATGCGATGGACGGCAAACATACCTAATAGAATAGACATTATAATTATTGAACTTTAAGGTCGAACATCAGAATTCGCCTTAGTCGACGTAATGTAATGTCACTGCTAATAATCAGCCTTCTGTGTAAAGAGGTTAGGGCTTGTCGTTGATTATCAGTCAGTCTGTCAGAAAGACAGGACTTTGGCATATAGAAATGACTACTTTCTCTTAAGAAATTTAACACTGCTTATTAATACAATCTAGCAGCCATTATTTTTGCATGCAGCATAAATGTCCAAATATAAGTCTAAACAGGAATGTATGGAGGGGTTTTGGAATGGCTAAAGGGGCTCCCGGTGTTCCCTTGATGGTGGAAACATATGGCGGGGCCTTATTTTTTGGGGTTTTTTTTTGAAAAGTGTAGTTCTTCCCTCATCGTCTGCTTAGCCATCTCCTGAAGGCGCTAAATGTCTAGTCGTTTCAAACTAGGGACCGAGCGGAAGAATTTTCACTTTTTGGCAGCCAATGAAAATATTTAAGCGGGAAATAATCGTATTTTGTCAGTCTATGACGTCACTAACATAAAATAAGCGACGCCAGATGTTTCCAAGATCATTTCACGCCTATTATGATTTGACCTTAGCCATTCCAACTCCCCTCCATTCATTCCTGGTCTAAATTGCGGAACTAAAATAAAAATGCGACAGTTCTAAGAAATTGAATCAAAGGCTATCAAAATCGCGCTATTAAGGAGGTAATCCTAGAAGACCTTGAGATTAAAACATATTAAACTTAGATGAAAGTATAAAATTACATTGAACTGAAATCGAAGGAAAAACTGTGATTACGAAAACAGTTGGAACAGTTTATATGGCTTCATAAAATTGTTGCGATAAAAAAAAATTAATTGTTTTTCGCACGGTCAGACTTTTAAATCAAAATCAAGATAAAATACGTATTTAATCTTCGACGTTTAGATTTTAGAAATAACGTTTCTTAAAACGACTTAACTAGAATTAATGTAAATTACTGAAGATTCAAATAATTAATTTCAATTATATTCATTTAATTATTCAAGAAAAACCTCTTTCTTCATAACGACACAGGTCAAAGCTAATATAGAACGAGTAATGAAGATTGCATCTGAAGTCGAAACACTATACGCATTTCATAGTTCATATGAAACGAGTTGGTAGAAGTAAATAAGTACAGATTGATATGTATAGATTGGGTAGGGAAGAAGAATTGGCTGTTGAAGTTATAACAGCTAGTGAGACAGATGACGTAATGAGGCACAGTTTTCGAATTTTCTGTGAACTGCGAATGCGGTCCAGAAATTGCGAACACTATCGCTTTGATCTGCCAAATGCGAACGCTGTTTCAGACTGACAGACAGGGAGACACACACACGTCCAATGCAATACCTCTCCTTGACGTCATCGTCCCTCGGAGTAGTAAAGACTCCACAATAATTTATTATATAAAATTTTAACGCCTATATCAATAAATAGCGATAGTTGGATATTCAGACGAAACCAAAATAAACCTCTCCGAGTCGATATGCAGTTTGCAATTAAGAGGTTTTTTTAAACAATTAAATTAATATAATTGACATTAATTTTTTTAATCGTCATTAATTTACCACAATTCTAGTTAAATCGTTTTAAGAAACTTTATCCCAAAAATCATTTTAAACATAGCTATTGTTGAAGTTTGAATTCAAGGGTATGCCTATTTAACAATTTTTGGAAATTTAGGGTATATAAGGCGATTGACTCACAGTAAGTAAATGATAAGAAAACCCGCAATTACGTGAACCTTTGATGGAAGCCCTACCATTGGGAGGTTAGACGTTTCTCGTAAACCCTAGCCGATCGCCGCGTACTTCCCAATCCTAGCGATGGGAGTAGAAGCCAAAAATTTATTTCTACGAAAACGATTGCTCAGACTTGCCAACTGCGAACGCCGCGGTGACACACACACATACAGACACATCCAGTGTAATACCTCTCAGTGACGTCATCGTCACTCGGAGAGGCAAATAGCACTCGTCGCAAATCGGAGAGGTTTATTTTGGTTTCCCAACTTGTTACATTAATCTGTTTTGGATAACACAGATACAATCCGAAATAGCTACCTTCTTCTAAGTAAGTTCTTGGTAGCGATGCATGCGGAAACATAATGTTACTTGACCCAGAAATATTGAAAAATGACAACTTGCTAATTAGGAGCTTTTCAAATATTCCAGTCTTTATTTTTAGATGGTTTCAACACCGCTCTTTCTAATTCGTGAGCGGCTTCTATTTCTTTTTTCGTTTCCATGGCAGGTCCTTATCATCCTAATTGCCTTTTGATATAGTATTTTTATTACCCAGTTTTTAAGATTATAAATTTTTGTGTCATAAAAAGTACCGGCGATAACATATTTTCCTTAAAAAACTTACTCTGTCCTAAAAATGAGCTTAAATATAAAATCTTGTTTATTTTTCAGCTTTAGTTATAATCTAATGAGAGATTAACCAACTTTTTCCATCAAGTTAATAAACCAAAAAACAAGTGTTTTCGTCATGATCTTTTTAAAAAAACATTTGCAAAGAAAATAAGGATCCAGAGATACAAGTGATTTTCCAATTATGTCTAACAAAATGCTGGTTTCATTAGCTTATTTATTGTTTAGTTTTGGAGGCTTATGATCATAAACTTATGATATTAAAACATTGTCTCGAAGAAACTGCAAGGGGTACGGTTTAGAGCAATTTACGTAAAAAAATGTTTCATTTAAAAAAAATAAATTAACAATAAAATTTTTTATTTCGTTCTTTCGGTAACGCTTTCGCAATACACTGCGTGAATACCCGGGGTATCGTTCTTCGCCGTTTACAATAGTAATCGAGATTCAGACTTTGTTGCGATAACATCGACAACGTCTTCGGCGGAAGAATAAGGACCTCAGTCAATATCAGTATTTGGATTAAGAATATCAGATTCAGAATGGTAAGCAACAATTCATTTCTGTTTGTATTTGAAGTATGTTTTGTACATAAACTTAAACGAGATGGAATCAATGGCAGTTGTTTAAAGTCTAGTTGCATTTTCGTGCCCTAAGACATAGAATTGAGACGTTTTCCTTATTAAGCCATTTGCAAAAAAGAGACTTGAAATATTTTAAGTTCATAAAATATGTTCCATAAGTTTGTCACTGGTCACAGAAAGCCTCTCATGAAGTGATGTGGGTGAAACGACATTGATTCTCGTAAGGAGACTCCTGGTGAGGTGCTGTCAAATATTTAGTACATACTAAATAGGAAGATGAGCTGCAAAACTGACTGTAGATAATACTCGCTTGTCGTTCTCGAACTACCTCTCAGTAAGTCTCTAGCATTACAAAGTATAGCTAGTGTCATACTTATGGAACATATCTTATAAATTTATGGCAATATGTACAAACAACTCTCGATTTTGTCTGGTACAGTACAAAAAAGCATGCACGGTTATATGTTTTTACGGGTGACGATGTAAAGGGATAATTTAATAGAGAGACAATTGGTTTAAATCTGTTTATATTTATCAAAAATGTAACTTACCAAAAATGATTCGTTAATTTAAGATGAGCTATAAGCTTAGCGTCTTATTATTTAGTTTATAATATATTAATGCTAGCTTATTTGTAAGTTTTGTTAGTGACTTTGAATTTATTTTGACAAATTATAAAGATGTAATGTGATTATTTTTCAATTTCATAGTCATTTTTTAACAAGTGACTAGCGGAAATTTATAAATTATAATTAGACTGGCTTTGCTTAATTATCTTTAGCAGTCGTTTGGAAATTCCTTCACTATGAACATAATCTAATCTTTTGGAATTCTCCCTACTTTTCTAAAACTGTTCTTGAACTTAGGGTTTTCCACTTTTCAAAACTGTATCTACACATAAAAACAGCGTGTTTTACTCTTGATAGCGTACAGTGTCGTAGTGTTTACGTGTGACGTAGTGCTGTGTTATTTGGAGGAAATGTGAAATTTAAAATTAACGGGAATAACGCTCTGTGAAAAATCACTAGCTTTAAAGGGAGGGTGAAGTGGAAAATCAAGTAATGGTTTTTATCGATTCTTTTAGTTTTAATTATAAGACAAATATGCATAGTGAAACATCCAGGAAATACCCAAGAATGATGTAAAAATTCAAATTAGTTCGAGATTTCATGGATAATTAGAAATTAGCTCCTTCGTCCAATAGCATAACGCCCTACCTTTTTGTTAACAATATTTACTTGACACGCTGTAGGCCTATATCTCGCACCAAGATTGTCACATCGTGCGTATAGTTTAATCAAATTTCATTCCACTTGGAGCGTCCAACGGGAATCTTGTTGACAATTACCCTATTATTTGGAGGTGCTTATTTCAAATTTTCTACGGAACCTCAAACTAATTTGAATGTATGTTTTACTATGCAAATAAGTTTTATAATTGGTTGGAGAACCGGTGGAAAATCACTTGATTTTCCCTTTCACCCTCCCTTGAAATAAATTATTTGTATGCCTTACTAAACTAATTGTTCACTGTAGGCTGAAGAACTTTCCGAAGAGAAGATTCAAGGTGATACATTTCACGTGTTTCTTTAGTACCGTACAACATTTTTGAAATAATACTTACATTAATAATAGATATCAAAGAAGCTTTCTTGCTGTTTGATAAAGACGAGGATGGCAAAATTACAACTGATGAGCTGGAGGCCGTCATGAAGTCGTTAGGCAGAAATCCGAGTGAAGCCGAATTACAAGAAATAATCAACGAAATAGATGTTGATGGTGAGAATTAGGCAAAGTCTTTGATTTTCTTAGGCACCAAAATGTTAATTCATAATTTGTGAGAATTTAAATTTGGCGAAATCCTTAGTCTAAGACTCTCGTAATTTCTCTAGAACAAAATTATTTCTCCATTAGAATACAGAACTTAAAACTATACTAGCATTTGTGGTTTGTGAAGTATCAGCTGCTATTTTAAATAATTTTTTGCAAAACTAGAAATTTACTCTACACTGTCCCAAGTGACTTGTTTGTTTACCAGTTGTAGAATTTTAAACAGTCGGTTGTTGAGTTATGTCCGACATTTTTAATTTAACCACAAAATTCTCTAAGTCTCTTCGCTATGCGAAATACACCAAAGATTAGTGTCGACGCGGGCTTGATGTTAGTAAAGAATCTGTAGCCTGGCTTTCCACAGCCCATGGAAAATATTTTCCGAGTAGTCGGAATAAGTCAATATTTTTGAATATAAAACGTGAAACTTTAATTTTCCCTTTAAGAACAGCCATTTTGTCAAATTCGATTTGCAAAAAAGTACAAATTTTTTCCTTCATACAGCCAAATATTTTCAGTACTTCGGATTTTTGCATTTTCATAATTTTTTACTTTGACTAAATACATTACCACTCATGTTTTGTAGCAATTTTAGGTCTAGTCCAAGATCATAATGTAGGTAAATCAAAATCTTGACTACTAGCGATATTTCGCGTTTTAATTATGGACATTTTGCTGGTCTGCATTGCGACAAAAACTTATTTAAAAAATTGCATCTGTTTTTAGAGATTTACGGTGAAAATCCAATTTTTCGGGCTTGGGTCAAGTTGCAAAGCGATTAATTTGAAGGTTAACAAGTATTTTCGTTCAAAATTCAAGTTTTTAGCCTTTAAAAATTACAGAAACCTATTGTTTGCAATGTTCAAAATGACTAATTGCTGACTAGGCCCTATGTTGTTCGCTAAGCCTTAGTTTAGTACATTTAACTCAAATCAAAAAACTTAAGACAAAAACACTCGAAACACTACTCGGAATTCCACGATTACACAGTACTTAGCAGTTCCAACACAAATTGTAGTTAGCTATTGTGAGTTGTTGAGTTGACAAATAAAAGGTAGACTTGAGAAAGCGAACTGATTTCGGTTTAATGCAAAGAAAGTTTTATATAATTGAAGTTCCCACGCTACGTCACTGACGTATCGGACAGCCCTTGTGTTACCGTGATTGCGAAGCGGAAGTTCATACTTTATTGTCATCAACGGACAGAATTTCTCGTCCCCTGAGTTCTTGAATTGGTCTTATTTCACCAGCAATCGTTTTACCAAATTCATTTTTCATTTTCCTGAGTTGCCTCAACTGCGAATACATGTTTAAATATTAATAAATAAATAGTTATTTGGTTCGATCTTTAGGGCAGAGTGTCATAATGATATCAGGAATACTAAGATTTCTGCAACTCGGAATTTTTAAAGGGCTAATAGTTAGTTTTTATAAAATAAAACAAGTGCTCTTGTCCATCTTGCTGGAATGTTGCTTCATCTAAGTAATGTGACATAGATGTATTGCAGGGTAGCATTTCAGTTGTCAAAAATATTTAGGGGCCAGTCGCTTAGATTGGTCCAAGCCTTGGCCGTCGAGTTTTTGGAAGGCAAAAAATGTAATCTTTTATATATTAATTATAATACTAAATTGAGCATTGACTTTCATCATCTTATTTAAATTTTAAAATAAATGTGAATAAACTTAGCTAACTAAGGCTTAACGGTTTCGCACAATCATACAATATTCTAGCATCGGTTCGAACCGGAAATAAGCATAGTCCACTCACTCACGCTTGATTCTAGAGCAGCCAATGTGATCGATTAGGCTATGCTAGCGAAATGACGTAGAAAATGATATCAAGGGCAACGTTTTTTCTATAAGTTCCTAATATTTTATAAAAAAACTATTTCTGAGCCCTTCTGCTTTAGTTAAAGGGAAGGTGTAGAAACTGTCATCCCTGACGTCCAGCATAATTTATTTTAACTTATGAATCACGTGGCATTGACCATCATAATGTTAGAAGTAAACGATGGTCAAATTAAGTAATGAAAGGGCAATGTAGTTTTACGTTACTTGTCGGTTGGTGACGGGTAGAAACTGTTTCGCCACGACCCACAAGACTATCTCATCGAAGTTAGGAGTAGTTAAAGAACCGTTGTACGTCCAGTAACTGAAACCTGATCTGACCTCGGGAAGTAAATTTAATAGGTTGATTCGATGTTTGACTGCAAACTTACGTGGTGTTTCCACACGTTTAAGATTATTAGTAATGAAAGCTAAATGGCGTTCGGCACGTCTTGATTTTGACAGCTATAAAAATAAAAATAAATTGGTCATGATGATATTATTGAGATAGCAATCATTATACAGGGTGTTTTTGAAAAGTTCATCAATAATGAAGGGACGTAATTATTGGAACATTTTGAGTCGAAAATGTTCCATGACTATTTTCCGTCCGAGCCACTGTTTTCAAGTTGGAATTGGAGTAATTTACGCATGACCCCTTAAATTTAATTTGAAAATTGAAATAGAACTGTAATTTAATTAAGGGATCATCCCTAAAACATTCAAATCATAACTCAAAAACAGTGGCTCGGACGGCAAAATGTCATAGAACATTTTCGACTCTAAATGGCAAAATAAACACGCTCCTTCATTATTGATGGACTTTTCAGAAACACCCTGTATATACGGGTCGATTTTAAATTAAGCTGTGGTTAAAGGAATAGTTCAGGTAACATAACATTATACCTTAAAAGAAAGCCTTTTGCTTAATATAAATGGAAAAATATTTAAAAATAATTATCGCTTATTAGAAAATAATTACCATTTAATTAGTCTTAAAAACGAGGACTACAGCGTCGCGTGGCATTTGCTAGCCCGAACCTCTTACTAATGCGATCGAGTGGCCTATGCCTACACTTACCCTTATATCTCTCAGCCTGTGAGAATCCTACCAATTCCTTTAGATATGTGGTTCGATTTAGCAGACGCCACTAAACCAATGGCGCCGCAGTAGTCCTCGTTTTAATTATTTTGTAATAAGATATCATTTATTTATTTTTAATATTTTTCTTTTAATATTGAGCAAAAGGCCGTAGTTTTATGTAATAATGTTATTCTACCTGTACTTTTCGTTTAAATAGAAGTGCCCTTATGTGTGTGTCAAAACAGTAATTGTCAATAGAGCATTATCAGATTAAATGCAAGTGGATAATTATAAAATAAAAATTTCATTTTGGCACCTTTCCAATGACGCCGATTACCAATAAACCCTGAGGATTATGTTCAGCTTCATCATGCGTGGCAAACTTTATATTTTTATGTACAAAATGAATCTACAAAATAATTGTAAAACAAGGGACACTAATTAATTTATAATTTTTGTTATGCGAGGTTAAAAATAAATCAGGGGCGAGTTATTGAAGGACAGAATCAGAATAATGGGTGATATATACTTAGATCGTACCTCCATGGCATATCGAATTGAATTAATAGCGTGTTCAGAGCCATGATAGCCGCCCCTTTTACCAAAGTGAAGATGCAATTGAACCAATTGGTAGGAGCATTTTCCAGCCGGACCACCAGTCACTATGATCGTGTCGTTGACTGGAAACACTTTAACTGTAGCACGATACAAATAGAAAGTGGCATTTTTCTCGATATAATAGCACGTTATAAAACTAAAAAGACAATTTTGAATATCTGGACTTCAGTCAAGTGATTAGACTCCCTCTTATGGTTTTTTCTTACAGTATTGGTTGAAACTAAAACTTTTTAATAGTAGCAGCCTCTGCGAAAAGCTTACTTTTAAAGCGAAGCGAATACCAATCGAACTGTAAATCTATTACTCGAGATCCCAATCGAATACTCGTTAAAACAAATATCACTAGTTTAAAAAAAATCTAAATTCCCGTTTTTTTCCAAAAAGAACACTCAAAAGTTCGATTTCTAGGTTTTTGCAGACTAATATTCGATTCAATACGATTAATCGAATTTTACCCCTTGGGAACTATCACTCTGTTTAGGAAACATAATTCGAATTTCTTTCCGAATACTCGTTTTGTAGTTTGTCCAAATGGCAAATTCGACAAGTCGAATCGAATACTGATAAAAAATTGGAGTATTCGCATAGCCCTAATAGTAGTACCAGGGATAGATTTAATTTTAGAAGTAGGAATGGAGAACGGGGCTACGTTCAGTAACTGCTAGCGTACGCAGCGCTGCGCGCATCGGAGACCGATTTTTTTACTGTACGGTTTTTCGCACTTCCGGTTTCTACGTCACGCTACGCATCGATGGGACAACGATCGTAGCGGCTGGAAGAGCAGGTTTTTTCGATGCGAATCGGATTTATGACGTCATTAATTGAAGTTCGCCATGGCGAACAATCCAGCCCAAAGCCACTAGCGAAACAATAACACATTTTTCTTTTTAGATCTTTTCAAATCAACTGGAATTAAAGTTAATTCCGTTTCATCGTCGTTAGATAGTTTGTTTAATAACAAAAATAACAGTTAAGTTTTCGTTTTCGACTCAATCCAAGATCTGTAGCAGACGCCATCATGGAAACTATCATCAAACCCAACAGAGAGAGAAAAAACGTTCAGTGACGTCTGACGTCACTCTGACGTAGCGCTCGGATAAAATCACATCGGTAGCGGTAACGGCTTTTTCCGATTTCCAGTTACTGAACGTAGCCATAGCCCAGTATAGAGCCCCTCCCGCTAACACGTTTAAATTATCTTATTGCCTCACTTAAACTACGTTTTGATGACGTTCCTGAAGGGAACTGCAGAAAATACGTAATTCCTTTATACCTCTGTCGCTATGACCCGCCTCTTCTTTCATACCCCACACGTCCCGTGGAAGGGAGTCCGGGACTATGACGCGCGCCCACATTACTCTGTTCTCCATTCCTACTTCTAAAATTAAATATATCCCTGGTAGCACTGACACGTATACCACACTTTAAAACTGTCCCTCAAAGACTTCCGTTATGTACTTACTGGCATGTCCGTTGTTTTCGAGGATAACGCCAGATAATATTTGGCTATAACCTCTCAAATTGAGTGGGTGATCATAATTAACGATCTTAATGTTACTGTCGCTGGTATTTATGTGAATTGGGGATTGCTTCAATCGAGAATCGCGGGGAAGCATATAAATCTGGGCTATTTTGTGATTCATCGTTACTACAATTGAAAAAATGTTTCACATTTTAAGCATGGAGATTTATGGTATTTTTATGGATGCTTACTGTTTGCGGTAACTGGTAGCTTCGGTATTACTAACCAGATCAAAAAAGTCAATAGATGTACATGCTGAATTACGGAAGGCATCGTAGATTTCATTATTTAACTTTGAAGATTAACAATATTTATACAGGTAATTTGACAAAAATTACTTCGTACAAGCCAACTAACGTACCTCAAAGGGTATCAAAAGGACTTCAGATTGTATCTTTACTTGTCTTTTATCGTCTTACACGATGGAAAAATCTCTTGATAAAACATAATCCTTTTAAAGGGGTATTTAGTGAAACATAATATGATTATCTTAGAAGTAACATAATATTTTAAATGATCGTTTCAATCTGTTAAATTAATGCGGCAGCCATATAGATCTTAAAAAAATATAGTCTTTCTATGGAAGAATCTTGTTTTTATATAAGAAATACTGAACAAGTCTCGAATTTAAACAAGATGGGCCAAGGCCAAATTTGCGCCAATTGTTTCGCCTGATTTAGCATTTTAGTACGTTTATTAGTAAGCTATTCTCTTACATCTCACCCCGATACGATTACTTAAGTCTATCGTCAACACACAAACAGTGCGATTCCCCATGTTTAACCTCAACGCGTCACAGTGCAATTCCCAGCTCCCCTTCATCACATGTGGCCTAGTGCAAAACGTATAACCTCATGGAAACCTAAGGTATCCATTCCCACATTCTGAGGACGCGGTGTCGCTTATAGATCTTTTCAACGCTAAAAAGGGGGCAGTATCGGGATACATTGCCGTCTCTGCATACAAAAAAGACAACTGCGCAGGCGCCAAAAAGCGAGATGGTAGGTGGAGTTTTACCCCCCCCCCGTCTTTCCCTCTTAGTTACATCGAAATGGTCTATTGACGACCTATATTATGACTTGAAAAACATTGCCTTATCTCTATTGCAAATCATGCACACTTGATAAACTAAAGACAGCTTAAACGTAAGAATACATGCGTGTTAAATTGCATAGGATAAAAGGTAGTGTTGATTAAAATCTGAAGCAATTATGCCTATTTAGTAGTCGAGGAAGCTAGTGTATTTTGGGCTAATAACTGAATAGCAGGTCGTACTTAATTCATCTGTGCAGGTCTCTTAAGTCTATCTTTCTTTCAAGGAAACGGCACAATCGAATTCCCTGAATTTCTCGCCATGGTGACGAGGAAAATGAAGGAACCTTATAGAGAAGATGAAATTAAGGAAGCCTTTGCTCTATTCGATAAAGATGGCGATGGATTTATTAGCAACGATGAGCTACGGCAAGTTATGGTTGCGTTGGGAGAAGAGATGGATGAAGAACAAATTGCCGATTTCTTCAATGACTACGACACGGATAAAGATGGACGTATAAGTTATGAAGGTATGTGGGTGCACGCGGATTATAACCCTATTTTCATATAGCCCTTCAACTCAAAAACGGTGAATTTCAAACCCATATATATTCTTGGAGATATATATCGAAAAGTTTTTTTTCGCATGCATAGAAGTAATTCATTAACGAATTTGACCAAACTCAAATGTTGCTATTAGGGAACTGGTTTGCTTGAATTATAGGCTGGATCTGCGTACCCCCTATCCATTAAGCTAGTTAAGAATTTCTCTTCTAGACACGTAACATTTTAGCTTAATGATTTGCCCCTAATTGAAATTAGACGTTGTGAAGAACGTTAGTATCTTTAAAAACCAACATGCTGATATTTCATACTGATGTCAGGTGAACCCAAAGACTTTCTACTCTTTGTATCTACAGATACAGGAACCTCTTCTCAGTTTCCAGTCACTCAAAACACTTGGACAACGGTTTTGCTAGTTTTATACAACAAAAGTGCAAATATGTTCATTGACCTCCTTAGAACAAACGCGGTAAATGGATTGCTGACCCTGAAACTATATTGTATATCCCGCGTATTTTAGTGGTTTTGTACACTTCATTTCATTGTCCAAGTCGTTTCAGTTATACCATTACGAAATTTTAAGAATTCGTTATGAACTAGAAAATAATCTTTATTCTCTTTTTGGTGACATTTGTTTTTTTTTCTTATTTGTTTGTACAAGGGTCGATTAGAATAATATTAACTTCTAAATTATACGTTTATGGCTCCTTAAAAACAACTGCGATTACCAGTAATCCGATATTACCAGTAATACAGTAGTTTTATGATGGAGTGGATTAAGCTATATAACTTAGGACCATTAAAAAGATAAAGCCAGTTCCACAAGCGCTCCAAAATCAAGGACTTTAAAACACTTATATTCAAACTGCCATATAAAATGTATAAATCAGGAATGAATAGAGGGGAGTTGGAATGGCTAAGGTCAAATCTTAATAGGCGTGAAATGCTCTTGGAAACATCAGGCGTGGCTTATTTTACGTTAACGACGTCATAGACTGACGAGATACGATTATTTCTCTACCAAGGGAATGTTCGCTAGGTGTTCAAAAAGTAGCTGGCCGAACCCTCTTATCCACATACTCTATTGGCGGCTTTTGGCGCCACCTATCTTTTTTATGCTAAAGCAATGACGAAAGAGAATATATCTTAGTTCGAAAGCCGATCGACAGTCAGTTTCGAACTCTTAAATGAGAATGTTTTATAACGGAATTGTTTAAAATTCATATTGGTGTGAAGTTTGATCGTAAGATACAAGTTTGTAGAACCAAGGCCACGGAACTCTAGTAGACTAAACAAGTAACACTTAAACAAGTAAGAATTTGATAATGTCTGACGGATCAAAGTAAATTGTACTCTGGTTCGCTCATCGTGTGCATTTGGAAAATCTAACTTCGAAATTTTACCCATCCCCTAAATTCTCAGTAGCTAAATGTTAGTGTAACAGATTATAATGATTTTTTTTATTCTTTTCGTTTGCAGAGTTCACTGTTATGATGATGACAAAGGAAACCCTATGAAATCAATTCTTGTCTTTCAAATAATCGAATAAAAACTATCAACATTATCATATGTATTGTGATTATTTTTATTTTATTCTAACGCTCATATAAGAGGTCGCCTTTAAGTGTCTTTCCATTAGACAGGCTTAACAATTGACCGAGATCTTGCATCAGACAACAATAATCAAAATAGACAACACGGTTTTTAAGGTGCACCCTATCCAACGATACACTGCGATCTTTATACGATAATCCTCAAAAAACACCTTTCAAAAATCTATTTAATAATTATTATTGGTTTTCTAAAATTTCCAAACTGCAGGAAGCACCAGCAGAGAGACATGAATAATGTTAAACCTCTCACTTAGAGAAGTATAACTAGACTTATGGTCAGCTTCTAATGATTATGATATAAATTCTTATCGCATGTTTCTTAAAATTCAAAATTTACGAATTGGTAATGGCTCTTAAGCCATGTTCACACTTACAGAAAGAGCTGCTTCTAAGCTAATTAAAAACACTGTTCTTTAAGTTCTTTTGCAAACCAATATGACGCGTGTATGACTAGTTTCTAGTTTTAAGCCTTTTTTCACCTGAAATGAGCCAGGTCTATAGCCTTTTATCTCCTGGAGTGAAAAACCGTGGGAATAATGATAACCTTAGCAGGCAACAGTAACGGAGTCATTATATCCTAGTGTACAAATATAAAAGTGTTAAAGTTTCAGCCGAGTCTATCGAATTCCATTTTAAACTTTCCTCAACCGATTCTCATGTAAGTGTGAACATAGATTAAATTTAGTTCTCCAGCTTTAACTTCCCTTCAAAGGTGATAAAATATAGTGAACTATTTTTAGTGATATTAAATTAAACTAAGTGTTACATTAAGTGTTTTTATCCTTCGTGTCAATCATCAAAAATCCTTTATAAGATAAGATCTGGATAACAAAGAGCATATATAATGCAGGAGAAGAAATTAGTATGTTAGAAATACAATACTACAAGACGATTTTATGTAAGGAGCTTCTTATACACAAGACATTTGTAAAGTACAAGAAGATAAACTGAGATGAGAGTTTATAATCGACAACATATTTCCAAAGACAATTTTGTGCTTGTCCGTTGTAAGCATCCATCTGCTTTGACCAATGACATGGAAAAGTTATTTTTGTACGAATACATCATTTGTGAAACAAGTTGGGAAACCAAAATGTTACCTCTCAGAGTCAAGAGGACCACCAGCGCACTTATTTACCTGAATGTGCACCTATTGTTTTTCATTGATGAGCTAGCGTTGCAGAAAGTTCCATTCACAAATCGGTCGCCGTGTACATACTGTATGTCCACTGGTTATTAGTTACATGTTTTTCAACACGTTAAAAGTTCCAGCTTGACTTTAAAGGAGCGACTAACAATTTATTTGGATTGGTAAGAAAAGGGAGTTTCCTATTAAGGTTAAATATTTTTTGTAATAATACTCTAATTCAAGTAGATGTTATTTGGTTAAGTTCCTCAAAGTTGGGTCCGGGAACCCCTAGCCATTAACTCCGTGATAAACATTTGAACATCATTAACCCGTGACCAACAACATTTATCGTAACTGAAAGTTGTAAGAAGCGGTATTTTCTCGATAAACATGATCACGAAGATATTTTATATAGGTGTTCCCAAAAGAGTATTTAGTGCTTTGCTTTTTCCACTTACTTAAAACACCCTGGTAACAGCGGATAGCTTAGCTATGCATGCAAAAAAAATTTATACTAAATGCAACCCAACTTTTATTAAATCTGTTCTAAATACCGAAAATAAATTTGCTTTTTCAAATGCATTCGGATCGCTTAGATACATTGCATTATAAAAGTCCAAGTTAACGTATTTGCTACATTCCTTCCCCACGTACAGAGGCCCTAACTAACGCGTATGAGACGTAAAGCCTTGAAATTCTCGGAGTAGCACCGGTATTCGCACTTCGCGGATGAAGCCACTATTTACTTCTGAATATATATGAAAAGACCTTGTAATGCCCCAAAAATAAATTTAAACAATGATGCTCGCGTGGCGTCAAGTGAAGGGGTTATTCAACGATAATAAACGTTTTATAAGATCAACAGGATAAGTTCTACGTCAGCAAATAAATGCGTAGGCAGAAGGTCTCGAATCAACAAGGCAATTGATTTTCTAACACGAAGAGGGGTAATGCTTAAAATAAATTACAGCATGTGAGAAAATACTGTTAAGTGACAAAGCATTCTAAATCGCGCTTTGTCAGAACAAGAAAAATAGTATTACGCAATATAAATAGATGTGTATTGGCATAAGTTAATAAGATATGTTCCATAAGTGCGACACGAATTGACTACACTCGGTTTTGAAGTCCATCTTCCTATTTAGTCTGCACTAAGCTTCTGACAGTGCCACACCAGGCGTCGCTTTACGAGAATCTATGTCGTTTCATCTACGTCACTTAATGACAAACTTATGCAACATATCTTATGCACTTATGATAGATGTTAAATGTAAATTTATTATTGAATATTGTTTAGTTTGTGGTTGTCTTTTTCAATTATATTAAACTCATAAGATTTAATAAACCAAAAAAACTAATTCGAGAGATAAATTAGTTATGGAATATGGAGGGCTGATTTCGAAGTGACAGTTTTGTTGTCAACCTAAATATTGTCTCCGATATATCATGTATAGGCTGTTAATGCGTTACACTTTTGTATCTCTTATAATTCTAGTTACTAAAATGACTGAATTTTAACATCCCAAATTCTAACCCCTTCTTCAAAATTCAATAATGTTCAAATGAATGAGAATATTTCAAATTGACTCATAATATTTGAAATATCGATTGTTGCCTTATATCTATGCATAATTCCACTCCAATGTTATATTACCTCTTTGGTTGCATAATAAAACATTTAAAGAAAAAAAGCTCTCGAGTGTGATTATTTAACCCTCGAAGAAGGCTCTTATGTCTTATTTCATTCAATCATCGATAAGATCAAAAGTAAATCAATCCACGGAGTTTTTGAAGATTTTTCTGTCGTTTATCCACACTTTTTACATTCATTTACACTGAGAACGAAAGGTTTCGAGATCAGCAAACTGATAAAGGGTTTAGAGCAAGCAAAAGTATAGCGTAGAGAAATGGATGATTCGTAATTCTTGTTTAGCACAAGACAAAAAATTTACAGCTCTAGGCCACGGGAGTGTGTCAAGACAAGGACAAGTGCGAGAAACGGCGGCGGGTTTCCAATTCCTTAACCAGTGTTTTCCTAAAGGTTCGGAGCTGAGATACATCTTTTGTCGTATTATAAATAAAGATATGTAATGTCTTATTTTTGTATTTGAGAGATGTTCATCTATAATTGACACAATCCAATTCGACCAAAATTCTTGGTGAAAATATGATTTTATAATCTGTGTTAAACCAGGTCACTAGACTAAACCCCTACTAGATGACTACTAACTCCATCGAAACTTATACGTATTTCACTACTATATTAGGTTAAAATTTTACTTGAACTCTATTTTTGATGCAGCGTGGAAAACACTGCCTGAAGTTATACTCTTTCCGAACCTCGTTACGGTGCAACTACCCAGCGTTAGAGTTTCGACCTTCATCGCTTTATTTACTCTTGCAAAGAGCCTTGACGTTAAACATATACGATTTGACGACTGCCAAGGCAATGTAGCTGAAAAATTGAGCCTCATTATTTTCCTCTTTCCAATATCATTTTAACGGTTGTACAAAAATGGATACGACGGTTTTTCTAATATTAGCGTTCACCATCGGTTTGATATTAGCAGTGAAGAAATTATTATTTAAACTTCGGTACAAACTACCTCCCGGCCCCTTAAGCCTGCCATTAGTTGGTCATTTGCCGTTTCTTGATCCAGACCGACATCTTTATTTGCATAATCTTAGTGTCAAGTATGGGAGTGTTTTCAGGTAAGACGTAAAAAATACGAAATGAATTTTTTTGAAGTTGTAAATATGTATAATGCTAATTTCTGGTCGTAAAAGACCATCGACTAAGGCTTAAGTTCTATTTTAGTTTTTCCATGAAAAAAAAAGAGGTTTTAAAATAAATTTTATCTTAAATATAGTGCAGATTCCACAATATTTTGTAGAGATGGGTCAATACCAGTTTAAACCGATACCGACACATCGGTTTAGCCAAATATCGGTAACGGTACCGATATGGCGTTTTATCAGCCTATCTCTGTAGTTGGGCCGATAGCAGTTTAAACCGATATATCGGTATCGGTTTAAACTGCTAACAGTATCGGTATCGGTCCATCTCTAACATTTAGGTTTAAATTCCTTTTAACAATATAGTATCTTAAAGTAAAAATTGAGGTTGGAGTTTTTCTTTGTACATGGATACACGATTTGAAATTTAAAAACTCATTATATTATAAACGGTTAACTAAATCATAACCAGGAATTTTACTTCAAAGGCCGTTCTACTTAATATTAAGTCTTCATCTGTTTTTATAAATTAAGTTAAAGTTGATTAATGTGCAATTAGTTATTATCAGGATTTAATTAGTTAACTTTGAGTCGATTGCAGTATCCAATAATTATTATATTAAATCATGTCACTTATATTACGTAGTTTATACTTGGGAACACGACTGACAGTTGTCGTTTCTGATTTCGAAAATCTCAAGGATGTTGGAAATAAAGATGCTTTTACTGGAAGACCCCCGCATGCTTTTGAATTTAACAGAAATAATCCACGTGAGTATATGAGCTTTTGATAAGAAACCTGCACTATTTGTCACAAACCATGTTGTTGGTCTTTCACTTTGCCGCCTTTTAAAACAGACAGATATGGTTTTTTAAAATGACAACCATTTTAAATTTGCTACTATAATCGCAATCGAACAGCACGAATTATACATATATGAGAACGTCGTCAGATATTATCTTAGAAAGAGACTAGTGCCCTATTTTACAATTAAGTTAATTAAACACTTACTTCAATGCATACTAATTTTCCTTTTAAAATAAATTAATTCAAATTACATCGAAAAATAAAATGGGAGGAGAAGAATCCAGTACAGATCACTCCACTAATAGTTTTTTCAACCTACACTTTTAACTTAATGAGGAAATTGTTTATTATGGTAAGGTGCATACTGCATAAGCGTGAAGAGTCTTATAAAATACATTTAGCTGACAACCTTTTAATGTAACTATAGGCCTATAGCGTTGAAATGTGGAATTTATACTAGTAATCGTTTAGGTAACAATTAGATCAAAATGATGTGTCTCTTTTTTCTCCTTTTTCTCGGAAAGCGTAGTACCGCTCAATATACTTGACCAGGAATACATAGATTTACTACTTGGAATCCTTAAGAGGCCATTTTATGGGCCTGGGTGTCTGACTGAAAGGGGAGAGGGTGTAAGAACCGTCACCGTTGACGTCATGCATAATTTATTTGACGTATTTTGCGACCTGGGCCGCGACTCCCGCGACCTATGCGCGGTGAACCCGAATGTAAACATGATACGTCGTCTGAACAAGTAGACCAAGGATTACGTTTCTAAAAATAAGGCGAGACTTGCTTTCCGTTAAAAACTCGATATTACTATTAAAAATTTAATTCCTTCCACTCTTCACCAAAGTTATACAAAAACAAAACATCAGTATCCATATGCAAAGGCTTAGGGTTTAAGGGGAGGTAACGTCATCTTTTCTCGAAATTATTATAGCATTCGTTTTCAATACCTAATTTCGAGCTACACTAACTTCTAAATCGTCGAATTTAGTTACAGTTAGAGAAATTTCCACCTCATAAACGTCGTTAACGTCAAACTGTTCCAAGTTCTCGCACTTTCCGATCATTTCGGAGCCGAAACTGATACAGACGACAGCTTAAAAGGTCATGATCTCGATCTGTCCCACAGTCCCACACATTAGCATAACCAATGAGACACGAGGAAGGAGGAGCAGGTGGTTTAAAAGTTTTTGGCGCTTCCCCTCACAGTCAATCAGATATTTGTGTGGGGTCTATGGCCTCTTAAAGATTCCAAGTACTAAATCTATGTATTCCTGACTTGACATATACTATCTATTAGGGACAGATTTAATTTTACGAGTCGGAATGGAGAACGGTTAGTATTTACTTCAGTCCGACTATAGCCGAGTATAGAGCCGCTCCCTCCAACATGTAACGAAAAGTTTATCTTATTGGCTCACTTAATCTACGTTTTGATGACGTTGCTGACGGAGACGGCGAAAAATACGCAATTCTTTTTTACCACTGTCGCCATGACCCGCCTCTTCTTTCAAATCACTCCCCCTCCCCATTCCCGAGGAAAAGGGTCCGGGACAGATTACTCTGTTCTTCATTCCTACTTTTAAAATTAAATCTATCCCTGGTTCTATATTAATTTCCAGATTTTGGTGAAATGTCTGGGAGCGATTGGAAAGAACAGCGCCGGTTCATGTTAGCGTCCTTGCGTGAATTGGGCATGGGTAAAAGTTCAGGAGAACTCTTATCCTCGACCCAAGTTACGAATTTCTTGGAATCTCTGAAGAATTCTGTCGGCGAAACCGTAAACATCCGGGATGCTCTTGTGCCAGTGACGAACAATATTATTTTTGCCATGATGATGGACAAAGAGTATAATTCTGATGAAAATATAAAGAAGGCTGTAGACAGTTTTCAGACGAAAGGGATGGATCTCTTTGGTGAACGAGCCAAACAGTTTTACTACCCATTTCTTAGAACGATACTTAATCTGACGTCCAGTACAATTAAGACTAGCTTGGCTATCATTCACGATTTGGAGAAACATTTAACGTAAGATAATCTTTTCATGCTCATAAAATATTATAAAAACTTTTTCTATTTACAATTCCAATTGAACGTTGTGGGCAAATCCCTGTAGATGCAGAGAGAATTTATAATAGGGAGTGGAAGCTCATGCCCTTGACAGTGCTAAATACAATGTAGCTCAAACAGGTAGGCTGGCCAGGTAAATTTCCGGTCACATGACTCTCCTTTAATTTTAAAGTTTGCCCTCAATCACTGTTGGTTGTACAATTACCCAAAAAGGGTTCGCGATTTCGAGTGCGACTGGCGCCATTTGGAGTTATTTTAAGTCAGATGTTTCCCTTTCCCTAAAAAGGTTGTGTCCATCTCAACTAGACCCTCGCGCAACATTCTAGACCCACCCCAGAGGGAGGGGCCACAAAAATAGTACCGGAAATAGACCTGGCCAGTTTTGTTGATCAAGTGATTTTTGAGCTACATAATATTCCTCAGTTTCCACTCCCTATTATAAATTCTCTCTGGTAGATGATAGTTTCCATTAGAACAGATTCATAGTAAAACTGCATCCTTAGATCTTTTCGAGCGCAATTAGATGACACACCTTGGGTAGACTATAGTTGGGTCGAGTGAACTAAAAGGCCTTTTCTAACGATAAATTAATCCTTTTTGCTAAACTGCAAAATTGCTGAACTAACGAAATAACGGACACACAAACAGACTGAAAGGCCCACTGTAATACCTCTCGGGTATATACAGGGTGTTTCTGGAAAGTCTGGCACAAATTAACAGATATGTTCCTTGGGTCAAAAGGAGTCCGAAAGGTCCTATGACGTTTTGGGGTAAAGCGCTCCGTTGCGACGTTATGGGCTCTCAAAAGTAGGCCGAAAAACAAAGAGATTTTGCAGGATTATAGCACAAGTATTGTGGTTTTGACCCAATTGTTTTCAATTATTGAGCATAAGGCAATGATCGAAATAAGTTCAAAGCTAGTGGAAGACCGTGAACGTGTTAAACGGCCAAAAGCGTTAATCCCTTTGTTTTTATTAATGATTGTAATTAAAGGTAAGGAAAGTAGCTCAGATATCGGTTACTTGTTTGTTCAGATGTACTGGTAACTGACCAGTCTTTTATTCTTTATTTCAATTAGACACATTACTTTTACAATAATTCGAATGAACCCCTTAAATTTTACCATAAATCGAATCTATTCCATTAATTTTACAATAGTTTGAATCGAACCCATTACATTTACAATAATTCGAATCGAATCCCATTAGTTTTACAATAATTCGAATCGAACATCATTACTTTTACAATAATTCGAATCGAACATCATTACTTTTACAATAATTCGAATCGAACATCATTACTTTTACAATTCGAATGAAACCCAATTACATTGTTCTACAAAAATTGTTCAAAATGGGCACCATCGACGTTTAAGCAAACTTGCGCGCGTCGTTTGAAAGATTCACGAACACGTTCGAAGATTCCTGGTGTGTTACGGATGCTATCACATCCATCAATTATCCTTTGTCGTAAATCTTCGACATCGCGAACTTCACTTCGGTATACTAAGTCCTTGAGATGGCCCCAAAGAAAAAAATCGCATGGGTTGAGATCAGGAGATCTTGCTGGCCACGCAACAGTTCCGCCTCGACCTATCCACCTCCGGGGAAACGCGACATCAAGATATGCTCTAACTTGAAGACTAAAATGGTCGGATGAAGTTTCCCGGTTTCTCTCAAGCGTCTGTCGGCTGCCGTAAATGTTTGTTGATTGGGAACTTGTCGTTGAAGAAAGTGCTCCTGGTACAAGCGCCGAGCTTCCACCACATTTCCCCGAGCCAGTCCATACATAAAATGGATATCTGAGTACTTTGCATTCGTGAAGTAGACCATGATTAGTTCCAGATAAGCTTCCAAATGTGCACGCACGCCATGAAGCACGTTAAGGTACACACATTTAAGCCGTCTGTAAAAAACCTACAACTTCTGACGTTGAAAACTACCCTAATGTTTAGACCAACACAGCATAATTTGTTTTTAACGGAGGTGGATAGGTCGAGGCGAAACTGTTGCGTGGCCAGCAAGATCTCCCGATCTCAACCCATGCGATTTTTTTCTTTGGTATACTGAAGTGAAGTTCGCGATGTCGAAGATTTACGACAAAGGATAATTGATGGATGTGATAGCATCCGTAACACGCCAGGAATCTTCGAACGTGCTCGTGAATCTTTCAAACGACGCGCGCAAGTTTGATTAAACGTTGATGGTGCCCATTTTCAACAATTTTTGTAGAACAATGTAATTGGGTCTCATTCGAATTATTGCAAAAGTAAAGGGGTTCGATTCGAATTATTGTAAAAGTAATGGGGTTCGATTCGAATTATTGTAAAAGTAATGGGGTTCGATTCGAATTATTGTAAAAGTAATGGGGTTCGATTCGATTTTATTGTAAAAGTAATGGGTTTCGATTCGAATTATTGTAAATGTAATGGGTTCGATTCAAATTATTGTTAAATTTAAGGGGTTTATTCGAATTATTGTAAAAGTAATGTGTCTAATTGAAATAAAGAATAAAAGACTGGTCAATTACCAGTACATCTGAACAAACAAGTAACCGATATCTGAGCTACTTTCCTTACCTTTAATTACAATCATTAATAAAAACAAAGCGATTAACGCTTTTGGCCGTTTAACACGTTCACGGTCTTCCACTAGCTTTGAACTTATTTCGATCATTGCCTTATGCTCAATAATCGAAAACAATTGGGTCAAAACCACAATACTTGTGCTATAATCTTGCAAAATCTACTTGTTGTTCGGCCTACTTTTGAGAGCCCATAACGTCGCAACGGAGCGCTTTACCCCAAAACGTCATAGGACTTTTCGGACTCCTTTTGACCCAAGGAACATATCTGTTAATTTGTGCCAGACTTTCCAGAAACACCCTGTATGTAATATACAAACACATTTAATTTTTCTTCAGCAAAGTCATAAAAAATCATGAGGAGACATATGATGAAAATGAAAAACGGGACTTCATCGATTATTACCTTGGAGAAATACGGCGCAAAGAACTCCGAACCTTCACCAGTAAGCAAGTCTCGTTTAAAGCGCGAGAAACATTTTATTTTAACATGCTAACCGTTATTAAAGAGGAGACCCTTCTTGGTAACGCTGGAATTCTGATATTCATCGGAGCTGAAACGATAAAGATTTCCCTCGAATTTTCTTATATGAATATGGCTTCGCATCCCGAGGTTCAAGATAAAGTTTACAAAGAAATAGTTGAAGTTGTTGGTACTGAAAAATTGCCCCAATGGAGTGATCGCCACGACATGCCGTACACCCAAGCTGTTCTCCTGGAAATATGGCGATGGAATAACATCTTTGGTGTAAATGATCCAAGATGGTGAGAATTATAAGAAACATAACTATACATAAACGTGTAATATGTTCGATACCGACGAAGAAACAGATGTATTTTTAAAGAATAACAGACTTTAGTTCAATCAAAGAGAATTTATAATAGGGAGTGGGAACTGAGGAATATTATGTGGCTCAAAAATCACATGATCAACAAAACTGGCCATGTCTATTTCCGGTACTATTTTTTGTGGCCCCTCCCTCTAGGGTGGGTCTAGAATGTTGCGAGAGGGTCTAGGGGAGATGGACGCTACCTTTTCAGGGAAAGGGAAACATCTGACTTAAAATAACTCCAAATGGTGCCAGTCGCCCTCGAAATCGCGAACCCTTATTGGGTAATTGTACAACCAACAGTGATTGAGAGCAAACTTTAAAATTAAAGGAGTGTCATGTGACCGGAAATTTACCTGGCCAGTTTTAGCGTCGCAGCCTACTTGTTTGAGCTACATTGTATTTAGCACTGTCAAGGGCAAGAGCTTTCACTCCCTATTACAAATTCTCTCTGGTTCAATGCAACTGAAGAACTACAACTCTTAAGGAGTAGCGAAATTTTTAAATATCTTATTGAATACCATTCGACGAAAAAATGAGTATATCCGAGGTTTACTTACTAGGCTAAGATTCGCCGTGATACGGTGTCGTGGTCCATGATGTGCAGTTTGCGCACCAACAGATCTTTTATTTATCCTGGCGGCTTTAAGGGTTTCTCACAACTGACCGAATATTATAAATTGGCATTTTCAGGACCACTGAAGACACGAAAATAGGAAAGTTCGACGTCCCCAAAGAAACTGCCGTTCTTTTCTTGTTTCATTCAGTTCATCACGACAAGAAATTCTGGGGAGATCCCGAAAAGTTCAGGCCCGAAAGATTTCTCACGGAAGACGGCAAAAAAATTGATATTAAGAAATCTGAACGAGTCCTGACCTTCTCAATAGGTAAAGAAAGTGAAATATAAGTTTTTATGACCAAAAATTGGTTATAAAAAAGGGAAAAGTCACAAATGTGCACTTCCACCCATTTAACGTCTGCTTGATTGATGATTCAATAACGTTCTTAGATTGAAAATTATTGAAGACTGGTTTGTCTTGCATGACATTGTGTGACTATTTCCTTGATTTAACCAGAAGTAGGATAAGGGACTAGAAGTATTAAGGTAACCAAATTCTTCACTTGGCGAAAGTGAATATTCTTGATAACACACCAGCGTTTTGGCCCTCTGGTAGCGCTTTCTGAATTTTCCCTCCAAAACGTGAGACGCTCGCAGTGGTAGACGGCCGAACTAGATTCAAGGACCCGCGTCCGTGTTCCGCGGCTTTAGGTTGAGGGGGAGGGTGTAGGAAATGTTTTGGATCTCGACCAATTCTTTTCTCTCTAGTGTAGGCGCGATGGAAGCGGCATAAAATCTTCAAATTTGTTCACTAGTGCCAGGATCTATAACCCATGCTAGAGCTCTTTACTTCTAGTCTCATCCTACTTCTGATTTAACGTAACTATGTGTTGTCTACACAATGTTTTATGACACATTCTGCATGCTTAGTTTGACCTTTCAAATTGAGGCAGACTGTAAGAAACGCCATTAATGAATGGAGGGGAGTTAGCCCCTAAAACAATTACGTTAATTTAAGGGTGAAACGATTCTCTTTCATAAAATTTTTATAATTGGCCCCTAAAATATTAGCGACAATTTATGAAAGACCTTCTTTGCAATTGTAATAAGAGCACCATCTAGTACACATATTGATGGAAAATATTTCCCCTATGAAACTGGATATTTTCCTACATAAAAATCGACACGCACTGGCCTAGGTATCTCGGAGGCTCCGGAATAATTTATCTCGCTGTGCATTGAACCTTGCGCGCGGTCGACCTCACGTTTCTACTAAGAAATTAAAATACAGTTAGAAAACGTCTGAATCATAGTGACGGATAGCACTCAAGCATAGAAATAAACATGGGAGGTATTGAGGCACAATAGTTCCTATTGGCTGTATGTATTCTTGGTGTCTAATATATCTAATCTACCAAATGATGTGTCACAAGTTCGAAAACTATAGGAAATACTTCACTATGGTAAACCTCATACCTTAACAAATTGAAGAAACCTTAACAAATTTAGTTTACAGCACTGAAAACTGTCATACTTATTAATTTTTCGTTATTTATTTTATTTTTTAATTTTATTTTAATAAATCTGGAAATTTATTATTAACAGGCAAGCGTAGTTGTCCAGGTGAAACATTGGGAAAAGTTAACGTCTTTCTATATTTTTCTGCTGTTCTTCAAAGATTCAAGATTTTACCACCACCGGGAGGTTTGGATACTTCACTTCGCAAGTCTGTCATTAATACAATAGAAAACCCGACTATAAGGTTTGAGTTAAGGTAAACGCTTCGCTGCTCTCAATATAAGAACATGTAATCATTTAAAAGAAGGGCATAATTTAAACGTGCTTCATAAACAGAGAAATGCTGATTAGATTTTAATTCGCAGTACTGACATAATCCCCTAATTTCATGCATTACCAATACATTGATGTATTAAACCATAAGTTTATAAGATATGTTCCATAAGTATGTCACTACCCATACTTCGTAATGTTAGAGGCTTAATGAGAGCTAGTTCAAGAACGACGTGAGAATTGACTACACTCGGTTTTGCAGTCCATCCTCCTCTTTAGTCTGTACTAAGCCTTTGACAAGGCCTCACTACGCGTCGCTTTACAAGAATCTATGACGTTCACCTACGTCACTTCATGACAAGCTCTCATTAACGACTGACACACTTATGGAACATATCTTATAAACTTATGATTAAACAAATGACTTAATTTTCTGGCTGACCAAAATAAAATAAAAGTTTAATTTTTTTCGAGTTTCATAAGAATCTATTTGTACAGGTTGTATATTTCCAATCCAATGTCATACTCCTTCTTTGGTTGAATAAATGAAATTGAAATAAAAAAGAATTAGTGTCGAGTGTTTTTTTTCTCCCTAGAAGAAGGCTCTTATGTGTTATATATCATTGAATCAACGATAAGAACAAGAGTAAATCAAGCCTCGGAGTATTGAGAATTTTTCACTCGTTCATCCTGCGCCCGTTACATTCATTCCAATTCCTAAATATGTACCCGATTACGCCAAAAACCGGGTTTAAAGGGTTGAAATAATTAAACTAAGACAGATCTCATTTCTTTGTCAGACACGGTTTTTACACTAATAAATACCAAAAACGTTATATTAAATATAAATGGTTTGTTAATTCTATGATAATATTTGTATACAATGCCTGTCTTAAATGCGGAAGTGGAGTATGTAATACTAATTCTTAAATTGTTTGAAGGAGACTCATCGAGGTGGCATGAAGAACCATAAATGATTTTTGTTAGGACTTCAACTAAGCAGAGCGTTAACGTTAGTAGAGTAGAACAGAAATTAACTACTGTAATTCTAGAGGGCCGAGAAAAGCTAACCCTCATCCTCGCTAGACACAAGAAGATCGTTCCTATAGTCTACTCCCGTTGACTATGAACTAATACTGCCTATCTCAAATGACTACATATGTTTTAGTTTCTCTATAGTTCTCTTACACAATGGAGCGATCAAGTACTGCAAATGTGATGTGGGCCTAGTTCTAATCAGTGCAGTAAGACTAATTATTTTAAGGGTAGGCTCAGTAGTTGAACCGCTTCAATGATATCGTCCGACTCAACCTCAATGTACCACAGCGTATTCGAGTTTAAATCTTCAATTCTTGATTAACTCTTGTAAGGAGCCTTGAGCCTTGAAGTTAAAAAAAAGAAAACATTTGACGACTGCCAAGGCCATGTAAGATGACAAATTGAGGCCCTGATATATTCGGTCTTTTTCCAAAATCATTTTAACGTTTGGACAAAAAATGGATACAACTCCCTACCTAATCCAAATGTTCACTATTTGTTTTATATTAGTGTTAAAGAAATTGCTGTTTAAAATTCGGTACAAAGTCAAACTACCACCCGGGTCCTTAAGCGTGCCATTAGTTGGCCATTTTCCATTTTTTGATCCAGACCGACATCTTTATTTACATAATCATGAGTGAATCATATGATTAACTCATGACATAATCTTAGTGTCAAGTATGGGAGTGTTTTCAGGTAAGATGTGAGGTCGTTTTCAATGCATAATTCTGGCCTGAAAAGAAGGTGACGTGTTGAAAGTGACAGTATAGCCTTTTTTTTCTTTAGTCTTACATCAGGTAGACTTTCTCCATGAGCTCTGATTGGCGAGAAATTGTTGGAAACGGCAAAAAATCTAAAAGCGCATTGTCTTCAACTTCTTTTTGTCACCGACGTTTCCCGTGACCAACTTGTCTCTGATAACCCCATTCGCAAGTATTCAACTTTCTGGGATGGACACGTCACGTTGACCTAGAAATTAAAGTTCTGTTTAAATCATCGAGTAATTTTAGAAGCGAGCAAAAACAAGTTGGGAAATCTAAATAAACCTCTCCGAGTCGAGAAGAGGGCTAAGTAGACGAACGAAAAATATCACCTCACCACAATTCTGTCCCTTTCACTTTCCCTTCAATGACGAACGAAAAATTTCATACTGCCAAAGGCGGTACTGTGACACGCCTACTACAACTACAACAGGGCAAACCAAACTAAGAGCCTCATCGTAGATGTACATCATACGATGTGGCTAAAAAGGGTGAATTTCACGAAAATAAGAGTTAAAACTAAATCAATTGTTAGCATAATAATTTTTTGAAAACTTTAGAAAAGTTTCCATCACGCACAAGGATTCACTCATGCGGCAAATTTAATAAAAGTAACGCTCGAATGCGGAAACTCAAAAATGCGCAGCAAAAACTGAGAAAATAAGTCCTAAAATTAGAATAGTTTTATTAATTCCATTTCAGTCTAGCCAATCTGTTAGGACCGCTCACAACTAACCAAATTCAACTCAAATCAAAATGAAATTCTGTCTTTAATGTATCGAGAAAGAGGACCCAAATAGCCACATCTTAACGCATTTGAACTCTTTGTCTTTAACACGGCACCTACTGCGTTATTTAACACGTCCACGAGTAGAAAGTAAGGAAGAAATAAAATATAATGAGGGTTTAAACAGGAAAATTCTACACAGCTAAATTTGGTGAAGTATGTTTTTTTGCATTTAAATTTTAAATTTTTGCCCCTCACCAAACAATGTTCGTTTTTGCTTACGCCAATCACAAGCCCTTTCACGATCTTTTAAATGATTTGGAAAATTTATTTAAACTGCTTCAAATTTATAATCTACTGTTGCCCTCTCTGTACTTCAATTGAAAACATAAAACTTTATCTTCGTTACCAGATATCGCCGGATGTTATAGTCAATTGGAAGAGCTCTAATATGAGACAAAGTAGAGCCGAGTTAACAGTGTTTTAACTTAATACACACGCGAATGAACAAAATACTTACTTGCATCATACTGCGAAAATGTTTTCGCCTTAATTTTTCTTGGTGAAGTAAATGGAACCGTACATGTAGGTTTGAAAGACTTAAGTATTTTGAGTTAAGCCACTATTAGGGAAAATACACATATCAGATCAAATCCCTTCTTTCTGTTATTAAGAAAATATGACTCCCGTATTCTTAATGAACGATCATGGGCATGGGTGTCCCAATTCTTAACATCTAATATCTGGCACACGAATTGGAGTAAATATAAAACACTGGCACGGTGGCACCCTTATAATCATATTTTTGGTGCACAGCAGACTTAGTTTCTCTAAGGCAAAAGAGTAAACTCAATGAAGCCGAGTGAAACGTTCAATTTCCAAACCGTCAAATGTAGCCATAATGTAGAGCGGTTTATAAATAATCTAGGAGAGATATTATTTTTACCGAAATTATTAAGTTGTTCCAGGCTTTGATGCCACTTGAAATTTAATTCCATTTAAAAGTTATTTTCTTGGTTTCTGGTTTTGGAAGCCAGTCAAGAACGTAGTGTTACCCGTTTATTTTCAATGATATACTTCAGACAAACGACATCTTCTTGGTGTTGTAATATTCGATGTTTCCTTAGCTCTATCAGAGTATTTTCTTCTTTTAGTGATTAGTTTGGCAATCAATTGTATGTAGAGCATCTTATTCAGAAATATTGTTTGAGTTCGTTTTACAATAGATAATTTAACCATACTCAAAAATTAGTTTAATGGAAAAAATTATAGATTAGGGGGAGTTTTTAGTGTCTAGACATAGTTCTAAATGAAGCTTAGTAGCCATATTTTGCATTTTGCTTTTTAGCCACATCGTATGATGTACATCTACGATGTGGCTCTTAGTTTGACCTGCCCTGTTGTAGTAGTAGTAGTAGTAGTAGTAGTAGTAGTAGTAGTAGTGTCACAGTCCTGCCTTTGGCAGTACCAAATTTTTCGTTCGTCATTTTTGAACGTCGAGAGAAATTATTTTTCTTTTTAGTTAACGTTACAGTTTACAGGTGGAGTTTTAAACTTAATACAGGGAAGAAATTTTTTTTTACTTTTCTTCCTCCACGGAGAATCGAACAGCGGACTTTTCACTTGCCAGCCCAGTACTATACAGCCTCGTTTTGTTATATAGTTAATGTGAACATTGTTCTTATTAGTAGCTCCCTTACATAAAATGCCAAAGAGATCCCTCACTCAGTTTATATGAAGAATAAAGTTGCTAGGGGTGGTTTTCGTTTCCATAAAATTAATCACAGATTTTGACGAAAAACTGGAAAATGTCCATTGAAATCACGTGGCAAATTCTACCAGCTTACCCACTTTGTCCCTACCCTCACAAAAATAACTATACGTTTGTTATATTTCAAAATGCTCTTAAATGAAAGCCTCATCTTTTATTAAGAACAATTAAGTTTTCATAGTCTTAATTACATACTCTGATTTACGTCGCTTTACCCTTAGTACTTCATGTACGGCGCCACGTTCTTGATCTAAAACATTTAATTCTTTTGCGGTTGGTTCCCCAACAAGACTGCGCCGACAACAATAAGAAATTAAGAAGTAAAAATAATGAACGTCGAAAGAGCAAAATACTATAGAGCTCCCTTCTTTGAAGTAAGTTTAAACCATTTCATGATTTGCTATACTGTTCAAAGATAATGTTACAAGTCCAATGGAAACGAATTCATTGAACTAAGATAATTCCATAGATATGTTCAGCCTTGTCGTTCATACACATCAGCTAATCATGAATCACTTGAATGCGTGAATTTTTTAATTAGTTTTCGCCATATGTTATTTTGAATGACCAAGAACCGCTTTCCGGCTGTATGATCGAATTTCTCCATGTTCTACAAATATTTGACAATATCAAGTAATTAAGCGTAACGTTAATGCTCTGCTTTTATGTTTTTCCAGGGATAGATAGACTTTTTTAAGACGGAATAAACAATGTTTGGCCTTTACTTCAGTCCGACTCATAGACGAGTATATAGCCCCTTCCTTCAACACGTAACCAAAAAATTAAATTATCTTATTGGCTCATTAAAACTACGTATTGGTGACGTTGCTGACAAGGAGGGCCAAAAATACGTAATTCCTGTTTACCTCTTGCGTTGTACCATAGCCCACTCGATCACACGCGTCACGACGCAAGCTGCTCGCGCTATAGCGGGAGTGCGGATCGAGTGGGCTATGGTTGTACAGATAAGCGTCTTCACAGGGGCTCAAAATGGAGCCGTCTAAATGCGAGGGTCCGGTATTATTCGGGAATTGTTTTTAATAGCAATTAAGAAGGTAGTTAGTGAATTTGGTGCCGGTGTTTTGGATTTGGAGTACATCTGTAAGGGTGAAAAGTGTTCGCTAATTCTTTCTTAAGCCAAGCATGTCTACTATCCTCATGATTTTGTAAACGAATTTCATGAAGTTAATCAAGGCTTAGTGAATGGGCAGGAGTTTTGTGAGCTTAGTGTTTGGTTAAAACGTGTTCGTGCTGTAATATCTATGAAGACTTTTACTCAATTCTAACTCACTTTTAATTTTCTTGGGTTTTCCCCGTTTTTTTTCACTTGCAAGCGTAACTTCCATTTTTAAACAATGTTATTTCAAAAAATTACAATCTGAGCCCATTCCAACTTGGCAGACGAAGGGGCAGACGACGTTTATTTGACCCGGATATACATACAACGCCATAACGAAAATAAGACCCGCCTCTTCTTTTATATCCCTCTGTCACGTGTAAGGGGGTCGTGGACTTGGACGCGCACCCGAATAAACCTTTACCCATTCCGTCTTAAAAAAGTCTATCTATCCCTAGCTTTTCTTAATAACCGCAATCATGAATATGTTTTTCAGCGTCACTCTTATCCCGAATGCTGAGAACGTTACGGGAGTTCAAGTTAATAATTCGTGGAATGGAATGCTAGGAATGCTCCAGAGAAATGTAATCTATATCTATATAAATCAAAGTCCTGACTAACTGACTGATAGACTGACTGATAATCAACGCCCAGCCCAAACCGCTTGCCCTAGAAGGCTGAACATTCGCAGGAACGTTACTCATAAGTAGTAGGCGCGTACCAAGAAAGATTTTTCCAATCCGCCGCCATCTTAAAAAATGGCGACCAGAAATGTAAAAAAACTTCTCTATGCAACCGATTTCACAAATATTTATTACACTGGTTTCCTTTAACCTATAGACGGGCTGAAAGGTCTTTTGGGTTCGATTTGTTGCTATCTTTTTAAGTGGCGGCCAAAAACTTAAAAACCCTTCATAACGGAATAATGTCTGCATGGAAAGTAATAAAAAATGTCCCGACGGTCTGACGGGCAATGCCGAGTGCCTTCGCTCCTAGGGTGCTACAAAAATATTAGTCATCAGTAAAATCTACCCATTCTTTATATCATTTTGATGGAAGTTCTTATTACACGCGAGCGACGCTGCTGGTAACAGCTAGTTTAGAATATAATTCCAAATATATTCTGAGCCAAGAATTTTTTCTCGATATTAAGAATGTTAACAACGCTTTAGAGTCTTCTACAATCCACGGGTACTTTGTAACGAAATATCATGGTTAGGCTATACCGCTGATAAAATGGGGAAGCTCTCATATAAGCGGTTCCCGTATGAGTGGATCCCATAACCGCGGTTCCCTAATGGTTTTCCAAAAACGCAGTTTACCGTTACGGCAGTTTAGCTGTTCTCGTAAACGCTGTGTACCGTTGCAGCAGTTTTCTAAAGAGTAGTACAACCGTGGTGTGAAAAACGATAGCCCTTTTGATGGTGCAAATTTTGTTATTTGAATTCAAATAGTACTATAAGTCAGGTCAGGTCAGGTTAAATATGGCAGGTTAAATTTGCTTATTTCTACCAAAGTAGTCTTTATGTTACGCTCGGTTTGGCTAGTTTATTTGAACCCCTTATATTATTTTATAGGTAAGGTTACGTTTCGTGATTTAAATCCCAAGAGTATTAGGTTAGGTTTTATTATTTGAAACCCAATAGTATTATGTCAAGCTAGGTTAGCGTATAATTATCTAGTTGTACTAAATAGGTAAGGTAAACTGTTGGGTTAAGCATTACTATTTTCCAAAACAGCAGCTGCTATTTCTAAAACAGCAGTTTTGGGTAACGCGGTTTTTTTTGTGATTTACGGTTTCGGGAACTGTCTTCTGGGAACTGCTGGTACAAGGTACACTTTGTCATTTATTAATAAATTTTAACGAAAATAATTCGGGCCAAGTTGATTCGAAAATAAGTAGCTATGAGTCTTATATGGAGATTACGTGTCACGTAAGATGGGAGGATTAATTTAGAGTCCCAGTTTTGTCATATTCTTATAGTAATACGTGTTAATTCTTGAATGTTTTCTATACGCAGGAGGGAGATTTTTCACTATTACCTTTGGCATTAACCACGGATCGTTTCAATTCCTTTCCTACTTCGCACCCTTTTTTGTGTTCGAGAACCCAAATATTGTTCGGAACAAATCCATCAAATGAAAATAATATCTTCTCTGTTGTCGATAAATGGGTAACTTGTTTTTCTCAATTTACTTATAACAAATGTGGATGAGAGGGAAAGTATGACAATGGCCATAGAGCCTGTGTTAAAAAACGCGGACATCAAAGTTTCGCCAATAACTATTTAGTTTACTAGTGACTGATGGACTTGCAAACTCGCGATTGAAAGTAGTTCAGACATTTATGCTCCTTGGTTTAACCATAACCCACTCGATCACGCGCATCACGACGCAAGCTGCTCGCGCTATAGCTAAATTACCGAGATTACACAATAGCAGACGACGGTAACCGCGTAACCGCGAATTAACACAAGACCTATTTTAAGGGAGTGAAAAGTCCCAGTATAGCTACGCCAATAAAACGGTCAACTACGGCGAAACTCTGATGACTCGCGACTTTTGGCCATTTTCATACTTTTCCTCTCATCCACTTTTGCTTATAATTATTTGAATCAAAGACGTCAAGTTTCACTTTCGTAAAGATTATCAGTCTTCATAGCTACAGAATATATTTTAGATTAAACTGAATATTCTCTGCAAAAATATCCTTCGTTTTGGTTTATAATGTTAAACATCTTGAATCGGTTGACCTATGTTATTCTAAAAGTGTTGATATTCAATATATTTAGATAGTTCTTCTGCTCTTTGGAGTTGCTTTGCTGATTTACATGGCGGGGAAATTAAACTCTAAATATGGCAGAGTGAAATCCGAACTTCCCTTCATGTTTTTGTTGCAATGCCTTCTGGGAACGAGTAAGAACTTCTAGAGCAACGCTATACTCACTAAACAACTGAATTTAATTTCAGTTCCTCAAAGTTTGAATTGCAACGGAGTTGCTCGTTTTCTTTCTGTCTCGTGGAGTCTGGCGTCTTTCGTTTTATTGGTTTTCGTATCCTCGGAAATGACGTCACAGTTTTCGAGTAAATCGGAAGCGCTTCCCTTCAACACCATCGACGATGTATTCCACTTTCCTAATGCGAAGCCTTTGCTGGGAAAAAACTCGGCACATACCAATTTCATTCAGGTTAGGCTAATATAAGAATTATACATCACTTAATTATTCTGTAACTAGAAGTCCTTCGTGGTTCTCGTCTTGGGTTTAAAGAAACGTTTTTTAATTTGTTTTATTTTCGATTTAGAAAAATGCATTGATTAACACAGCGTATGCGGAAGTAATGAAGCGAGCAGATGAGACCGGAGATTCGTGTTACCAGACATTTGGCACTTTAACTGAGAACGACAACATTCATTTAGGAGTTGAAAATCGAGAAAAATTTATCATTTCTACGGATTTGCTTCATTGGAATATTATCAAGACCCGGCACGCTAAAACAGGAAGCTGCAAAATGAAACTAAGTCAGCCATTAATGATAACCTACTCGGTGCTGTATTTCAAGCAAAACATTTCGCAAACTCTGATCAAGACCGTCAACAAAAGGTTAATTGTATTATAAAAAGTTCTAGGTTTATGGTGGAACTAATTTCACTATAATTTTCAGACTGCGACAACTGACCGAGGGCGATTGTTTCGAGGATCTGAACCCGTCTTTGAAGAGCGAATTGCATCCCTGTCAGAAAACGGAAATCCCTGATCCATTCGTCGTCATTAATGTTTCCGCTTTCATGGTCATTTTTCGCGTTTGTCTCTTGGGCTTCTCCGCGTCCATTATCACGCTCGTTCTCAAAATATACGTTGACATGTTAAAATTTAATACGCGAGCTCCTTAGCTTATCGGTGTCATTCCTTTAGACCGACATCACTCCTTCAAAAGTACTTAAAACATAACAAAATGAATAGTGCATACAAAATCATATCCGTCTCGTACAAAATCTTTTTTGAAAAATTCTCTGCAATACTGATGATTTTCAACTACTGCAATATTTAATAGATGTAATTCGGCCTCCACAGAAATGTCATAAAATGTAAGGGAATTTTAGTTGCGACTGCAATTAGTGTTTCTATATCGCCTCGAAAAATCAGCGCGGCACTTGGCTAGACCATCATATCAGCACAATTTCAAACCACTATCAAAGCTAAGCCGATGTCACGAGATTTATATCATGAAAAGCTTCGAAAATGAGTGACATTAATCAAAGTTCACTTAGCAACGAAGGACTAACTGGCCATGAACAAGCAACAAATAGTCGATCCCGTAATAATGTTATTAACGCTCTCGTTCTCCTTTTGAACTTAAGCGTAATCTGAATTTAAATAATTAGAAATGTAAAATCTTATTAAATGAAAGAATCTATACGGTTTTGTTCGTCATTATTTCCCTTGAAAAGTTATCGCTGACTTTTAAACAGTCAGATTTCATCGTTCAGATATTTACCTGAAATGTAGAAAAGTTTATTAAGATGGTCCAGCTCTCACAGATAACAATGTATAAATTCATTGATCTACCAGTAAAATTGATAATACGTTTGTTTATAATGTCTTTCTACTTACTGACAATATTCGAAATTGCTGTCCTTTTTTCGCACTCGCCTTTCGTTACCTTTGCATATTTCCAATCCAATACTATACTTCCTCTTTGGTTGCTAAATAAAAAAATAACTTAAAAAGTTCTCGAGTGTTTTTCTCCCCCAAAGATTTTATTTTATTCAATCATCGATTAGAACAAGAGCAAATCAAGCCTTGGAGTGTTGAGGATATTTCACTCGTTCATCCCGCACCCGTTACTTTCATTCCAAATCCTAAAGATGTACCCGATTACGCCAGAAAGGGCGTTAAAAGGGTTGAAATAATTAAACTAAGATATTTATAGAAGCAATTTTTTCATTTATTTGTCAGGTACGGTTTCCACCTTAGCAGTTTAACCAAGGCTGTTTAAATCGCTAAACTGGTAAGGAAGGGAGTTTCGAAATTATTTGGGGCAACCAGTTCCGAACCGACTCCCGTGTAAGTGTGAACATAGCTTTAATGGCGTGACGTGGGCCTATTCTTAGCTGCGCAATAAGACTGACTAATTGTTTGATCTATGTGTAGCCTCAGTAGCTGAAGATATCGTCCTTTTCAACCACAATGTTACAGCGTATTCGAGTTTTAAACCTCGAGGCTTGATTAACTCTTGTTAAGAGCCTTGAAGAACCAAGCTATTTTACGACTGCCAAGGCAATGTAGCTGACAATTTGAACCCACGGGATGTGCGGCCTCATTTTTGTGTCCTTCAAAAATCATTTTAACGTATTTACGAAAATGGATACGACGCCCTATCTAATCTTCTTGTTCACCATCGGGTTGATATTGGCGGTAAAGAAATTGTTGTTTAAAATTCGGTACAAACTTCCACCCGGACCTTTGAGCCTGCCATTAGTTGGTCATTTACCATTTATTGATCCAGACCGACATCTTTATTTGCATAATCTTAGTGTCAAGTATGGAAGTGTTTTCAGGTAAGGTGTAAAAAACACGAAAATATTTAATTTCTACGGATTAGATTAATGAATACTGTTTAATGCTAATTAGTGATCGAGTATGTGCAGAGAGTCAATTTTGTATTCCACTCTCTGCTAAAAGAAAATAAAATGTTTTAAAAATAGTAAAAATTAGACCCTTATTGGTCTCATTTTTAGTGTTGCACTACAGCCCATAGTCGTCCTTTACTCAGGGACCTGACGCGTTGAATCTAGAAAGAAAACCAAATTACTCTGATCGTTTTTAGTGCCATTGATAGAGTAATGATTCAAATTTGATATATTTATTATTTTAATTGGACTTTCGAAGAAAGAAAAATTTTAACCCAGAATTTTCTTAAACCGATATAATTTATGAATAATAAAACATTATTTATATTTATACATCTAGTTAAAATTGACTTATGAATAATTGTGGATTGATAAGATTCTATTGCACTCTAAACTAAACCTTATTTTAACATATGTTACGCAGCTTGTACTTGGGAACACGACTGACTGTTGTCGTTTCTGACTTCGAGAGTCTTAAGGACATTGCTAATAAAGATGTCTTTACTGGAAGACCGCCGCATGTTTTCGAATGCAACAATAAAAATCCACGTGAGCATTAGTGAAAACCGATGTTGTTAGTCTTTCATTATGCATGTAAAACCTGTCTCTTCTTTCTATTCTCGAGAAACGTATGAAGCAAAATAAAATTAACGGTAACCCAAAGGTCGGTGGTTCAAATCCACACCTCGGGGTGGTACACGGAATAAAATCATCCGCAACCATGAATTAGATTGGTATAAATTCAATTTGAATAACCTATGCCATCCGTCAAGTTACGGAGTAGCCACCGATCGTTCTAACCATTGGTGCGTTGAAATAAGGCCTAGCTGAATTACTATGAGGTCGTAGACCTCTTTGGTTAGAGCGTGGGACGGTAACTCGGAGGTCGGTAGTTGAAATCCACCCCGAGGTAGTTGTCATCTTTCCACCTCGGAGTGGTGCACGGAATAGCAAAAGAAACCGCTTGATATTTTTCAAAAACGAGTTCTATAATAATTTTCAGATTTTGTTGAAATGTCTGGGAAGGACTGGAAAGAACAGCGGCGGTTCATGTTGGCGTCATTGCGAGAATTGGGCATGGGTAAAAGTTCCGGAGAACTCTTAACCTCTACGCAAGTTACGAATTTTTTGCAATCCCTGAGGAATTCTATTGGGAAAAACGTAAACATCCGGGATGCTCTTATGACAGTTACAAACAACATTATTTTTGCGATGATGATGGACAAAGAGTATAATTCAGATCAAAAGATAAAGCAAGCCCTAGACGCCTTTCAGTCGATTGGGCTTGATTTCTTTGTGGAACGAGCCAAACAGTTTTATTATCCATTCCCGAGAAGGATAATGAGTCTGACATCGAATGCACTTAAGACTGGCATGGCTCTCATTCTCGATTTGGAGAAAGGTGTAAAGTAAGATAATCGGTTCATGGAATATTAAAATCTGTTTCTAATTCCGTTATGATAATCTATAAATTGCAATGGAAATGTGCAGCATGATTCTTGTTACCAAAAACGGATTTATGTACTAGGAACATAGCCTTAGCACCATCCTCGCATACTTTATTGAGAAACTTCGTCTGCTTATATTTTGACTCCACCCACAAATTCTGTATATAGCGACTTCTAGAGATCGAAAATGTCATTCTTATCTCTATTTTCGTGGTTAAATTATTTTTTTATTTTTTATTTTTCGAAATTGCGCCAGTGGTAAAAAAGCAAAGTGGACAACAATGCGAAATAACTCCCGATTTAGTCTAATTAAGTTTTAACGTTAAGGATATATATAATTGATGTTTTTTTAAATATTTCCTTTAAGTATCTGGTTTTTCTTTCTTTGTACTAAAATTATTATTGTAGTACTTTTATAAGTTATTATTATTATTTACTTGCCTTATGCAATATCTATATTTAAAGTCCAAAATATACGAGAATAAAGCCGATAGATGGCGAGCACGAGTTTTGAAATTATAAGCCACTCCCATCAAAACTTACAAAGTACTCGAAGATGGGTAGAGAATTTGCTACGTTCAACGTTCTTCTTACATAAATCCGTTTTTGTTGACTGTTGTTACAAATGTAGCTTGCGTTAACTTTGATAGCAGCATAAAGACTAGGCGTTAGTTACTGTAAATGGAACTTTATATTGCGATTTCTATTAAATAATTTTTTACAGTGAAGTGGTAAAATATCACGAGGACACATTTGATGAAAATTCCAAACGGGACTTCATAGATTATTACCTTGGAGAAATACAGCGAAAAGAGCTTCGATCCTTTACCAGTATGCAAGTCTCGTTTAAAGCGCGAGAAACCTTTTATTTCAACACGCTAACCTTAATTGTAGGAGAGACTCTTCTTGGAAATGCCGGAATTCTGATATTCATCGGAGCTGAAACGATTAAAACCTCTCTCGAATTTGCTTACATGAATATGGTTTTGTATCCCGAGGTTCAAGAGAAAGTTCATCGAGAAATTGTTGAAGCAGTTGGTACTGAAAAATTGCCACAATGGAGTGATCGCAACAACATGCCTTACACCCAAGCTGTTCTCCTGGAAGTTTGGCGATGGAATAACATCTTTGGTGTAAATGATCCAAGATGGTGAGGAATATGAGAAACAAACGCGCAGTATTTTTGATACTGACGACAAAAATAGATTTTATGACGGTTTTATCAGGAATAGATGTATTTTTAAAGAAGCAGGAAAGAATAACAGAGTTCAGTTCAATTTAAATATCTTATTGAATATCATTTGATGACGTTGACGTGAACGACGAAAAATGAGAATATCCTGCTTACTAACTAGACTAAGAGTCGCCGTGGTATGGAGCTTATTCCATGATCCTTACTTTGCTCACAAAAAAGACCTATTATTCAACCTAGCTTCTTTAAAAATATATATGTTGCGGGTTTCTCACAACTGAACGAATATTGTTAATTTGTATTTTTAGGACGACAGAAGACACGAAAATAGGAAAGTTCGACGTTCCCAAAGAAACTGTCGTTCTTTTCTTGTTTCATTCAGTTCATCACGACAAGCAATTCTGGGGAGATCCCGAAAGGTTCAGGCCTGAAAGATATCTTACTGAAGATGGGAAAAGAATTGATAATAAAAAAGCTGAACGAGTTCTGGCATTTTCATTAGGTAACTTAAATAAGTATGATACTGAATTGTGTAAATTAATGGAGGTGGTTTTCTGAGAAATGTGTACTCTTCGTCAACCACGATGTTTTAGTATTTCCCGAAATCGAAAAAGATCAAGCAATAGGGACGTTTGGTGAAATGTAATACCAACGGTCGCCTAAAAATCGCCGATGTGCTAGTGCGCAATTTTCTGACGCATCGTACTGAGGCAAACGGCAGTTTTTTCTCTGGCATCTCATGGCGATTACATTAGAAAATGAAGTGTTTCGCTCCTATCATGCGCAGTTAAAACAAACCCCTTATAATAGATACGTGACCTGCTACATTTCGCGAAGAGATACAACTATACAGACCAAACTTCCCTTGTTCTATCGTATTTGTCGAAAACGTTCCACTAGCAGTAGAAAAGGAGAGGCATTGTACTCACTTGTTTAGGTTGAAAACCATAATTCTTAACTCAGACATCGGGGAAAAGAGTGATTAAAAATTTAAAACTTATCACAGGGCCTGCTGTATCAAATTTGTCACAAACTCGTACACACTAACTGCTTATACTGATGAGAATTTTAATAAGAACAAAGTCTTTTGTGTATGTTACTTTAGGCTAAATTTAATACATCTGGAAATTTATTCTTAACAGGCAAGCGTAGTTGTCCAGGTGAAACATTGGGAAAAGTTAATATCTTTCTGTACTTTACTGCTGTTCTTCAACGATTCAAGATTTTACCACCTCCGGGAGGTTTAGATACTTCAATTAAAAAGTCGATGATTAACTCAATTGAAAACCCGACTGTAAGGTTTGAATTAAGGTAAACGCTAAGCTGCAATCAATTTAATGATGAGAATATTATTAAAATAATGACATTATTCATAAACATATCTACAACCAGTGTAGATTAGATTTTAATTTGCAGTTTTGATATAATCTCCTAGTTTCTATATGGTAATGTGTAAATGTGTTACTTAACATTGATCTATCAATAAATTACTAAATTTGCATATAAATATTAATATTTCTTGGATTTTGGTAAATAAAGGCCTTTCTTTCGTGCGGGCTTATTGCGCAGGTCTACAATTTTTTCCCCAATCAGTGCCGCGAAGGAGAAGGTTAAAAATATGCAATAAACAGCGGTGAAATTAGAAAATGATGACATTTTAAGTTCAGGGTCTTTAGCTTCAGCTGAAGAACTACGAGAACATTTTCGCCAAGCTCCAGATATTTCCATTTCAAGCCACTTTTCAATCAAACCCGATTCGGTTGCTCTTCGAACCCTTAAAAATAGAATCAACTGTTTTTAAATTGACACAAAACGAGGGTTCTGTAATTATTTACAGATAGGTAAAGTGTCTATTTTGAAAATTAGGTTGGATCTAAACAGAGAGAATTTATAATAGGGAGTGCTAAATACAATGTAGCTCAAACAAGTAGGCTGCGACGCTAAAACTGGCCAGGAAAGTTTCTGGTCACATGACACTCCTTTAATTTCAAAGTTTGCCCTCAATCACTATTGGTTGTACAATTACCCAATAAGGGTTCGCGATTTCGAGTGCGACTGGCACCATTTGGAGTTATTTTAAGTCAGATGTTTCCCTTTCCCTAAAAAAGTAGTGTCCATCTCCCCTAGAGACCCTCCCGCAACATTCTAGACCCACCCTAGAGGGAGGGGCCACAAAAAATAGTACCGGAAATAGATCTGGCCAGTTTTGTTGATCACGTGATTTTTGAGCTACATAATATTCCTCAGTTTCCACTCCCTATTATAAAATCTCTCTGGTCTAAATAGCTGTAAAATTTAAAATGTGTTAGCTTCCATTCTTTTTAATACGTTCTTCCAGATATTATACAGACTTCAAAAACTTATTGACAATTCTATTTGGTAAAATCATAGAACAATTAATAATTACCATTTCCAAATTTTTTCGTATTCTTCATCTGGAAATCCTTTACGAAAAGCGATTGCAAAATTATGTGGAAAGAACTTCTCCTTTGAGAAATACAAGTCTCCCAATTCTGCTGAACAGGTTCGGGATACTTTTGACATGGTTATATAGATTTCATTCAGAATAACTGATCTACCCAAATGAACCTCCCTCAAAGTATCCTTGGAGAACAATTTATCCATTGGTTTAATTCCATCCACCTCATTCACTCTCTTCATAACGTTTTTAATATCACTTGATGGAGAGGACTGTTTTAAAAAATTAAATAGATTTAGCTTAAGTGAACAATCTTACGTTACGTACCAAAGTATATTTTTGATACAACCACATAATATAAAAATTAAAGGTAGTCTAAATTTATCATAGGAAACATTTTCGTCAGCTTCCCCGCACGGTGAAAAAATGATTGCAAGTATATTGTCGCCTATTTTTCTAACGCTTTGAAAGAAAATGGACGAGAAAGGTTAATAACCTCAAAATGCTAGGGTAAGTATCGAAAATGGGCTTGTAGTCGTCCACAGCAAGCGTCTCCTCCCGAGGAAAAACCACGACGTCTGCCTTGCTAAAATCTAACGTTCCTTACTCCCTGCTAAAATTATATTTTTATTGTACCTCTATTTTTTACATAATGCCAAATTTTCCCGAAGTGGCGCCTTAAGAGCCACTGCTATTTTTCCCTCTATATTTTTGTATAATGCGAACTTATCCCGGAGTGGCGTCTCAAGCGCCACCGCCGATTATTATTTTTTATATAAGCGATAAAAATTCGCGGACCGGAGAAAATAAGAGTCTTTGTCAATACCCGCGGCGTAAGATGTAGATTGTTTTTCTTTGATTTACTAAACGTTTTGTTGTGACATACGCTGGATTTTTATTAAGCTGGTAATTATGATTTTTAATCTCAGTCTTGGAACCTTCTTAGTTTAATTAGTTTCTTTATGTATCGTGAAGTTAGGCCCCCTTCCTACATTTTCATTTTACGGTTTAAGGGGAGGATTTCGGTATGAGTGAATAAGGTCAAAGATCATTTTAGAGCAAAATCAAGCACACAATTCGATAGTGCGTAAAATTTAGATCTAAAATAACCCCCGTTTTTTACAAATTTCAAAAAAAAAAACAAAAAAAAAATTTTTGCAGTATAGCCTCAGTATAGGTGAACAAGGTCAAAAATAGTGTGGAAAACATCAGAGAGCCAATAATTTGCCACCTTTTCCAACCAAACCAAACCAAACCTAACCTAACCTAAGCTAACCAAAGCTAACCTAAGCTAACCAAAGCTAAGCTAACCTAAGCTAACCAAAGCTAAGCTAACCAAAGCTAAGCTAACCAAAGCTAAGCTAACCTAAGCTAACCAAAGCTAAGCTAACCTAAGCTAACCAAAGCTAAGCTAACCAAAGCTAAGCTAACCTAAGCTAACCAAAGCTAACCAAAGCTAAGCTAACCTAAGCTAACCAAAGCTAACCAAAGCTAAGCTAACCGAAGCTAAGCTAACCAAAGCTAAGCTGACCTAAGCTAACCAAAGCTAAGCTGACCTAAGCTAACCAAAGCTAAGCTGACCTAAGCTAACCAAAGCTAAGCTGACCTAAGCTAACCAAAGCTAAGCTGACCTAAGCTAACCAAAGCTAAGCTGACCTAAGCTAACCAAAGCTAAGCTGACCTAAGCTAACCAAAGCTAAGCTGACCTAAGCTAACCAAAGCTAAGCTGAACTAAGCTAACCAAAGCTAAGCTGACCTAAGCTAACCAAAGCTAAGCTGACCTAAGCTAACCAAAGCTAAGCTGACCTAAGCTAACCAAAGCTAAGCTGACCTAAGCTAACCAAAGCTAAGCTGACCTAAGCTAACCAAAGCTAAGCTGACCTAAGCTAACCAAAGCTAAGCTGACCTAAGCTAACCAAAGCTAAGCTGACCTAAGCTAACCAAAGCTAAGCTGACCTAAGCTAACCAAAGCTAAGCTGACCTAAGCTAACCAAAGCTAAGCTGACCTAAGCTAACCAAAGCTAAGCTGACCTAAGCTAACCAAAGCTAAGCTGACCTAAGCTAACCAAAGCTAAGCTGACCTAAGCTAACCAAAGCTAAGCTGACCTAAGCTAACCAAAGCTAAGCTGACCTAAGCTAACCAAAGCTAAGCTGACCTAAGCTAACCAAAGCTAAGCTGACCTAAGCTAACCAAAGCTAAGCTGACCTAAGCTAACCAAAGCTAAGCTGACCTAAGCTAACCAAAGCTAAGCTGACCTAAGCTAACCAAAGCTAAGCTGACCTAAGCTAACCAAAGCTAAGCTGACCTAAGCTAACCAAAGTTAAGCTGACCTAAGCTAACCAAAGCTGACCTAAGCTAACCAAAGCTAAGCTGACCTAAGCTAACCAAAGCTAAGCTGACCTAAGCTAACCAAAGCTAAGCTGACCTAAGCTAACCAAAGCTAAGCTGACCTAAGCTAACCAAAGCTAAGCTGACCTAAGCTAACCAAAGCTAAGCTGACCTAAGCTAACCAAAGCTAAGCTGGCCTAAGCTAACCAAAGCTAAGCTGGCCTAAGCTAACCAAAGCTAAGCTGGCCTAAGCTAACCAAAGCTAAGCTGGCCTAAGCTAACCAAAGCTAAGCTGGCCTAAGCTAACCAAAGCTAAGCTGGCCTAAGCTAACCAAAGCTAAGCTGGCCTAAGCTAACCAAAGCTAAGCTGGCCTAAGCTAACCAAAGCTAAGCTGGCCTAAGCTAACCAAAGCTAAGCTGGCCTAAGCTAACCAAAGCTAAGCTGGCCTAAGCTAACCAAAGCTAAGCTGGCCTAAGCTAACCAAAGCTAAGCTGGCCTAAGCTAACCAAAGCTAAGCTGGCCTAAGCTAACCAAAGCTAAGCTGGCCTAAGCTAACCAAAGCTAAGCTGACCTAAGCTAACCAAAGCTAAGCTGACCTAAGCTAACCAAAGCTAAGCTGACCTAAGCTAACCAAAGCTAAGCTGACCTAAGCTAACCAAAGCTAAGCTGACCTAAGCTAACCAAAGCTAAGCTGACCTAAGCTAACCAAAGCTAAGCTGACCTAAGCTAACCAAAGCTAAGCTGACCTAAGCTAACCAAAGCTAAGCTGACCTAAGCTAACCAAAGCTAAGCTGACCTAAGCTAACCAAAGCTAAGCTGACCTAAGCTAACCAAAGCTAAGCTGACCTAAGCTAACCAAAGCTAAGCTGACCTAAGCTAACCAAAGCTAAGCTGACCTAAGCTAACCAAAGCTAAGCTGACCTAAGCTAACCAAAGCTAAGCTGACCTAAGCTAACCAAAGCTAAGCTGACCTAAGCTAACCAAAGCTAAGCTGACCTAAGCTAACCAAAGCTAAGCTGACCTAAGCTAACCAAAGCTAAGCTGACCTAAGCTAACCAAAGCTAAGCTGACCTAAGCTAACCAAAGCTAAGCTGACCTAAGCTAACCAAAGCTAAGCTGACCTAAGCTAACCAAAGCTAAGCTGACCTAAGCTAACCAAAGCTAAGCTGACCTAAGCTAACCAAAGCTAAGCTGACCTAAGCTAACCAAAGCTAAGCTGACCTAAGCTAACCAAAGCTAAGCTGACCTAAGCTAACCAAAGCTAAGCTAACCAAAGCTAACCAAAGCTAAGCTAACCAAAGCTAACCAAAGCTAACCTAAGCTAACCTAAGCTAACCTAAGCTAACCTAAGCTAACCTAAGCTAACCTAAGCTAACCTAAGCTAACCTAAGCTAACCTAAGCTAACCTAAGCTGACCTAAGCTGACCTAAGCTGACCTAAGCTGACCTAAGCTGACCTAAGCTGACCTAAGCTGACCTAAGCTGACCTAAGCTGACCTAAGCTGACCTAAGCTGACCTAAGCTGACCTAAGCTAACCTAAGCTAACCTAAGCTAACCTAAGCTAACCAAAGCTAAGCTAACCTAAGCTAACCTAAGCTAACCTAACCTAACCTAACCTTTTCGGCCTCTTAAGTGAAAATGAGCCCTAACGTTAAACATCAATATTTTGGAAAAGGTGGCAATTCTTTTGGGGGATAAGACTTTTTTTTGGAGATTTGAAAAAAGCGGCGGCCATTTTATTTCTAAATTTCACGCTCTATCGAATGGTGTGCTTGATTTTGCTCTAAAATGATTTTTGACCTTATTCACTCATACCGAAATTGTACCGGTTTCGTGTTACGTAATTTGTGAACAGCCCAAAACAAATAACTAAGGTCCTTTCCAAAATCAATGCTACATAGTTCAAAGTTTATCGCAACTAGAATGGCATATAAGTTCTACGTGTGTTTAATACGACACAACAGAAATCCTACCTTAAAGAAATCTTCATATGCCACACCCTTCCATATTAATGGTTTGACGTTTATTCTCGAAACGAGTTCTTCCAAGCTGTTAATTTTATTGTCATCAGATTGTAAAACCATGCTTGATTTGAAATGGCCTTGGAATGCGTTCATTAACACTAGTACAGTGAGCCACCAAAAACATCGCAAGACACGTGCGGAATTTTGAGGGGGATCTTCCTTCGATGCTACAAGTATTGAAACAAATTAAGAGCTAAAATTTCATTCAAATTAATTTTCAGTCTAATTTTTAATCGGATATAATTCCAAGTCTTTGACAAATAACTAAGTACATAATGAAGGGAATAATGCATGAATACCTTCAAGGAAAAGCATGCCGTAAAAATCTGTAGCGAAAGTCATGATCTTCAAAGGCCAGTTCACTTTTACATTGGAAACGAACTCTATTAGCAGAGCCACGCATACAATTACGAACCAAAATAGAAAAATCACTATCCACACCTATAGCATGAAAATATATAAACAATTACTGTAAAGTATATCTTGAAGATAAGTAGAAATATAGAAAGTAAGACATTGGGGTGGATCAAAGTCTTCAGTGGTGCCCTCTATGATATCTACGATCCGTAATACTAGCCAAATCATTCTTAATAAAAGGAGTATGACCTGCCCACCTTACTGAAATTTAAAACTGAACATGCACTATAGTCAAAACTAACCATACACTGATGTGGAAAAAAGCCTAAGTAATTCCCAGTAGGACGTTTACAATATGAAGTCTCACTATCTCAATATCTGTTGGTCGCCCGAGGGTAGCTTTGAACCTAAAAGCTCTCTTACAATGCTTTGCAATATATAGAAATTATAACTGCTCTCAATTTTAATAATCGAGTTTAAAAATGGTATTTCTATTTTGTGATATGAACTATAAAGTGAGCATGAGCTCTTTGTAGGATGAAGCCTTCAGATCAGTCTAATGACGATACCAGGGGTAAATAACGAAAGGAGTTAGAGACGCTAGCTTCCGTAGTGTAGAATACAGTGGGACTTTCAAACGTAGACACAGAAAAGAGAAAACGCCTCGGCCGCGCCGTCTATAATTCAAAATAAGTATGATATTTTCCAACCAATAGCGTGGCAGCAAAGTTTCGAAAGTCATGCTGGGATATCGATTTCCTCCTGTCTGCTAGTTTTCGTCTGCTACTTTCGTCTGCTAGTGTTCGTCTGCTTACGACTAAGTGACAATTAGACTTAGAGTAAAGTTTATTCATTAAGGTGCACTTGAATTAGAAACATGCAATCTTAAAGTTGGTTAAATTCCTTTTTCGATAATGAAATGGAATTAAAGTAGTTTTTGCATCCTTCAATACAGTTTTAGTTGTTTTAATTTCTTTAGTCACAGATACAGTCGATGATCCTGATCCCACAGTTCCCACTGGCACTGACTCGAAAAAATCACTAAGCCTTAGCTCACTGGGCCGACTCTGTAATCGCGCATTTACGGCAAAACAAGTTTGAACACATTTTGAGAATTTCCCCGGCTTCAAATTGCAAATTGACTTATCTTTCTTCTTTAAATCGCTGTTTACTCGCGATTGAATATAATAACTATATTGGGTTGATTTATGAGACGACTTTACAACATCGACACCCGCCATTTTACTTTACCCAGAATACCTTGCGGCGCGAGATTTTAAGGCAAAACTTTTAAGGTTCTGGTCTTATTTACAATACAGTTCCAAAGATGGCACTACGTTAGTTACAAATTCTATGACGTTTCAAGGTCCCACTGTATTCTACACTACGGAAGCTAGCGTCTCTAACTCCTTTCGTTATTTACCCCTGACGATACTCAACCAAAACGAAATGTAGCTTACCTCCCAGTCGAAAGTCATGAAAAAACCAAAGACATTCATGGTCTCTGGACCAGAATGTTCACCACCCAATATGGCCAAATAAAGAGTAGCAACTGGAGGGGAATATTTGACAACAGACCAACGACCAGGTGTTATGACAAGTGGCGATAATATAATATCCGCCTCCTGTAACGAAATTTAAAATCAAAAACTTAAAGCAATTTTAAAAACCTTATGGCAATGCGGAAATCATCAAAAGTGCATTTTTTCTTTGAAACGCTAAAGTTACGGAAACAAACTGCTAGTTGTTAAATAAACCAGGAATGTATAGAACCAGAAGTGAGATGAGAATGGAAGTGAAGGGCTCTAGCATTGATAGTAGATCCTGGCACTAGTGAACAAATTTGAGGATTTTAGGCCGCTTCCCACGCGCTAAAACTAGAGAGAAAAAAATTGGTCGAGTTCTAAAACATTTCCTACCCCTTTCCCCTCAACCTAAAGCGGCGGATCACGGACGCGGGTGCTGGAATCTAATTCGGCCGTCTACCGCCACGAGCCTCTCACGTTTTGGAGGGAAAATTCAGAAACCGCTACCAGAGGGCCAACCGTTCGTGTGTTATCAAGAATATTCACTTTCGTCGAGTGAAGAATTAGGTTAGTTCAGTACTTCTATTCTCATCTCACTTCTGATTGAACCTATAAGGTTTTTAACGCTATACATTATGATGCATTGATAATATTAGGTGATCGTAATTTTTTACAATATCAATACTACGTTAACATATTGTTTACATTTCTGTTCAACATTCCAACCATACCGGTCCAGTTACCGCTTGAAGTCATTGTACCATGTTGACGATCCGCTGGGAAATGCCACGAAAATCTGAGCAGAATGAGGATTATTTAAATGGGCAGATCGAACACCGACGAAAAGGGTCTATAACAAACGAGCTAAATCAAAATTTTCAGTAGGCGTGTTTTAAGCAAATAGATTTTATCCGACTTGAAGATGAACAGAACGCCCTTTTTTATTTCAACAGTTTTTAATTAGTACCCTAATTACGGAACAAGTGGTTCCTGGCAAATTAAAGACCACTTTTTACCTCTTTCAGTAAGCCTAGAATCCTAATAAAATTTGCCAAATAGATATTTTCAAAATCAGAATGATCGCCCAGTTATAATTGCGTGATCAGCTTTCCTAAAACTCTTTTCGTTGCATTTCTTTTATAAATATGACAATGTGAAATATTGCATTCTTTCATTAACTTACTCGATGTTCAAAGCTTGAATAATAAAATTAAATAGTTTTCCATATGGTCCTTCGAAATGATTAACGGAAGTAAACGGTGCTCTTGTTATCCAAGGTGGTGTCTGCAAATGTTAAAAAGATTGAAAAGCTTTCGGAACCGATCGATAAATAAATAATTTGACATTGAAGAGTAATTGGAGGATTTTATTAAATAAAACTAAAGGTTCCATTTCCATGGGTACAGTGGATTTATTTCGACATATACTTTCATTAAAATTTAAATCTAAAACTGTCCAAAAGCAACATGAGAGAAACATAAGAGTAGAATTTATTTAGATATCGTTGTGCCCTACCGAAGGTAACTGCGTCATCTTAGTTTCTTATAAGCTGTTACTGAATTAAAAATAATGAAATATTTACGTACATTTAGATAGGTTCCTTTTAAATGAAATACATCAGCTGAATTATTCATAATGGAACGACGAGCGACAGAGTGACAAACTGACAGAGTTGCTTGAGTGTTCTAGGTTCTGAAAAAATCAAATTATTCATTTATAAAGTCCGCTACACATAACCTAGAAATAATCTTTTGGAAACACTAAGTTTCCAGCCTCAATATTTTTCTGTGATTTTGAGGGTTATTTATCAAATTAACTCAATTAGAACATGTGTGTTCCATTACATTATCCATTTAAGTACTAAATCTTTGTACTTAAGTTACAAATTAAAAGCGCTGGATCACACTATTCTCAGAAAACACTATAGTTTGAAATAGTGTACCATTCATCGAAATAACTATGACTACGTAACTCATCCTCCAAACTGAATTTAAATTAGAATCAATTTCATAATATATGCTCACTGATAATTATTGTTCATTCGCGGCCATCTTCAAAAATGGTGGCCAGAGACATTACCAACACTTCTCACGCGATAAATGTTTTGACTGTACTACCAGGGATAGATTTAATTTTAGAAGTAAGAATGGAGAACGGTTAGTATTTACTTCTGTCCGACTCATAGCCCAGTAAGGAGCCCCTCCCTCAAACAGGTTACGAAAAGTTTAAATTATCTTGTTGGCTCACTTAAGCTACGTTTTGATGACTTTGCTGACGGGTACGGTGAAAAATACGTAGTTTCATTTTACCTCTGTCACTATGACCCACCTCTTCTTTCATTCCCCTCCGTCCCGTGGAAGGGGTCCAAGACTTAGACGCGCGCCCACAATACTCTGTTCTCCATTTCTACTTCTCAAACTAAATCTATCCCTGCTACTAATTACCTTGGTTTACGCAGTATTCAAATTATGTTGTTTGACAATTGAATGTTTATACTTTGAATTAGATAAATGCTATAAACATATTTTTTCTTTAAATATATAAGAAAGTTTATCATTTGCTTTTCTATCTATCACGACACCCAAAATTTTTTAAACCAAGACAAGTAGCTTTATTTGTTGATGTTACCTTTTGAGTGTAACGATTTATATTCAGTGCAACTTATCAGCAGCGAAGGATGGGAATTAGCACGATGTCTAACGTAACAGAAAAATGACCTTGTCACAGTTATCATGTTCTATAGTGCCAGTTTTTGAGATCATTATATCGATATATGTGAGAATATTATGAAATGGTTCTCAGGCCTTGGAAAGATATTTATGGATAATATGACAAATCGAATTTTAGCAAGGTTCGTACGAAACCTGAATAAACCAGTATTTTTGCAAATGGAGAAAAATGGTCAGGGGTTTTTTTGTCCATAAACTACTAACAATGCTACTTGGCGTTTACCGCGTGTTTAATATAGAGTAGAAACCGTGAACAGGATTATGTTCATGTAGACACGAAACACTTTATAAAGATTCCTTCTATGTGGATGTTTTTAAGATACTAACCTCTTTTGTACCAGGGATTGATTTATTTTTTTAAGACGGAATGCACAACGTTTGGCTTTTACGGCAGTCCGACTCATAGCCGAGTATATAGCCCCTTCCTTCAACACGTAACCAAAAAATTAAATTATCTTATTGGCTCACTAAAACTACGTATTGGTGACGTTGCTGACAAGGAGGGCCAAAAATACGTAATTCCTGTTTACCTCTGTCGCTATGACTACGACCCCTCTTGCGTTGTACCATAGCCTACTCGATCACGCGCGTCACGACACAAGCAGCGCAGCGTCCGCGGATCGAGTGGGCTATGGTTGTACAGATAAGCGTCTTCACAGGGGTTCAAAATAGACCCGTCTAAATACGAGGGTCCGGTAATTATTTGGGAATTGTTTTTAATAGCAATTAAGAAGGTAGTTAGTGAATTTGGTGCCGGTGTTTTGGATTTGGAATACATCTGTATGGGTGAAAAGTGTTCGCTAACTCTTTCTTAAGCCAATCATGTCAACTATACTCATGATTTTGTAAACGCATTTGATGAAGTTAACCAAGGCTTAGTGAATGGGCAGGAGTTTTTTGAGCTTAGTGTTTGGTTAAAACCTGATTGTGTTTTAATATCTATGAAGACTATTACTCAATTCTAACTCACTTTTAATGTTCTTGGGTCTTCCCCGTTTTTTTAGTTGCAAGCCCTATGTCTTGTTGTGTAACTTCCATTTTTAAACAATGTTCTTTCAAAAATTACAATCCGAGCCCATTCCAACTTGGCAGACGAAGGGGCAGACGACGTTTATTTGACCCGGATATACATACAACGCCAAAACGAAAATAAGACCCGCCTCTTCTTTCATACCCCTCCGTCACGGGTAAGGAGGTCGTGGACTTGGACGCGCACCCGAATAACCCTGTTACCCATTCCGTCTTAAAAAAATAAATCTGTCCCTGACAGTTAGTAGTATACTGTGCACTGTTTCTTTACATTTTCTCCATGTTTCTTGTATTTATTAGCCCAGTTGGTAGCCTAATACATTGATATTATGACACCACTTTACCTAGTTAATCTGGCACACAAATATCTCTAGGCGATATGCGAAACATTAATGGTTCAAATTACTGGATTAACGTTGATTAATTGAAATTAATGAATTTGGATTCAATGATATACATACACAGCATAATCAAATATCGCGAGTAATTAATGTTATACCTTTTGATCTCTAAACTCCTGAACTTACCTTAACGTTTATTCTTGAGAGATTTCTCTTCACAATAGAATTCGCTTGACAACGGCTCTGAACGAAAGGTGTATTTCCAAATACCAAAACAAACTTTAATAAATATGGAACATTCAACCATTTCGACACATCATTATGCATTGGCGTCAGATCTACATCCCACTCTCTGTTTTGAATATATTGACATTATCAAGAGGTTTTAACTGAGAGTATGAACTTTCATTGTCAGGTGTTTTCTTAACTTCTCATCGAAGAGAAACAACAAATGATATAATATTTTTGCCAAGCACCTGCGGTTTAGCTTTTTGGGAGGGTCAATGATCAACTGTTCGTTAAGCGCGAAGCGACTGGACGTGGAGTGCGTAAGAGTGGGGGATCATGAGTGTTTAAGGCCTGGAGAACGTGACCTATAGGTCTATTGGTAAGCTGAAGTGAATTATCTCCACAAATAATTTAGTTCGAGCCCTTTAAAGGGATACTTTCTTTTAATTTCATTGCAATAAATCCCTATAAGGTTAATTTATTTCGATAGATAGACAAATAAGGATTCTGAAAATATATATGTTTTTATATTTTAGTTTAATTAATAATTTTTAAATTCCGATTAAAAGATCCAAAATGCTCTTGTTTTGCGATCATGAGGGCACCTGGTGACACAGAGCCGAACCACCGAAAAACGTTACTAGTTCGTCTCTACCAATTTCGACTTCATAAGTCTCTAAGGCTCCGTAGTGTTTTTCCTACCTGTAGGGGGATTCATTCTGTGAGCGCAGTATGATACAGATTGACGGGAATTGGTATGGCTGCACACCAAATTCTTCTACTTCAGAAGAACTACCCTCAGATTCGTTTATTATAAATTGTTCCGAATTTTCTGAATCCAAAGAATCAGAGTTCGAACTTTCATAATCAGATTCAGGACCGGAATGATCAGAAATACTTTCTCGTCTGACATTCTTATGCATATAAGCAGACGACGATTCACCAGGCAAGCTGACCTAGATTCTCGTTCCTACTACTTTTTACTCCTTAAACGACAGTTTTCATTCCAACTACTACCAACCAATCAGAGGCCGAACTTTACCTACGTAGGTAATGGGTTGAAAATGGTGGCCGATTTTAAATCTGGCGTTCAAAATTTTAATTTTTATTCACGTTTATTTTAATTAATAAATTTTTCTCGCGATTTCTACTGACCCCCATGTTTTTAGGGTTGGTTAATTTATAGAAAACCAATGTTAGTGTGACCAACTCAGATATATCCGATTCTATCCCTTTAACATCGGTCTACTCTCTTTAATCTACACTCTTTGCTCTTTTTGTACGACCGTCAGTCATATTTGTTGTAACTAAATTCGCTGGAGAATCTTGTGTGATTGAACGATTTCCATCCAATATCATCAGCTAAAGACTTGGAAAGGGACTAAGACTATTTCTATTTACTTCTCTTTCAAGCCTCTAACTACCGCAAGATCGATGTTTGCATAAGCATATTGATTGTTGCAAAATTTCTAAACACAAATCAGAATCACTCATATCACCATTAAATTTCTATCATTTATTTAAGTGTTCTTTATGAATATTTTGCTTTTATTTTGCGACACTTTATTTATTTCTAAAAACACAGTGTGTAAGAGATCAGTGTATAGTGAAAGTTAAATATAAAACAAAAGGATCGAGAAAGAGTTCCAAAGTTCAAAATTTTTCGTCTAAGTTACATTTTATTAAAATTAATCCAAATGAATTTACACGTTAACCAGTGATTTTTTAATGAACCGGTTAAATAATTCTACAGCGCTAGATTTTACAAGTTTGAGTAAGGTTAGTTTTTTTTGAAATTAACTTGTCCGCCTACAATGACCACTCGTTTTCACTTTTTTGTAACGACCAATATCAATTGTCAACGATTACGTTTTCTCTATGGGATATAGTACATAGTATTACTCCGCGGATGGTTTGTTACTTAATGAAAACAGAGAGCTTTTATAATAGGGAGTGGAAACTGAGGAATATTATGTAGCTCAAAAATCACGTGATCAACAAAACTGGCCAGGTCTCTTTCCGGTACTATTTTTTGTGGCTCTAGGGTGGGTCTAGTCTCTAGAATGTGGCCCCTCCCTTTAGGGTGGGTCTAGAATGTTGCGGGAGGGTATACGGGAGATGGACACTACCTTTTTAGGGAAAGGGAAACGTCTGACTTAAAATAACTCCTCATGGCGCCAGTCGCACTGTAAATCGCGAACCCTTATTGGGTAATCGTACAACCAACAGTGATTGAGGGCAAGCTTTAAAATTAAAGGAGTGTCATGTGACCGGAAATTTTCCCGGTCAGTTTTAGCGTCGCAGCCTACTTGTTTGAGCTACATTGTATTTAGAACTGTCAAAGGCAAGAGCTTCCACTCACTATTATAAATTCTCTCTGATGAAAATGAAAAATAAAATTTATTATAGACGCGCGTAAAGTCGAGCTTGTCTTTCGAAGTCATTTGCAACGGGTGAGGGCGTTCAGTGCCAACTAGAGCATATCCGACAAAAGTCGTCAAATGGCAAATATTGCAAGATAATTTTATCATAGTTTGTGCAATTCGAGCCATACAAAAATCGAAAGGTTAGCGTCATAACTATTTTTGGCGTTTCTTTTAAGCAATGCTACGTATGAAATTGTTCGTTTGCATTTATTGGTCCGACTAACTTGAAACATGGATGAAAAAAAACTAACAGGGATAAATCACGGCGGTAAAATGTTTGTTCGAAACGCACCCTCGCGGCCGAAATTATAAGAACCGGAAACATTCAATTTACCGATTCAATCACGGGGTCAAGTCGGTTGTTTTTTCGTCTGCTTTTTGTACCCACGTAATCGTAACCGGGAATGTTTGCTGTTCTCGCGGTTACGGCGAGCTCAGCCGCCGGCGGCTCGGGAATCGGGATACCGCTGATACCTAGCCAAGGCTTAGTGTAGTTTTCGTCGAGTCTACTATAATTCGCAGAGCTATTTTTCTGTTGGAATTAGGGAACTACTATAAATATTGAGTATAGTGTCTGGAATATTCTTTAGTTAAAACTATTCACAATACGAAAGATTATTTGGGAGTAAGGCACGAAGATCTTATCAATATGGGTAGCTTTTGCTTGGCCTATTTAAGACGCCGTGTATCTGTTTTTTACGAGGAATGTTTTCTATTCCCGCGGCTACGGGGAGCTTAGCCGCCGGCGGCTCGGGAATCGGGATTCCGCTGATACCTAGTCAAGGCTTAGTGTAGTTTTCAAGTCTACTATTATTCGCAGAGCTATTTTTCTGTTGAAATTAAAAAAAACTTATAATATTTAGTTGAAGACTTTAAATGACTCGAAAAGTTTCGAAACTTTAGCTTTAAAACGTTGAATATAACGTATGCAAGTTACCAACCCTAACAAATCATACGAAGATTCTCAAACGTCTAAAGTTGGAATCGACATTTTTAAATTAAAGTTCCCGAGGTTACCACGAGATGGCAAAATTTCTATAAATCTACTTCCGAATTTGAATCGGTAAATGAGCTAAAAAAATAAAATCGAAATCAAATCTGGCAGCCTTGTTGGTAACAAACGTGTTTCCCTCTTAGTAATGTAAAGTCTACGAGTTTGATTTATCCCTGTTAGTTTTTTTCATCCATGCTTGAAAGCGGTAAAAATGCTTAAACGTAATGCGAGTCGCGTTAAAACTCTTTTCGTGAAAAGACGAAGCATAAATCATGGACCAAAAACAAACATGGATATATTTAAAAAGTTACTGAATTATTGCATGGCGTTTTTGAAACTAAGTTTTTACATTGGTGTCGGGTTAATTTGTTGCATACAGTTGTACATATTTTTGACTGTGTACTTGACGTATCCAACAAGCGTCGATTTGTCCATCGACGAAGACAGTGTATCATCCATACCAGGAGTAACATTTTGCGACGCAACCACGTAAATTTATTTTTTTACCAAGATCAAAGGCCTCTTGCTTATACTTTAAACATACCCAGTTTCACTAGACTAAACTCTTATTCCATAGACCTTTTCACACTTAGAGCGAGGGTGAAAAGGGGGTAAAATTCTAGAGAGGTGAGCATGCGCAGAAACAATGTTTTGTTGCCAGTCGTATTTATGTAACCATTGCTTTTACCTTACTAGTTAGGCATTAAGGCATTTGAGTTTATTTTTATAAAACAGTGTTGTATTAATGGTTGTAAAAGTATAAATTCAACTTCCAAGAAAAATTTTATCGAATTCAATTAATAGACGTAAAATTGGGGTAGTTAATAATATTCTACAGACCAAATTGGGCGCCAAGGCTTACGAGCGTGTTATACGCGGCGCTTTCGGGTACGGCATCCGCGATGTCCGCCGATGAAGCGTCGATCCCATACGGTCGCCAAGGCTTAGTGAGTTTTAACCAATTATTATCATTGCACCGTTTCCATTAGAACTTAAAAACTGTTTGTTTCTTAACATGGTTTTAATTTTACTCTCTCGTTTTAAATACTAGGCGTTTTATTTTAATATTAAATTACAAAACGTTCTAAAACACGCCCATCGTAGTTTATTTTAGACGTTAACTCCATTGAAGTGTAAAACTCATGGCAACAAACTTGCAACTGCTCATGCGCGGCCATAAGTGTGAAAAGGTCTATTGGCAGCATCGCTGTGTCCATAAAAAGTAATCGCTGTTACGATCTCTTCCATTTTGGACATGATATTTAAATTTAGACGAATAAACTTAATACGTAACATAATGATATTATTAACCAACACATTTAAATTTTCAGGTTTCGGAAATCTGCCTTGGAAAATATGTTACGAGTAATTTGAACATTTAATAATTTTCAACGCTGATTTAAGACAAGAAAATGTAATTTAGATGAACGCAAGTATGGAAAGTATCGAACAAACCATGTTAACACGAAGATACGAGTTGGTGACAAAAGAGGAAGACTTGATAATGATGTTAAAGCTTTACATGGATGACAAAACCTTTTTAAATGCCCAAGAAAAATGCATAAAGTATATACTCATTTTAAAAACTCTCACAAAGTAATAATGCAAATCCAAGGGACCAAATAAATTGCGGAGGGTGCTCTGTGTCTCATCACGAGTTATTATAAAAATGCTAAAACCCAAAAGAAACGCATCTCTTCATTCCCTACCGCAGGGCAGCGTTCATTTGTTGAAAGTTACGTCTCGGTCGTATCTGCATTTTTAGAAACGTATCTCTCAAATCAAGGTAGATTCAGTAGAGAACGATGCAAGTCACAACTTTGGCGAAATGGTACTGGTCCCTTGGAGTTGTTTCACTGTCTAACTATTGATGTTAAAGCGAGTTTGCCTCTGAACATTTTCTGGTTATGAAATGATTCAAAGTTTTCTTTTCTATTCATTCGCGATATTTAACTAAATACTTCATAATTTTCTTTGACAAATGTATTAGGGAATCAGTTTGGATCCTGTTAGGGACCAAAAGATCTTGTTGGTGTTTAAACCCAACTTGGAAAGATGCAACTTACACAAGAAACGGAGAATATATTGGTAAGTATTAATGCCCGTATATTCAACATTAATTTTGATAGGCATGCTGCTAAATAATTTGAGAAATATGTCCACTATACTTAACAAAGCCTAGCCAGTCAACTGCATGCCCAATTAATTTAACCCTAGAGTTTTACGCGACTAGAACGCAGTGCTGTTGGACCACAGTCTCTCTTCTTCAGCCAAGGTTCAGAAAACGGTACTGTGCCCTTCCCCGGTTGACATGATTACCGCTACCCTCTCACGGCGCATGCGTTCATTAATCCTCCTAGCTCTAGCATCATCAGCTTGTTTATAGTTTTGAATATCCCTCGTTAACAACAAGTATCACGTGACGCGTGTCTTTACCAACGGCTTGCGGGTCGACAACTCGAAGTTGCGCGCCACTGCATGCTGTATCAGCTTTGTTTTTTTACTTCTCCCTTTCTAGAACAAGAGAGATTTAATAATAGGGAGTGGAAACTGAGGAATATTATGTAGCTCAAAAATCACGTGATCAACAAAACTGGCCAGGTCTATTTCCGGTATAATTTTTGAGGCCCCTCCCTCTAGGGTGGGTCTAGAATGTTGCGGGAGGGTCTCTATGGGAGATGGACACTACCGTTTTTAGGGAAAGGGAAACATCTGACTTAAAATAACTCCTCATGGCGCCAGTCGCGCTCGAAATCGCGAACCCTTATTGGGTAATTGTACAACCAACAGTGATTGAGGGCAAACTTCAAAATTAAAGGAGTGTCATGTGACCGGAAACTTTCCTCGCCAGTTTTAGCGTCGCAGCCTACTTGTTTGAGCTACATTGTATTTAGCACTGTCAAGGGCAAGAGCTTCAACTCCCTATTATTAATTCTCTCTGCTAGAACTGGTCTCCATTCTTATATATCCTCCTTCCCCCAACTCCACCTTCCGTCACCGGTTCTACAAACCTCCTATATTGTCCTGATTAATGAAGCCTCGGTTATTGTTAAATTTAGGTCTGTCGTTTATCGTGCACATAGACCCTTTGGAAACGACAAATGAAACGTTCCAGAGCTCCAGCGTCGCTTCTGGTTACTTGTACTTGCACAACGACGAGCATCCTCCTTCTACGAAAACATTTAACGTCAGGGTCGTTTCCGGTACGCATTACAATGTCCAATTTGTCAAGACCACGGTTTACCTTCTCCCACCACCCTATCAAACTATGTGCTATAGATACACCGGATATCAATACGGAAAATGGTCAAGGCTCCTCAATAAACAAGTAAATCATCGCTACATCTCGAGTTTCTTTTTGTAATATATTTTGTGAACATTTCAGACTTGCGAACAAGTATGCAATTGGGTAAAATTCCATCAATATTGTAAATGCGTTCCATTTGGAGATCCCATGCTCAAAGATATGATCATATGTGATAAAAGCAGTTAGTATAGTTTATCTCCCAATTTACCGTCCGTAAATTACCGGTAATTTACCAAATACCGCGTTAATTACCGTTTTATAATTGACCGTAATTTCACAATGGTAATCTATCGGTAAATTACCAAACAATGTTCATTTTACACTTCGATGATCAATTATTTCTGTGTTTACTTCCAAAATGACTCACCAGGCGCTATTCGCTAACCAGTACTTACATAGTTGCGCTAGAAATTAGCCTTTTAATAAATCTGTAATTAGAAATCAGATTAGAAAGGCCACAGTTGCCGTCTTGGTAGAAAAAGCCACAAATACGTGAAAAGCAGTCAGATAGTGCTCACAATTAAGCTTTGTTTTAAGTAATGGATTGTAAGCACAGGAAAATATAAATTACCAAAAATTACCGACTGAACGGTAATTTTTGTTTTCCCAAAAATTCAATCGGTAATTTACCCGGTAAATTTCCGTTTTTAAAAATTACGGTAATTTCCCATCTCTAGCTCCCTGGTAACATCCATGATCAATAAAAATTTAATGCAATTACAGCCGTATAAAGAGTATCCATGAGATCTAGTGTAATCCCTTATGGAAGGTCTTTCCGTGTATTCGAGCTCCACACAAACAAACATACAAGAACAGATTTACGTAGCTGAAAACTACCACTTTAATGCCCATCCATAGACATTCGACCTTCGAACGATAATTTTTGTACTTTGCTAATTTTAGAAAAAAATCTATGCAACAATGCAACATTCACGAAAGAAATCAAGCAAAATTGTTCATTGATGTGTCGCAAATCTTGTGAATTGGTGTTTCACGACTTTTCCGTTACCTTCTCATCACAGATACACAAGTAAGCGAACCTTACCTTATTAATGCGGCGCAACACATTCGCTATTTGCCGAGTAGAGGCGTTGCTGCTCGTATTATGGGAAGGGCGACGCAGTGTGTCGAATATTCCGTTCACTTTGATTAGGTTAGAAAAGCCAAGAGCTTAAGAGGCGTACGTACTCGCCTTAAGACGAAAAACAATACCTTACTACTCAGGATTCGGCAAATACCGAATGCACAACTAATTCTGAAATAAAAAAACCCCGAAATTATTTAGTTTGTTCAAGAAACACAAGTCGACAATATTCATTGACACCGATAGCGCTAGAAACGTGAGGTATTACCATAATCCAAGGATCAGTGTAAGTACAAATTAATCGGTTCTGTACACCGTCTATACTATTCTTTGCCATTAGAATAGTTTTCGATTTTGCAGACTGGAGATGTATTCAGCAACGTGGGCGGTTATTTGGGATTATGGTTAGGTTTATCGTTTCCATCGGTATACAATTGCTTCGAGTATATTTTACTCAATGTTATTCGAAGAAGAAAATATTGAAAAAGAGTTCAACAAGGAACACTACGTTTACGATTTTTGAACTATCAAAGCTGTCACTTTTACCAGTCCCTTTTACGATTGCATTATCCATGGAATCGTGTGCGTCGCCTATTCGCGTGCATCCAATGCCCCCACTAAATAACTAACTGAGTATCAGCGCATAACTCCGATGGTTATTACATAACGACTCGGAGTAATAAATGATATGTGGAAATTCTGGTTTTTCACGTATCGAGTGTTACAGGCTAAACCACACTCATTGCTAAATTTAAGTTTCCAATAAGTTACACTGCGTTGGTACTTACATAATTTCTGAATAAATTTGCAAGTTTTTTTCTAATCAATCCATGTGGAATGAAATTTAGCACGAGATTTAATAAATAGTAATATAATTAGTAGAAGAATCGATAAATAATTTTCATTTCTCCCTCCCTGTAACAAGCGATGAGAGAACTTGTAACCTCCACGCAGAAGGGTTTTGACCTGGTGTCACTGTCCCAGGATCGAACCTGGCGAAAGCAATAATGTTTACCTATTACAGCGTGGTAGTGATAAAAAAGCGTATATGCAGATAAATTACAGCTTAAATTTTTTGTAAGGGTTTAGCTTTATGAATAGCCCCTAATTGAGCATCGTGTTCATTGAAACCAGAGAGAATTTATAATAGGGAGTGGAAACCTAGGAATATTATGTAGCTCAAAAATCACGTGATCAACAAAACTGGCCAGGTCTATTTCCGGTACAGCCTTTTGTGGCCCCTCCCTTTAGGGTGGGTCTAGAATGTTTTAGGGAAAGGGAAGCATCTGACTTAAAATAACTCCAAATTGCGCCAGACGCACTTGAAATCGCGAACCCTTATTGGGTAATTGTACAACCAACAGTGATTGAGGGTAAACTTTTCAATTAAAGGATAATCATGTGATGGGAAATTTACCTGGTCAGTTTATTTAGCACTGTCAAGGGCAAGATCTTCCACTCCCTATTATAAATTCTCTCTGTTGAAACTGGAAGTTGTAAAAAAAACTTTTGTTTCTTGATAAAGAAAAAACTTTTGTTTCTTGAAAAAGAAAAAACTTTTGCTTCTTGAAAAAGAAAAAACTTTTGTTTCTTGAAAAAGAAAAAACTTTGGTTTCTTGAAAAAGAAAAAACTTTTGTTTCTTGAAAAAGAAAAAACTTTTGTTTCTTGAAAAAGAAAAAACTTTTGTTTCTTGAAAAAGAAAAACTTTTGTTTCTTGAAAAAGAAAAACCTGATATTTCATACACAATTTAGTGTTTACAGTGAGTACGTATAAGAAGGAGAGTCAAAAAGGGAAAGGGGTAGGTAACTATATGGGCACAGCTTGATATAAATATAATATAACGTCTCTGATTTTATCCCTCTCTGTTGCGCTAATTGGGCATGTCTCTCCGAGGCTCCTTCTCATACGTGCTTACTGGTGTTTATTGTTTACGCAGCAACGAAACACACAACAGTGAGTCCCTAACCCGCAAGGGAAACACCGGTTAGCTTAACTATAGTCTGTCAAACGAAAGAAGAGCCCTGAGAAATTTGTCCAAATTGGTGTCGCCACCATCGACCCCATAGTACTTTATCAACTTGTTTTGTTTTCTCAATAGTCGTCTGTAATATAGTCTGCTGTATGACAAGTACTTTAACTTATGTCATTAAAATATATTGCAATGCTAGTTCAACAAAGATAAAACTGGTGTCTTGTCGTTAATTTTGTTTTATATTCTTTAATACTCGATGATCGTAAAAAACCATGAAACATAAACATATTAAATATATATTGCAAAATGTATTGGTTCTATTGCGATTAAGCCTATCTGTTTATAGCAGACTATATTACAGACGACTATTGACAAAACAAAACAAGTTGATAAAGTACTATGGGGTCGATGGTGGCGACACCAATTTGGACAAATTTCTCAGGGCTCTTCTTTCGTTTGACAGACTATAGTAAATAACTTGAACTCAATCGGTCTGTTTAAATTATTAGAGGTTAGATTCACATAGGGCTATATAATGATCAATAAAAAATAAATTTAACCGAGCGAAGCTCTATTTAAAGAAATATGAGAAAAATATAAAAAAGTCAAACAAATGTAACAATGGCTTGGAAAGACCATTTATAATTTTAACAAACGTCGTTTATGTCAACTGAAAAGAAATGTTTTTATGAGTGATATAAGGGCGTTGTCGACGCTAAAGTAGTGTACAAGAAACTGAAAAACTCAATATTCGGAGGCGTAGCCTTGACCAGTAATAAGATAGGTAGGCGATACGGGTCTTGTTGTAAGGGGCATACAACAGCCGAGCTTCGACCGCGGCAAAGTTTCTTCTGATCGCGTCTAGTATCATTGCTAGTTCATATTTAAAAAAATTTCAAAACTCTTCAAACTAAATTTAATTATGGTCCTCGACAAGTTTTCGTGTAATAACGACAATGTCAATATTATAATTCTATTAAACAAATTTGAACAATACTTTTAGAAGATTACTTTCATCTGTTTGGAAATTTGTGATACCTCAATCGAAGACGTTTCTCAAACTCCACTTAGTCCACACGCTTCAAACTAACAAGTTGGGAAACCAAAATAAACCTCTCCTAGTCGGGACTAGGGCTATGTACCAAATCCTGAGGTTTTTCTTAAATAATTTAGTAAATATAACTGATATGAATTATTTTTAATGGTTTGTAATTTACATTAGTTCCAGTTAAGTCGTTATAAGAAACGATATTCCTAAAACCATTTTAAACATAGCTATTGTTAACTTTTTACTTCTAGCGTATGCCTCTTTAACTATTTTTTGTAAAGTTAAGTTATATAAGGCGATTGACTCACAGAAAATGTTTGGAAAACCCGCAATTGCGTGAACCTTTGGTGCAAGCCTTGCCATTGGGACGCTAAACGTTTCTCATAACCATAGCCGATCGCAGCGTACATCTTAACCCTAACGATGATAGTGGAGTAGAAGCCAATATTGATTTCTATGAACTGCGAACGTGGTCCGGATTTTGGGAATACGTTTGCTCCGATTTGCCAACTGCGAACGCGGTGACAGACAGTTACGACCAGTGTAATATCTCTCCGTCACTCGGAGAGGAAAAAAATACGTACACGTGGCAATAATTTCTTTACTTTCAAAATATGGAAGTTCCCGATTGTGTGGAAAGTAGCATCGTTTTCCATACCATGTATAAATGTTTAAAATTTCTGGGTGCTTTCCATGGCCTAGAAAACACGAGATCGAGCCAAGTTCGCTCCATCGTTACACGTGGTTTAATTACCTTCTTATTGGTGGAGTCTGTACGGCTACTACTGTACCCTTTGTATAGCAATTTGAATGACGTAATTGAGACATTGAATTCTTTAATTTCCATAGCTACAGTGTTTTCTCTACTTTACATCGTTAATGTATCAATGTCAAGGCGTGGTGTTTTATTCACATGTGTAAATTCGCTATTTCGATCCAATGATCTACCAACACTTCATTCAAATTCGAACCAGAATTCTCAGATTTTCAAATTACGAATATTAGATTGGGTGCAAGTTATTATTTCACTTGCATTAACGATGTTTTCAATCCGTGAAAATTTAAATTTTTGCAACACATTTCAAATAGTACATTTATTCTATGATTGGGAATTTTTAAAGGAACACCCCGTTATTATCTATTTTCTAAATTGCATCTACGTAATTTCTTCTACGTTATGTATGTGTATTATTTTTTTCACACAATCAATAATAAGTTTTACTCTCGCAGCTATTATGGTTAAAATTCAGTCATGGGGTAAATATTTGATGAAAACTCCGAGTAAAACGCGTGAATTAGCGTCGCAACACACGACCATTCTTGAAATTATCTCTGATTTAGATTCAAAACTTCATGTCGTTGTTTTAATATGGATTGTGCAATGGGCTATGAATGCTTGTGGATGGCTTACGGATTTCTATCAATATGGTTTAGGCAAAAATATTTACCAAATAATTGATAAAATCGTTAAATTTTTGCTTTTGTGTAACGCCGCAATTGTACTATTCTTTATGTCGCTGATGTCTGATAGCGCTGAATTGTTACTGAACTTTGCTCTAAAACGTCGCCAGCGAAACGCTCTTGTTTTGGAACGCGGAGAAAACAGTTGCTTGAAAGACACGATCATGGAAAATTATTTGTCAACGAAAATAAGACTCGCTAAATATAGTTTCACCGTTTGGAATTGTGTATCAATTGATCGAAGTTTGTTGTTAACAATTTTTATGGCTACTGTGTCATACTTTGCGTTCATGGCAACGTTAGTACCACAGCGAGGAAATAATTTCAATTCAACAAACTGGAAAGAATTATTTGAAGAATGTGAATCAAAATTGAACAGAACTTTGTATTTATAAAAACATAATTTTAAATGATCCACATATCGAGTTATCTTTCCCTTTCGTGTGGCAATTTACAAATTCTGTAAATACAAGTACAAATCAATCTAAATATCATTGCATATATTATAGTTTTATAAGATACTATAGATTATTTTAACATCCACTTTAAATTTTGAAAGGTTCATATGTATTTTTTGTTGTGATATTGCTATATTAATCAATGTTTCACTAAAGTTAACTAAATGAAGCGTTACTCGTTTTAAAATATTTTGAAAACGCCTTATCATAATAAAATGACAGTTCTTACTTCAATAAATCGTATTTAAAACCCGTAACAAAGAGAGTTTTAACATTGTTTTGACGGAAAATTAATGTTTCCCGTATATATATATGTTATCGTATATAAACAAAGAAAAGGGCGTAGTCTAGCGAACCTGATGCTAACACGACTGACGTGTCAAACTTTAATATTGCGTACTAGGAGGGGTTATTTTACCAGTAATTCGGACAGCGAGTGTTCGAGAGAGTTTATTCAAAGTCGAGCTTCAAAATCGGAAAATCTTGTCTGACCGCGTCTAACAAGTAGTCAAAATTTCGAAAACGATTTTACCGCGGTTACCTCACAAAGTTTCTTGCCCTAAAATCTCTGTAGCGGTTGTGGTTGATCATTGAACAGGCTGAGTGTGGGTTTTACGTTGGTCAAAAGACAGGTTTCTTTCACATAGTGTTGCAGGTAGTATTCAATTTCAGGCCCTCTTCCTATCTTTACCCGTCTCTATCCGTTACCAGGACAATTACCTCGTAACACATATTATTTGCATTCTCTTAAGGCCTCAAATTTATGCCGCTGCACCGTGAAAGATCAAAATCATTCTCCAAACATTTCGCGGCTGCTAGTATTGTGCCCTCTCAACTTTCTGAAAATTTCAAACCTGGACTTTCCTACTTAAATTGTTCTAATGAATTTTATCTACAAACGGCAGTATAACTCACTTAAAGGGACACTATTGGCAAAAATTAAGTATTTTTATTCTGATTCCTTATGTTAAAATATGCCGCCTTGATTTTTTTTCTGATTTTTTAAAGCGCTATTTATAGTATTAAACAATTATTGAAGTTTTGTATCCAAAACATGCATTTGAATTTTAGTTAGTATAGGGCGCTGTCGGTTAGCTGTGGCATAGGGGCTAGCCACCACCCCTCTATGCATTGTAAAGGCGTTAGATATAATTAGATAAGTATGGCAATAAGTCGCAAGATGACTTGGTCCAATTAGCTAGCTGAACCATTTTTTTTGGTAAAGCGACCTACCGGCCAATCAGCGCCCGCGATTTATAAGAGGCAATCCTCAAGGTTTTCTCAAGCGAGTCTCATTTGCGTCGTTAGCATTAGGTTCAGAAATATCTATTCTATTTTTTGGCACTCGAAAGAAAGACGCGGGTTCGAACGTCTAACGATTAGCGGACTAGGAACTTTAGTTATTAGTAGGTTTATGCTATTATGTTTCACCAGGTTTCACTTAAACTCGAAAACAATTTCTTTGCTGCTCCTTCTACAATTTCCACGCCCTGAAGACTCTAACACGGTTGTGGATGAATACTTTGATTAATTTCAAAATTACGGGGAAAACCCACCTTTCGCTCGAAAAACTTCAAAAGTAAATAGTACGGATAAGCGGAATTTTTTTTTTGTGTGTCAAATTATGGAAGATCCTGTTTGTGTGAAAAATAGGTTCGTTTTCTATTTCACTTTTAAGTGTTTAAAATTTCTGGGTGGCTTCCATGGCATACAGAACACGAGATCTAGTCAAATTCTGTCCATCGTTACGCGTGGTTTAATAACATTGATGTTGCTGAACTTTGCGCGATTAGACTTCTACTCTTTGTATAACGATTTGAATAACTTAATTAACTTCTTGAATAATGTAATTTTCATAGCAACAGAGTTCATTGTTATTTACGTCGTTAACGTATCAATGTCAAAGCGTGGTGTTTTATTTACTTGCCTAAACTCCTTGCTTCAATCTAATGATCTACCGACACTTGATTCAAATTTGAACCTTAATCATCAGAGCTATAAACTAGGGGTTTTGGATTTGGTGCAAATTTTCGTATTCGTTTTAGCAACGATCTATTCAATCGGTGAATATTTCGATGTTTTCTACGCAAATAATATAATTGATTTATTTTATGGTTTGAAATTTTTAAAGGAACACACCTTTATTGCACATTTTATAGTGTGCATCTATGCCATTTCATATACATTGTGTGTTTATGTAGTTTTTTTCGCTCAGTCAGTGATAAGTTTTACTATCGTGACTCTTTATGTGAAATTTGCATCATGGGGTGAATATGTGATGAAAACCCAGCGTAATACACATGATTTGGGAAGGCAACACACTATAATTTTGGAGATAATCTCCAATTTAGATTCGAAACTCAATGTGATTGTTTCATTATGGATTGTACAATGGGTTATAAATGCTTGTAGATATTTTACAGATTTGTATCAAAATGGTTTAGGCAGTTGCCCGAACGAAGTTTTGTATAAAATTGGAAATTTGGTATTTCCAATTAGCACCGCAGTTGTTATATTCTCTTTGTCGCTAATGTCACATTGCAGCAAGTTGTTGTTGGAGTTTTGTCTCAAACGCCACCAGCAAAATGCTCTTATTTTCAACTTTCGAGAACACAGTAGCTTGAAAGACGCGATCATGGAAAATTATTTATCAACGAAAATAAGACTCGCTGATTTGAATTTCACCGTTTTGGGTTGCGTTATAATTAACAGTGGTTTATTGTTAACTATTTTTATGGGTGCAGTGTCCTATTTTGCCTTCATGGTAACCTTAATACCTCAAGAATGGAATTATTCGAATTTGACAACTTGTAAAGAATTAATTGAGGAATGTGAATCAAAATTGAACAGAACGTTGCTCTATTTAAAATATGTATAAAAGGCTTTGTAACAATAAAATGACAGTTCTTACTTCAATAAATAGTACCAGGAATGTATGGAGGGGGGTTGGAATGACTAAAGGAGCTCCCGGTGTTCCCTTGATGCTGGAAACATATGGCGAGGCCTTATCATTTATTAATTTTTTTGAAAAGTGTAGCTCCTCCCCCATCGTCTGCTTAGCCATCTCCTGAAAGTGGTCGTTTCAAACTAGGGACCGAGCGGATAGAGAGTGGAGTTAGCGGAAGAATTTTCCCCTTTTTGGCACACGCACTAATATCCCGACGGAGCAAAACTACTTGCTAATCATGTTCTGAAAACTAACTTCGCTGTACTTTTTCAGTACTGCTTATGACAATTCCTAGGAAAAACATGAAAAAATACAATGCATTTTCAATGGGAAGCTAACCTTAAAATGTGAGATTTTCCCCCTTTAACATTACAAAGGGGTGTCAAGTTCAAGTCTTATCTACAAGTTGGAAATTATTTGTTATCGACAAGCTGTAAAGAATTCATTGAAAAATGTGAATCCAAATTGAACAGAACGACGTATTTATTAAAATATAATTTTAACAGTTCTGGGTTTCAAGTTCTAATTCTCTCTTGTCCATATAAATAAGAAGTCCGTTTTTCCCAATTTCAAACATTTTATATGCATATCCTAAATCAACATAAGTTCACTTTAGACATAATGATCTCAATGCGACTTTCTCTTTTTTTGCATTACTACAAAGATCAATATTTCATTAAAATTAACGGAGCGAAATGTAGCATCGATGTATAATAATATCGGCAAACCGCTTAATCATAATAATGACAGTTCTTACTTCAATAAATAGTAATATAAATTAAACTGTCTGAAGAAACTCCTGACAAAGAGAATTCTTGCGTGATGCTGACGGAGAATAAGTAAATTTAAAATGTCGTTCTGTTTGGCACCTGTGCGTTTTCGTCTGTAAACAGAGATAACAGAGTAGTATATTTAAACACGCTGATCGAATCGTAGCTCGATTTATAATAATATCTTCAAAAACCATTTATCAAAATAAAATGAGAGTATTTTATATAAAAGTGTCAGAACAGAGAGAATTTATAATAGGGAGTGGAAGCTCTTGCCTTTGACAGTGCTAAATACAATGTAGCTCAAACAAGTAGGCTGCGACGCTAAAACTGGCCAGGTAACTTTCCGGTCACATGACTCTCCTTTAATTTTAAAGTTTGCCCTCAATCACTGTTGGTTGTACAATTACCCAATAAGGGTTCGCGATTTCGAGTGCGACTGGCGCCATTTCGAGTTAATTTAGTCAGACCGTTCCCTTTCCCTAAAAAGGTAGTGTCAGAAGTTAATGACTTCTTATCCTGGGAAGTATTGGACACTAAGGCTTTATATAGTATCCATCCCTGCTAGTCAAAATTGCCTATGGCAATCGTAAAAGAGGGTCGAAAGTTTCCTCCCCACAAGAAAAACGATCTAGTCTACTGAAAATAAATCCCACGCCGAGAGGCTGTGGCTCTCAAACTGTGGGGCGTGTTCAAAACTTCTTCACCGCCAACCGTTGAAAAGCCGTCTGTCTAGAACTCTCTGAAAATCCATTACAATCCCTTGGGCTAGGACCCCACGCTAGTTTGAACGGAATTTCTAGCAAACAGCTGTTCTTGTCACCGTTTCTGATTCGTTACTTAAACCACAGGACACACCTTAAAGTTTCGTTACTTGCCCGCTGCTGGCGCGCATATCAGCCTGCCAGCTTTAACCGAGAGAAGCGCCGTAGGTGGCGTGGTGATCGGACCTAATAAGAAGTTGGCTAACAGAGATGGTTCCGGATATGGTTATAGTCCAATACTTCCCAGGATAAGAAGTCATAAACTTCTGGTAGTGTCCATCTCCCCTAGACCCTCCCACAACATTCAAGACCCACCCTAAAGGGAGGGGCCACAAAGAAATAGTACCGGAAATAGACCTGGCCAGTTTTGTTGATCTCGTGATTTTTGAGTTACACAATATTCCTCAGTTTCTACTCCCTGTTATAAATTCTCTCTGGTCAGAAGAAACACCCGACAAAATTCTCTCTGGTCAGAAGAAACACCAGACAAAGTGAACTCTTGCGTGATTTTGACGGAGAATCAATATTGTAAAGAGTGCTTCTGTTTGAAACCTTTGTGTTTTCGTATGTAAACAATGATCAATCAATGAGAAAAGTGAGTGTGGTAAGATCACAAGGCTTATTTATCGGAAAAGCTTCGTGAGATTCTAACTGTACAATGACTAGTCTGACGGCGTCTGCTACCACCCATAAATAAATTTTAAATTGTCGGAATTTCGAATACAATTTCTCAGCTGCTCCTTCTAGAATCTCCACGCCCTGAAAACTTTAACCCGGTTGTGGATGAACACTTAAATTAATTTCAAAATTACGGGAAAAACCCAGCTTTCCCTCGAAATATTTCAAAAGTAAATAATACGGCTTTTTTTCGTGTCAAATTATGGAAGTTCCTGTTTGTGTGAAAACTAGGTTCGATTTCTATTTCACTTTTAAGTGTTTAAAATTTCTGGGTGGTTTCCATGGCGTACAGAACACAAGATCTAGTCAAATTCGGTCCATCGTTACGCGTGGTTTAATAACATTGATGTTGCTGGACTTTGTGCGATCAGACTTGTACTCTTTGTATAACGATTTCAGTAACTTAATTAACTCATTGAGTAATGTAATTTTCATAGCGACAGAGTTTATTGTTATTTACGTCGTTAACGTATCAATGTCAAAGCGTGGTGTTTTATTTACTTGCCTAAACTCCTTGCTTCAATCTAATGATCTACCGACACTTGATTCAAATTTGAACCTTAATTATCAGAGCTTGAAATTAGGGGTATTGGATTTGGTGCAAATTTTGGTATTCGTTTTAGCAATGATCTATTCAATCCATGAATATTTCAATGTTTTCGACGCAAATAATGTAATCGATATATTCTATGGTTTAAAATTTTTAAAGGAACACCCCGTTATAAAACATTTTATAATGTGCATCTATGTAATTTCATATACATTGTGTGTTTATGTAGTTTTTTTCACTCAATCAGTGATAAGTTTTACTATCGTGACTCTTTATGTGAAATTTGCATCATGGGGTGAATATGTGATGAAAACCCAGCGTAATATACATGAATTGGGAAGGCAACACACTATAATTTTGGAGATAATCTCCAATTTAGATTCGAAACTGAATGTGATTGTTTCATTATGGATTGTACAATGGGTTTTGAATGTTTGCAGATGTTTTACAGATTTTTATCAAAATGGTTTAGGCAATTACCCAATTGTAATTTTGTATAAAATCGGAAATTTGGGATTTTCAATTAGCACCGCGGTTGCCTTATTCTCATTGTCGCTAATGTCACATTGCAGCAAGTTGTTGTTAGAGTTTTGTCTAAAACGCCACCAGCAAAGTGCCATTACTTTGAACTTTCGAGAATACAGTTGCTTGAAAGACACGATCATGGAAAATTATTTGTCAACGAAAATAAGACTCGCTGAATTGAATTTCACCGTTTTGGGTTGCGTTATAATTAACAATGGTCTATTGTTAACTATTTTTATGGGTGCGGTGTCGTATTTTGCGTTCATGGTAACGTTAATACCGCAACAAGGGAATAATTCGAATTTGACAAACTGTAAAGAAATTATTCAAGAATGTGAATCAAGATTGAACATATCTTTATATTTTTAAAAAAATAACATTCAATATCGAGTTTTTTCCCTTTCTTTCTGTCAATTGACAAGTACTGTAAATACAAGTATAAATCAATGTAATAAGCACTGCAGGTACTATAGTTTTTTGATGTGCTATATTTTAACATGCACTTTAAATTTTGAAAGGTTCAAAATGTATTTTATGTTGTGCTATTGCAATAAGGATCGATGTTCCATTAAAGTTAACTCAGTGAAACGTACGTTGCTCTATTTAAAATATCTAAAGAAGGCTTTGTCATAATAAAATGACAGTTCTTACTTCAATAAATAGTATACTTAACCACTAAGCTGTTTTTTTCACTATTTTGACGGAAAATAAATGGTTCTCAAGGCGGGTCTGTTTCAAACTTCCGTGTTATCGTACATAAACAAAGCAAAGGGCGTAGTCTAGCGAAACTAAGCTAAAGGCTCGTTTTCAATCAAGCAAAAAGTTTACGCTTTTTGCTTACGATTGAGGTGGCAAAAAAGCGTATTTTCAATCAGCGCGCTACCGCGTGAGAAAAAAGCAAACTGCAAAACTACTAACCGTTTTCAAACTGGTCGCGCAAAGCTTTTAAAGCGTGCGTTTACCGATATCACGTGATAGTGGGCGGGTACCAAAGCATTTTCGGCCCTAAAACTATAAACAAATATGGCGGTCACCTCGAAAAGACGGAGTATGCTAAGCCTCGGTTCCGTAAGTTTGCTTTATGTCTCACCAATTTTTAACAGCGCCACCTTTTTTAGCTGCCTATCTTTCTATCCGGTGCATTTCTTTTATTATTTATTTTTTTCTGCCATTTTCAATAATAGTATAATTGTTACAAGTTATTCAATGTAAAATATAACACTAAAAATCTCCGAGTCGAACGGTCAACACACACTCAGAGGCATGAAAATTGGAGAATTTCTATTGGACACTAAACTGTGACGTCATCCTCCATCGCGCTTCAAAGCGAAAAGTTAACGCAAATATCTACGGAGGATAGATATCTGCTTGAACTAACATTCAAGCAAAAGCGCGCCTATGAAAGCTTAAAGCTTCAGCCCAAGCGCGATTGAAAACGGCTAAATATTTTGCTTTTGCGTTTTGCTGTGATTTTTCAAGCAAAAGCTTGCGTTTTTTATCAAAAAAGCTTGATTGAAAACGGGGCTTAAAGTGTCAAACTTTAATTTTGCCTAATAGTAGGGGTTATATAGTTTACCAGCAATTCGGACAGCGAGAGTTCTAGAGGGTGTTTAACAGTCGAACTTCAAAATCGGAAAATCTTGTCCGGCCGCGTCTAATAAGTAGGCCTAGTCGAAATTTCGAAAACAATTTTACCGCAGTTCTCTCAAAAATTCTCTTGCCCTAAAGTCTCTGTTACGGTTGTAGTTGATAATTTTTATGAAAGTCAAAACAAGTGGAGTAAAACGAATAGAATTTCGCTCAAAATTAAAATTTACGTATTTCCGGAATTAATATTTTTTCTTGTCAAAACATGGAAATTCCCGATTGTGTGAAACCTAGCTTCTTTTTCTATATCATGTTTAAATGCTTAAAATTTCTTGGTGCTTTCCACGGAATACAGAACACAAGATTTAGTCGTATTCGGTCCATTGTTACGCGTGGTATAATAACATTGGTGTGTATGGATTCTGTACGATTTAGTTACTCTATATATTACAGTTTGAATGACGTACTTAAAGCATTGCACAATGCCATTAAAATAATTACATATATTTTTCTAATTTACGACATTAATCTATCAATGTCAAAGCGTGGCGTTTTATTTATCTGTCTAAACTCGTTGCTCGAATTCGATGTTCTGTCGACACTTAATTCAAATTTAAAATTTAATTCTCAGAGCTTAAAATTATGGGTTTTGGATTTTCTGCAAATTTTTGTCGCGGTTTTACGCAGTGGCGTCGCTAGGCCTTTTTTGGGGGGGCTATAGCCCCCCCAAATTCCAAACTTAGCCCCCCAAAATAATCCGTAAACCCTACCAAAAATTGCTGTTAGCAACCTAAAATTCTGAAGCAATATACAGGGTGTTTCTGAAAAGTCCATCACAAATTAAGGGGCGTGTTTATGGGACCAAACTGAGCGGAAAGTACCAAAGAACATGGGGTGTACAACATTTTGTTACGGAGATATGGCCTTCCAAACATTCGCCCCTAAAACAAGGAAATATCCAAAAATGAGGAGTAACACTTAAGACCGACTAACCAGCTTGTTTAAAATTACTAGACAATTTCAATAGCCTTTAATCGAACAATTGATTTCTACCTTTACTAATCAGAAGCGTATAAATGAGTAGAAGTATGCCTACGGTGGTAATGTAAAATTAATCCCAAGTGACATGATGTTTCAAGATCTTCCCAGCACCAAGTAAAATGGTTCTGATTGAAGGGACTTTTATTAGCACAGCGTAAACAACGTTATTTTCAGGAATTAGTCCAAATGTCCACGGGCGGCATTACAAAAACGAGGCAGTCTTTCGAATGATACTTGGACATGTTGGAAGATCCCTGGCTTGTTCCTGTTATCTCAAACCGTAAAAAGCTACGCAAATCTTCATCATCACGGACAACACTCTTGTACGTTAGGTATGACCTTGAGAAAACCTAAAAGGACATCTCGAATGTATTTGAAAAACCCATCTCCAATTAAGGGGCGTGTTGTTTGTTTCCAACAGAGTAAACTCGCCCAGAGAACAATTACAATGCAGAGCCACGTTTCGGCGTTAATGGCCCACAAAGGTGGTCCCAAACAAAAGAACAAACTTTAATTTGTTTCGTTCAGTAAGTATTTCATGTGTCAGAGATAAAACGCCATGATTAATGCACAAAGAAAATGTTATTGACAAGTTTTCGGACCGCGATGCTGAAATGTGGTGGTGCACCATCGTGCATGAACCACATTCTGTTTATTAAACCTAAGGGTACGTCTTCGAGTAGTTCTGGTAAATCGTCCCGTAAGAACTACAAGTAAGCCACACCGTTTAACCTGGGCTCTAGGAAATATGGCCCAATTAAATTGTCACCCACAATACTACACCACACGTTTAAGCTGAATTGTACTTTGTGAATTCTAACGCAAGTTGCGTGTGGTTTTTTCTTAATCAGCAAACCAATTGGCGGCTGCTTGTTTTTGGATCGTCCTCGAAAATAGTGAGAACTTCGCCTATTCTTAAAAAACAGAGCACTAAAACAGAGCACTATGTTTTTTAAGAAAGGAATAAAAGAGGTTTCACGTACATGTGTTTGTTTTATTAAACTCATAATTCAACGAAGTCTGTTACAATGCCTTTCTTCACAAATGCCGAATATGCGGATATGCACCTAATGTATGGACTAGCCGAGGGGAATGCCGCTGCAGCTGTACGCTTGTATCAGGAAAGATTTCCGCAGAGGCGACTACCAAATCGACTGACGTTCGAGGCTGTGGACAGACGTTTGAGGCAAGATGGACGAATCCAACCGGCTGGACCTCAACCTAGAGCGAGAGCCATCCCAGAGGCCGTAGAAGACGAAGTTCTCACCATTTTCGAGGACGAGCCTGAATCAAGTACCCGCCAAGTTGGTCGCCGATTAGGCGTAAACCACACGCTCGTGTGGAAAATCCTCAGAAGCCACCGGTTTCATCCTTTCCATGTTCAAAAAGTTCAAGGTTTGAATCCAGCGGACTACCCACGACGCACGGCGTTTTGTCAGTGGTTTCTGGCTAAAGTAAACGATATCGATTTCCCACGGGATTTGTTGGTTACTGACGAAGCTAACTTTTCACGGGATGGTATTATTAACTTACATAATAAACATCAATGGTCCCAGCTAAACCCCCACGCAACTTGCGTTAGAAGTCACCAAGTACAATTCAGTTTAAACGTGTGGTGTGGTATTGTGGGTGACAATTTAATTGGGCCAAATTTCCTAGAGCCCAGGTTAAACGGTGTGGCTTACTTGCAGTTCTTACGGGACGATTTACCGGAACTACTCGAAGACGTACCCTTAGGTTTGGTAAACAGAATGTGGTTCATGCACGATGGTGCACCACCACATTTCAGCATCGCGGTCCGAAATTATCTTAACGCGACCTTCCCTTTGCGGTGGTTAGGTCGAGGTGGACCTGTGGAGTGGCCTGCTCGATCACCCGATCTGAACCCTTGTGATTTCTTTCTTTGGGGCCACCTGAAAGACTTAGTTTATCAGACTGAAGTGCCCGATGTTGAAGAGCTACGTCGACGAATAATTCACGGCTGTCAAACAATTCGCGAAACTCCAGGCATTTTTCAACGTGTAAGGGAATCATTTGTAAGACGTGCTAATGTGTGCCTTAACGCGGGTGGTGAACACTTTGAACAATTTTTGTAACTAGTTGCAATTAAATGTTAAAACTTGTCAATAAATTCATTTTCTTCGTGCATTAATCATGGCGTTTTATCTATGACACATGAAACACTTACTGAACGAAACAAATTAAAGTTTGTTCTTGTTTTTGGGACCACCTTTGTGGGCCATTAACGCCGAAACGTGGCTCTGCATTGTAATTGTTCTCTGGGCGAGTTTACTCTGTTGGAAACAAACAACACGCCCCTTAATTGGAGATGGGTTTTTCAAATACATTCGAGATGTCCTTTTAGGTTTTCTCAAGGTCATACCTAACGTACAAGAGTGTTGTCCGTGATGATGAAGATTTGCGTAGCTTTTTACGGTTTGAGATAACAGGAACAAGCCAGGGATCTTCCAACATGTCCAAGTATCATTCGAAAGACTGCCTCGTTTTTGTAATGCCGCCCGTGGACATTTGGACTAATTCCTGAAAATAACGTTGTTTACGCTGTGCTAATAAAAGTCCCTTCAATCAGAACCATTTTACTTGGTGCTGGGAAGATCTTGAAACATCATGTCACTTGGGATTAATTTTACATTACCACCGTAGGCATACTTCTACTCATTTATACGCTTCTGATTAGTAAAGGTAGAAATCAATTGTTCGATTAAAGGCTATTGAAATTGTCTAGTAATTTTAAACAAGCTGGTTAGTCGGTCTTAAGTGTTACTCCTCATTTTTGGATATTTCCTTGTTTTAGGGGCGAATGTTTGGAAGGCCATATCTCCGTAACAAAATGTTGTACACCCCATGTTCTTTGGTACTTTCCGCTCAGTTTGGTCCCATAAACACGCCCCTTAATTTGTGATGGACTTTTCAGAAACACCCTGTATAAAAAAATTCCAATATCAAACAGTAAAATTTTGAAGAAAAAACAGATGGAAACAAGTAAAATGTTTCATGTTCTTTCCCAATAGTGTGGACTAAAAGCTAACCAAAACTAAAAATAAACCTAAGACGAGTGAAAATCCTTCATAATCGGTTCCGTAGTCCTTATCAATAAAAGGTTGTACATCTTTAAAATACGAATAATTTTACTTTGACACAAATTTACGGATAGTTTTAAAGGTCTACACATTTTCCAAAGAACCCATTATGCAATTTTTAGCCACATCGTAGTATACGATAGGATCTTAGTTTGACCCGAGCCGTAGTAGTACTGGCCGGGGTTTTCGCTTTCGTTATCGTCAGATTTTAGCTTAAATGGAACCAATAGTGGTAGCTGAGCTCAGTTAGAGATTTTATTTTAATTAAAAAATGTTTCACACAGCACCCGGGAATTGAACCCGGCTGGCTGGCGCAGCAGTAAGACACGCTACCACTGTGGGGTCGGACACTTCTGATTTTTTTGCTTAGAGTCTTTGAATTTTTTCTTTTTATTTATGTGCTAATTAAATAGATAACGATGTGGCTACTATTAAGTCCCAGCCCTTGGGCCCAATGAGATAGAATATATATATTAAACCTAGAGTCACAACGTGAGATCTCGAGATCGACGTTTCGCAATACACCTTTTGTCGAGCATGAATCTTTATCAAATACGGGTGGCGCCACCCTAAGAACTTTTTTATTACCGTCTGCTGCTATAATCTGTGTAACAAGCTGTCAAGATAGTTTTTAAACGTGTTAAATAAAATACGCGAGTTAAATAATAAAAACTCTAGTCCTTTTTTAATCTAATAAAAAGATGAAATAAAAATCATAACGATGTTTCTGATTGCAAATAAGCAAGTAAAAGTTGTAATTAGTTCCGCTAGAGGCTCACAGGTGGCGTTCTCACGTTTTGATAAACTTGCTTGATAAAAACAATGTGTTTCGCGGTAAGCCGATTTGAATTGTAACTCTATCTATCTCATTGCTTGGGCCATCTTGTTTTTATTAAGTTCTTATAATAACTTTAAAATAGTTTGCCCAGATTAGCCCCCCCAAATTTCAAACCCTAGCGACGCTACTGGTTTTACGATTTTTTCAATCCTAAAGCATGTACATTTTTGTAACACTATTAATTTAAGCGGCTATGGTTTGGAATGTTTGAAAGAACACACTTTTATTATTTATTTTATGTGTACCCACGTCATTTCTTACACATTGTGTATTTACGTATGGTTTTTCACTCAATCAACGGTAATTTTTACAATCGCGACAATTAATTTTAAAATTAGGTCATGGGGTGAAAATTTAATGAAAAACCCCGAATAAAATACATGAAATTGAATTTTTCAGACAGTTTCCAAATTAGATTCAAAATTGAATTATAAAAAAACGGCTTGGTTTGGACCAAGGCCGAAAAAACAAACGATATGTGTGAGGTTTATCAATTGGCTGAAGGTTCAGATATTGCAATTTTTTTTAGTTATTTTTATCCATTCAATCCTTAAAAAATATTAAATTCAATCAACTGATTTTACTGTTAATCGATCTATTCCCTCTAAATTAATTGAAAAAATTACATATCTACGCTTTTTCAAGAACAATTACATTTTCCGAAAACATTTTATCATGAAATTAATTATTTTGAAGGGAGTACGTGCTGAGGGATCAATAATGAATATTTGAAATACTCTGTCTAAAAAGACCAAGCGAACTTTGACATAATTCGAAAGGAAAATGTAAATTTTTAAAAGTGGATTCCAAAGCAGGGTGTTGCACGAATTCATACATTTAATTTCGTTGTACGAAATGCTACATTTCCAATGTCGCGACTATGAAGTAAAGGTTGCACTGCAATTTCCCTCTTCGTACTTTAGAATTTGAAACGTCACCACCCCTTTCTACATTGTTGGCGTTACTTGTACACCGGTAACGTATTACGCATAATAATTTTAGCACGCGTAAATACCATTTCGGAAAACACACAGTGGCGAGGCCACCATTGGGTATTCTCCCTCGCACCAAGGGTCACCGCCAGACGGTAACAAAGTTGACTACAGGCAGGAGTCTAGTCAACTTTCACTGCCTATAGCGGTGCTTCTAGGCGAGAGAGAGGACCTTAATGGCGGCATCACACCTGTGTTTTAATTCTCTGGATGTAATTTCTAAAATGGTCTACTCTCTTACAAATGTACACCGAGGCTAGCCACAACAATAATCATTCTTGTACACGAACGTTTTATAGTTTTAGGTTATTAAGGTTGGCGGGCAAGTCCGGAGAGTCATGTACCGTTCACTAATGTCACGTGAAAAGGTTTCGACCTATATGGTAATATTTGCTGGGTGTATTGCGTCGGCTCAGATAACCCAAAACACTGGAACCACTGGTGATTGTAAAATTTTATATATTGGGGAAATGGAGGAAGGGGGGGGGATTAAGTTAAGTGTGACCTTCTTCGTTTAACTGGTAATGAATGGAGATGAATATAACAAGCCATTGGAACTGAAACGTATTTCTTTTTATGCAATCTTTACCCTTACCTTTGTTTATATACCGATATCATATTTGTCCAGTGTTACAGATAGCTACATACTAAATGAAACCACACAGGATAAACGATGTTGCTTTGTCTTAAATAGACGACATTAGTTATTTAGTTTATTAACTAGTCTGAACAAAATAAATTTAAATTATCATGTTTTTTTGAACATCAGTCTTCTTAGCAACTTACAGATTTAAACTTTTTTGGGTGCAAATTTGAAAATTTGTCAAGCCAGCAACAATTAAATCTATGTCCGTCAAGGTGCTTACACGAAATCTCTTCAAAATAATTAATTTCATGATAAAATGTTTTCGGAAAATGTAATTGTTCTTGAAAAAGCGTAGATATGTAATTTTTTCAATTAATTTAGAGGGAATAGATCGATTAACAGTAAAATCAGTTGATTGAATTTAATATTTTTTAAGGATTGAATGGATAAAAATAACTAAAAAAAATTGCAATATCTGAACCTTCAGCCAATTGATAAACCTCACACATATCGTTTGTTTTTTCGGCCTTGGTCCAAACCAAGCCGTTTTTTTATAATTATGGTAAGAGTCACTGGTCCTAAAGACCAGTTTATTTTTTATAGACGTTAGGGGTCACTAATCCTGAGGACCAGTTTATAAGACCACGTATTTCTAAGCCTTAACAATACAGACCTTGTATTTCTAATGGCACCGGCAATACCGCAACACTGAGCCGAAAAACCAGGATGGTAATTGGTTGGGCCTATCGGAGAGGACATTGAAGCACCAAACCTACCGCGGTGTCACGTGTCGAAAGTCAAAGCAACCTTCACCACTATAAACCCCATGACCCGCTCAATCAGGCAATCTTGAAAACTTTGAGGTACTTCCGGTCCCTTTTGATATACAGGGTCTTCAGTGTAGCAGCTAAGTAGTAGAATTATAGTAGTTAGTTTCGTTTCCTAGCAAAATGCCAACCTATTCAAACCAGGAGATATTGGACATGATGTTTATTTTGGGTGAAGGTCGCAGTAACGTTCAACTAAAGGCAGTGCTTTATGCCGAACGGTTACCACACCTACAACATCCGGTGCGAAGCACCTTTGCCGACATTGGCGAGCACCTTCGTGATTTCGGTAGTGCAAGATCGTGAGTGTAGAAGACTGTATAGTCTGTAATGAATAGAGATTTTGGACATCGTAGCACGTTTTGAAGCCAATTCATGCTAATAAGTAATATAGAGCGGTGGAACAAGAAGTTGCACTAAGCCTTTCTACTGTTTGTGCCAGTTTACAATGGCATCACTACCGGCATTATCATACCCCTTACATCATCCTTAACGGACGAGGATACCTAAGACGGCATACCATATAGAAATTACCAGTCGGCTCATGAGTTTACTGCTTGCAAATGTATTGCGACATGGACAGTCGTCTGGTAGAAACGTCGAATATTTCGTTGATGTGTTTACCACCAACAGTTAAGAAGTTTTAATTTTTGAGGCCCACGTTCTAAAACCAATCGTAGGACTGTGCTTTAAAATATTTTGTTGTGTTCAGGCATATTCTCCAGTATTCTTTTTGTAACTTGTCACTAGCATATAATAATCATGAATTCCAGACATTTATTTTACACGCTGCATAATTAGTATGACATCAGCCGTTGGCAGTATTGGGGTTGTTCATAAAGGAAGGTGTTGGTCATCTCGACCACACTGTATGTTATAGTGTACGAAAAAATAAACATTTTTATTCTATATTTTAAATATTGTAATTTTTAAACTTTATCTTAAATAGAGTACAAATTATATGCTTATCGAAATCTATGTTTTTGATATAAGTTAAATGTAATTAACGATACATAAGTTCTTCTTTCAACCCAAAATGTATGACGGTAGAGCTAACAATTTTTCAAAATTTAATTACATTAAGACTGAAGGACAGATATATAAAAAAACGGCTTGGTTTGGACCAAGGCCGAAAAAACAAACGATATGTGTGAGGTTTATCAATTGGCTGAAGGTTCAGATATTGCAATTTTTTTTAGTTATTTTTATCCATTCAATCCTTAAAAAATATTAAATTCAATCAACTGATTTTACTGTTAATCGATCTATTCCCTCTAAATTAATGAAAAAATTACATCATACGCTACGCTTTTCAAGAACAATTACATTTCCGAAACATTTTATCATGAAATTAATTATTTTGAAGGGATTTCGTGTAAGCACCTTGACGGACATAGATTAATTGTTGCTGGCTTGACAAATTTTCAAATTTGCACCCAAAAAAGTTTAAATCTGTAAGTTGCTAAGAAGACTGATGTTCAAAAAAACATGATAATTTAAATTTATTTTGTTCAGACTAGTTAATAAACTAAATAACTAATGTCGTCTATTTAAGACAAAGCAACATCGTTTATCCTGTGTGGTTTCATTTAGTATGTAGCTATCTGTAACACTGGACAAATATGATATCGGTATATAAACAAAGGTAAGGGTAAAGATTGCATAAAAAGAAATACGTTTCAGTTTCCAATGGCTTGTTATATTCATCTCCATTCATTACCAGTTAAACGAAGAAGGTCACACTTAACTTAATCCCCCCCCTTCCTCCATTTCCCCAATATATAAAATTTTACATCACCAGTGGTTCCAGTGTTTTGGGTTATCTGAGCCGACGCAATACACCCAGCAAATATTACCATATAGGTCGAAACCTTTTCACGTGACATTAGTGAACTGGGCTCTAGGAAATTGGCCCAATTAAATGTCACCCACAATACCACACCACACGTTAAACTGAATTGTACTTGGTGACTTCTAACGCAAGTTGCGTGGGGGTTTAGCTGGGACCATTGATGTTTATTATGTAAGTTAATAATACCATCCCGTGAAAAGTTAGCTTCGTCAGTAACCAACAAATCCCGTGGGAAATCGATATCGTCTTACTTTAGCCAGAAACCACTGACAAAACGCCGTGCGTCGTGGGTAGTCCGCTGGATTCAAACCTTGAACTTTTTGAACATGGAAGGTGAAACCGGTGGCTTCTGAGGATTTTCCACACGAGCGTGTGGTTTACGCCTAATCGGCGACCAACTTGGCGGGTACTTGATTCAGGCTCGTCCTCGAAAATGGTGAGAACTTCGTCTTCTACGGCCTCTGGGATGGCTCTCGCTCTAGGTTGAGGTCCAGCCGGTTGGATTCGTCCATCTTGCCTCAAACGTCTGTCCACAGCCTCGAACGTCAGTCGATTTGGTAGTCGCCTCTGCGGAAATCTTTCCTGATACAAGCGTACAGCTGCAGCGGCATTCCCCTCGGCTAGTCCATACATTAGGTGCATATCCGCATATTCGGCATTTGTGAAGAAAGGCATTGTAACAGACTTCGTTGAATTATGAGTTTAATAAAACAAACACATGTACGTGAAACCTCTTTTATTCCTTTCTTAAAAAAACATAGTGCTCTGTTTTAGTGCTCTGTTTTTTAAGAATAGGCGAAGTTCTCACTATTTCGAGGACGATCCAAAAACAAGCAGCCGCCAATTGGTTTGCTGATTAAGAAAAAAACCACACGCAACTTGCGTTAGAATTCACAAAGTACAATTCAGCTTAAACGTGTGGTGTAGTATTGTGGGTGACAATTTAATTGGGCCATATTTCCTAGAGCCCAGGTTAAACGGGTGTGGCTTACTTGTAGTTCTTACGGGACGATTTACCAGAACTACTCGAAGACGTACCCTTAGGTTTAATAAACAGAATGTGGTTCATGCACGATGGTGCACCACCACATTTCAGCATCGCGGTCCGAAAACTTGTCAATAACATTTTCTTTGTGCATTAATCATGGCGTTTTATCTATGACACATGAAATACTTACTGAACGAAACAAATTAAAGTTTGTTCTTTTGTTTGGGACCACCTTTGTGGGCCATTAACGCCGAAACGTGGCTCTGCATTGTAATTGTTCTCTGGGCGAGTTTACTCTGTTGGAAACAAACAACACGCCCCTTAATTGGAGATGGGTTTTTCAAATACATTCGAGATGTCCTTTTAGGTTTTCTCAAGGTCATACCTAACGTACAAGAGTGTTGTCCGTGATGATGAAGATTTGCGTAGCTTTTTACGGTTTGAGATAACAGGAACAAGCCAGGGATCTTCCAACATGTCCAAGTATCATTCGAAAGACTGCCTCGTTTTTGTAATGCCGCCCGTGGACATTTGGACTAATTCCTGAAAATAACGTTGTTTACGCTGTGCTAATAAAAGTCCCTTCAATCAGAACCATTTTACTTGGTGCTGGGAAGATCTTGAAACATCATGTCACTTGGGATTAATTTTACATTACCACCGTAGGCATACTTCTACTCATTTATACGCTTCTGATTAGTAAAGGTAGAAATCAATTGTTCGATTAAAGGCTATTGAAATTGTCTAGTAATTTTAAACAAGCTGGTTAGTCGGTCTTAAGTGTTACTCCTCATTTTTGGATATTTCCTTGTTTTAGGGGCGAATGTTTGGAAGGCCATATCTCCGTAACAAAATGTTGTACACCCCATGTTCTTTGGTACTTTCCGCTCAGTTTGGTCCCATAAACACGCCCCTTAATTTGTGATGGACTTTTCAGAAACACCCTGTATATTGCTTCAGAATTTTAGGTTGCTAACAGCAATTTTTGGTAGGGTTTACGGATTATTTTGGGGGGCTAAGTTTGGAATTTGGGGGGGCTATAGCCCCCCCAAAAAAGGCCTAGCGACGCCACTGCGTAAAACCGCGACAAAAATTTGCAGAAAATCCAAAACCCATAATTTTAAGCTCTGAGAATTAAATTTTAAATTTGAATTAAGTGTCGACAGAACATCGAATTCGAGCAACGAGTTTAGACAGATAAATAAAACGCCACGCTTTGACATTGATAGATTAATGTCGTAAATTAGAAAAATATATGTAATTATTTTAATGGCATTGTGCAATGCTTTAAGTACGTCATTCAAACTGTAATATATAGAGTAACTAAATCGTACAGAATCCATACACACCAATGTTATTATACCACGCGTAACAATGGACCGAATACGACTAAATCTTGTGTTCTGTATTCCGTGGAAAGCACCAAGAAATTTTAAGCATTTAAACATGATATAGAAAAGAAGCTAGGTTTCACACAATCGGGAATTTCCATGTTTTGACAAGAAAAAATATTAATTCCGGAAATACGTAAATTTTAATTTTGAGCGAAATTCTATTCGTTTTACTCCACTTGTTTTGACTTTCATAAAAATTATCAACTACAACCGTAACAGAGACTTTAGGGCAAGAGAATTTTTGAGAGAACTGCGGTAAAATTGTTTTCGAAATTTCGACTAGGCCTACTTATTAGACGCGGCCGGACAAGATTTTCCGATTTTGAAGTTCGACTGTTAAACACCCTCTAGAACTCTCGCTGTCCGAATTGCTGGTAAACTATATAACCCCTACTATTAGGCAAAATTAAAGTTTGACACTTTTAGCTTAGTTTCGCTAGACTACGCCCTTTGCTTTGTTTATGTACGATAACACGGAAGTTTGAAACAGACCCGCCTTGAGAACCATTTATTTTCCGTCAAAATAGTGAAAAAAACAGCTTAGTGGTTAAGTATACTATTTATTGAAGTAAGAACTGTCATTTTATTATGACAAAGCCTTCTTTAGATATTTTAAATAGAGCAACGTACGTTTCACTGAGTTAACTTTAATGGAACATCGATCCTTATTGCAATAGCACAACATAAAATACATTTTGAACCTTTCAAAATTTAAAGTGCATGTTAAAATATAGCACATCAAAAAACTATAGTACCTGCAGTGCTTATTACATTGATTTATACTTGTATTTACAGTACTTGTCAATTGACAGAAAGAAAGGGAAAAAACTCGATATTGAATGTTATTTTTTTAAAAATATAAAGATATGTTCAATCTTGATTCACATTCTTGAATAATTTCTTTACAGTTTGTCAAATTCGAATTATTCCCTTGTTGCGGTATTAACGTTACCATGAACGCAAAATACGACACCGCACCCATAAAAATAGTTAACAATAGACCATTGTTAATTATAACGCAACCCAAAACGGTGAAATTCAATTCAGCGAGTCTTATTTTCGTTGACAAATAATTTTCCATGATCGTGTCTTTCAAGCAACTGTATTCTCGAAAGTTCAAAGTAATGGCACTTTGCTGGTGGCGTTTTAGACAAAACTCTAACAACAACTTGCTGCAATGTGACATTAGCGACAATGAGAATAAGGCAACCGCGGTGCTAATTGAAAATCCCAAATTTCCGATTTTATACAAAATTACAATTGGGTAATTGCCTAAACCATTTTGATAAAAATCTGTAAAACATCTGCAAACATTCAAAACCCATTGTACAATCCATAATGAAACAATCACATTCAGTTTCGAATCTAAATTGGAGATTATCTCCAAAATTATAGTGTGTTGCCTTCCCAATTCATGTATATTACGCTGGGTTTTCATCACATATTCACCCCATGATGCAAATTTCACATAAAGAGTCACGATAGTAAAACTTATCACTGATTGAGTGAAAAAAACTACATAAACACACAATGTATATGAAATTACATAGATGCACATTATAAAATGTTTTATAACGGGGTGTTCCTTTAAAAATTTTAAACCATAGAATATATCGATTACATTATTTGCGTCGAAAACATTGAAATATTCATGGATTGAATAGATCATTGCTAAAACGAATACCAAAATTTGCACCAAATCCAATACCCCTAATTTCAAGCTCTGATAATTAAGGTTCAAATTTGAATCAAGTGTCGGTAGATCATTAGATTGAAGCAAGGAGTTTAGGCAAGTAAATAAAACACCACGCTTTGACATTGATACGTTAACGACGTAAATAACAATAAACTCTGTCGCTATGAAAATTACATTACTCAATGAGTTAATTAAGTTACTGAAATCGTTATACAAAGAGTACAAGTCTGATCGCACAAAGTCCAGCAACATCAATGTTATTAAACCACGCGTAACGATGGACCGAATTTGACTAGATCTTGTGTTCTGTACGCCATGGAAACCACCCAGAAATTTTAAACACTTAAAAGTGAAATAGAAATCGAACCTAGTTTTCACACAAACAGGAACTTCCATAATTTGACACGAAAAAAAGCCGTATTATTTACTTTTGAAATATTTCGAGGGAAAGCTGGGTTTTTCCCGTAATTTTGAAATTAATTTAAGTGTTCATCCACAACCGGGTTAAAGTTTTCAGGGCGTGGAGATTCTAGAAGGAGCAGCTGAGAAATTGTATTCGAAATTCCGACAATTTAAAATTTATTTATGGGTGGTAGCAGACGCCGTCAGACTAGTCATTGTACAGTTAGAATCTCACGAAGCTTTTCCGATAAATAAGCCTTGTGATCTTACCACACTCACTTTTCTCATTGATTGATCATTGTTTACATACGAAAACACAAAGGTTTCAAACAGAAGCACTCTTTACAATATTGATTCTCCGTCAAAATCACGCAAGAGTTCACTTTGTCTGGTGTTTCTTCTGACCAGAGAGAATTTTGTCGGGTGTTTCTTCTGACCAGAGAGAATTTATAACAGGGAGTAGAAACTGAGGAATATTGTGTAACTCAAAAATCACGAGATCAACAAAACTGGCCAGGTCTATTTCCGGTACTATTTCTTTGTGGCCCCTCCCTTTAGGGTGGGTCTTGAATGTTGTGGGAGGGTCTAGGGGAGATGGACACTACCAGAAGTTTATGACTTCTTATCCTGGGAAGTATTGGACTATAACCATATCCGGAACCATCTCTGTTAGCCAACTTCTTATTAGGTCCGATCACCACGCCACCTACGGCGCTTCTCTCGGTTAAAGCTGGCAGGCTGATATGCGCGCCAGCAGCGGGCAAGTAACGAAACTTTAAGGTGTGTCCTGTGGTTTAAGTAACGAATCAGAAACGGTGACAAGAACAGCTGTTTGCTAGAAATTCCGTTCAAACTAGCGTGGGGTCCTAGCCCAAGGGATTGTAATGGATTTTCAGAGAGTTCTAGACAGACGGCTTTTCAACGGTTGGCGGTGAAGAAGTTTTGAACACGCCCCACAGTTTGAGAGCCACAGCCTCTCGGCGTGGGATTTATTTTCAGTAGACTAGATCGTTTTTCTTGTGGGGAGGAAACTTTCGACCCTCTTTTACGATTGCCATAGGCAATTTTGACTAGCAGGGATGGATACTATATAAAGCCTTAGTGTCCAATACTTCCCAGGATAAGAAGTCATTAACTTCTGACACTACCTTTTTAGGGAAAGGGAACGGTCTGACTAAATTAACTCGAAATGGCGCCAGTCGCACTCGAAATCGCGAACCCTTATTGGGTAATTGTACAACCAACAGTGATTGAGGGCAAACTTTAAAATTAAAGGAGAGTCATGTGACCGGAAAGTTACCTGGCCAGTTTTAGCGTCGCAGCCTACTTGTTTGAGCTACATTGTATTTAGCACTGTCAAAGGCAAGAGCTTCCACTCCCTATTATAAATTCTCTCTGTTCTGACACTTTTATATAAAATACTCTCATTTTATTTTGATAAATGGTTTTTGAAGATATTATTATAAATCGAGCTACGATTCGATCAGCGTGTTTAAATATACTACTCTGTTATCTCTGTTTACAGACGAAAACGCACAGGTGCCAAACAGAACGACATTTTAAATTTACTTATTCTCCGTCAGCATCACGCAAGAATTCTCTTTGTCAGGAGTTTCTTCAGACAGTTTAATTTATATTACTATTTATTGAAGTAAGAACTGTCATTATTATGATTAAGCGGTTTGCCGATATTATTATACATCGATGCTACATTTCGCTCCGTTAATTTTAATGAAATATTGATCTTTGTAGTAATGCAAAAAAAGAGAAAGTCGCATTGAGATCATTATGTCTAAAGTGAACTTATGTTGATTTAGGATATGCATATAAAATGTTTGAAATTGGGAAAAACGGACTTCTTATTTATATGGACAAGAGAGAATTAGAACTTGAAACCCAGAACTGTTAAAATTATATTTTAATAAATACGTCGTTCTGTTCAATTTGGATTCACATTTTTCAATGAATTCTTTACAGCTTGTCGATAACAAATAATTTCCAACTTGTAGATAAGACTTGAACTTGACACCCCTTTGTAATGTTAAAGGGGGAAAATCTCACATTTTAAGGTTAGCTTCCCATTGAAAATGCATTGTATTTTTTCATGTTTTTCCTAGGAATTGTCATAAGCAGTACTGAAAAAGTACAGCGAAGTTAGTTTTCAGAACATGATTAGCAAGTAGTTTTGCTCCGTCGGGATATTAGTGCGTGTGCCAAAAAGGGGAAAATTCTTCCGCTAACTCCACTCTCTATCCGCTCGGTCCCTAGTTTGAAACGACCACTTTCAGGAGATGGCTAAGCAGACGATGGGGGAGGAGCTACACTTTTCAAAAAAATTAATAAATGATAAGGCCTCGCCATATGTTTCCAGCATCAAGGGAACACCGGGAGCTCCTTTAGTCATTCCAACCCCCCTCCATACATTCCTGGTACTATTTATTGAAGTAAGAACTGTCATTTTATTGTTACAAAGCCTTTTATACATATTTTAAATAGAGCAACGTTCTGTTCAATTTTGATTCACATTCCTCAATTAATTCTTTACAAGTTGTCAAATTCGAATAATTCCATTCTTGAGGTATTAAGGTTACCATGAAGGCAAAATAGGACACTGCACCCATAAAAATAGTTAACAATAAACCACTGTTAATTATAACGCAACCCAAAACGGTGAAATTCAAATCAGCGAGTCTTATTTTCGTTGATAAATAATTTTCCATGATCGCGTCTTTCAAGCTACTGTGTTCTCGAAAGTTGAAAATAAGAGCATTTTGCTGGTGGCGTTTGAGACAAAACTCCAACAACAACTTGCTGCAATGTGACATTAGCGACAAAGAGAATATAACAACTGCGGTGCTAATTGGAAATACCAAATTTCCAATTTTATACAAAACTTCGTTCGGGCAACTGCCTAAACCATTTTGATACAAATCTGTAAAATATCTACAAGCATTTATAACCCATTGTACAATCCATAATGAAACAATCACATTGAGTTTCGAATCTAAATTGGAGATTATCTCCAAAATTATAGTGTGTTGCCTTCCCAAATCATGTGTATTACGCTGGGTTTTCATCACATATTCACCCCATGATGCAAATTTCACATAAAGAGTCACGATAGTAAAACTTATCACTGACTGAGCGAAAAAAACTACATAAACACACAATGTATATGAAATGGCATAGATGCACACTATAAAATGTGCAATAAAGGTGTGTTCCTTTAAAAATTTCAAACCATAAAATAAATCAATTATATTATTTGCGTAGAAAACATCGAAATATTCACCGATTGAATAGATCGTTGCTAAAACGAATACGAAAATTTGCACCAAATCCAAAACCCCTAGTTTATAGCTCTGATGATTAAGGTTCAAATTTGAATCAAGTGTCGGTAGATCATTAGATTGAAGCAAGGAGTTTAGGCAAGTAAATAAAACACCACGCTTTGACATTGATACGTTAACGACGTAAATAACAATGAACTCTGTTGCTATGAAAATTACATTATTCAAGAAGTTAATTAAGTTATTCAAATCGTTATACAAAGAGTAGAAGTCTAATCGCGCAAAGTTCAGCAACATCAATGTTATTAAACCACGCGTAACGATGGACAGAATTTGACTAGATCTCGTGTTCTGTATGCCATGGAAGCCACCCAGAAATTTTAAACACTTAAAAGTGAAATAGAAAACGAACCTATTTTTCACACAAACAGGATCTTCCATAATTTGACACACAAAAAAAAAATTCCGCTTATCCGTACTATTTACTTTTGAAGTTTTTCGAGCGAAAGGTGGGTTTTCCCCGTAATTTTGAAATTAATCAAAGTATTCATCCACAACCGTGTTAGAGTCTTCAGGGCGTGGAAATTGTAGAAGGAGCAGCAAAGAAATTGTTTTCGAGTTTAAGTGAAACCTGGTGAAACATAATAGCATAAACCTACTAATAACTAAAGTTCCTAGTCCGCTAATCGTTAGACGTTCGAACCCGCGTCTTTCTTTCGAGTGCCAAAAAATAGAATAGATATTTCTGAACCTAATGCTAACGACGCAAATGAGACTCGCTTGAGAAAACCTTGAGGATTGCCTCTTATAAATCGCGGGCGCTGATTGGCCGGTAGGTCGCTTTACCAAAAAAAATGGTTCAGCTAGCTAATTGGACCAAGTCATCTTGCGACTTATTGCCATACTTATCTAATTATATCTAACGCCTTTACAATGCATAGAGGGGTGGTGGCTAGCCCCTATGCCACAGCTAACCGACAGCGCCCTATACTAACTAAAATTCAAATGCATGTTTTGGATACAAAACTTCAATAATTGTTTAATACTATAAATAGCGCTTTAAAAAATCAGAAAAAAAATCAAGGCGGCATATTTTAACATAAGGAATCAGAATAAAAATACTTAATTTTTGCCAATAGTGTCCCTTTAAGTGAGTTATACTGCCGTTTGTAGATAAAATTCATTAGAACAATTTAAGTAGGAAAGTCCAGGTTTGAAATTTTCAGAAAGTTGAGAGGGCACAATACTAGCAGCCGCGAAATGTTTGGAGAATGATTTTGATCTTTCACGGTGCAGCGGCATAAATTTGAGGCCTTAAGAGAATGCAAATAATATGTGTTACGAGGTAATTGTCCTGGTAACGGATAGAGACGGGTAAAGATAGGAAGAGGGCCTGAAATTGAATACTACCTGCAACACTATGTGAAAGAAACCTGTCTTTTGACCAACGTAAAACCCACACTCAGCCTGTTCAATGATCAACCACAACCGCTACAGAGATTTTAGGGCAAGAAACTTTGTGAGGTAACCGCGGTAAAATCGTTTTCGAAATTTTGACTACTTGTTAGACGCGGTCAGACAAGATTTTCCGATTTTGAAGCTCGACTTTGAATAAACTCTCTCGAACACTCGCTGTCCGAATTACTGGTAAAATAACCCCTCCTAGTACGCAATATTAAAGTTTGACACGTCAGTCGTGTTAGCATCAGGTTCGCTAGACTACGCCCTTTTCTTTGTTTATATACGATAACATATATATATACGGGAAACATTAATTTTCCGTCAAAACAATGTTAAAACTCTCTTTGTTACGGGTTTTAAATACGATTTATTGAAGTAAGAACTGTCATTTTATTATGATAAGGCGTTTTCAAAATATTTTAAAACGAGTAACGCTTCATTTAGTTAACTTTAGTGAAACATTGATTAATATAGCAATATCACAACAAAAAATACATATGAACCTTTCAAAATTTAAAGTGGATGTTAAAATAATCTATAGTATCTTATAAAACTATAATATATGCAATGATATTTAGATTGATTTGTACTTGTATTTACAGAATTTGTAAATTGCCACACGAAAGGGAAAGATAACTCGATATGTGGATCATTTAAAATTATGTTTTTATAAATACAAAGTTCTGTTCAATTTTGATTCACATTCTTCAAATAATTCTTTCCAGTTTGTTGAATTGAAATTATTTCCTCGCTGTGGTACTAACGTTGCCATGAACGCAAAGTATGACACAGTAGCCATAAAAATTGTTAACAACAAACTTCGATCAATTGATACACAATTCCAAACGGTGAAACTATATTTAGCGAGTCTTATTTTCGTTGACAAATAATTTTCCATGATCGTGTCTTTCAAGCAACTGTTTTCTCCGCGTTCCAAAACAAGAGCGTTTCGCTGGCGACGTTTTAGAGCAAAGTTCAGTAACAATTCAGCGCTATCAGACATCAGCGACATAAAGAATAGTACAATTGCGGCGTTACACAAAAGCAAAAATTTAACGATTTTATCAATTATTTGGTAAATATTTTTGCCTAAACCATATTGATAGAAATCCGTAAGCCATCCACAAGCATTCATAGCCCATTGCACAATCCATATTAAAACAACGACATGAAGTTTTGAATCTAAATCAGAGATAATTTCAAGAATGGTCGTGTGTTGCGACGCTAATTCACGCGTTTTACTCGGAGTTTTCATCAAATATTTACCCCATGACTGAATTTTAACCATAATAGCTGCGAGAGTAAAACTTATTATTGATTGTGTGAAAAAAATAATACACATACATAACGTAGAAGAAATTACGTAGATGCAATTTAGAAAATAGATAATAACGGGGTGTTCCTTTAAAAATTCCCAATCATAGAATAAATGTACTATTTGAAATGTGTTGCAAAAATTTAAATTTTCACGGATTGAAAACATCGTTAATGCAAGTGAAATAATAACTTGCACCCAATCTAATATTCGTAATTTGAAAATCTGAGAATTCTGGTTCGAATTTGAATGAAGTGTTGGTAGATCATTGGATCGAAATAGCGAATTTACACATGTGAATAAAACACCACGCCTTGACATTGATACATTAACGATGTAAAGTAGAGAAAACACTGTAGCTATGGAAATTAAAGAATTCAATGTCTCAATTACGTCATTCAAATTGCTATATAAAGGGTACAGTAGTAGCCGTACAGACTCCACCAATAAGAAGGTAATTAAACCACGTGTAACGATGGAGCGAACTTGGCTCGATCTCGTGTTTTCTAGGCCATGGAAAGCACCCAGAAATTTTAAACATTTATACATGGTATGGAAAACGATGCTACTTTCCACACAATCGGGAACTTCCATATTTTGAAAGTAAAGAAATTATTGCCACGTGTACGTATTTTTTTCCTCTCCGAGTGACGGAGAGATATTACACTGGTCGTAACTGTCTGTCACCGCGTTCGCAGTTGGCAAATCGGAGCAAACGTATTCCCAAAATCCGGACCACGTTCGCAGTTCATAGAAATCAATATTGGCTTCTACTCCACTATCATCGTTAGGGTTAAGATGTACGCTGCGATCGGCTATGGTTATGAGAAACGTTTAGCGTCCCAATGGCAAGGCTTGCACCAAAGGTTCACGCAATTGCGGGTTTTCCAAACATTTTCTGTGAGTCAATCGCCTTATATAACTTAACTTTACAAAAAATAGTTAAAGAGGCATACGCTAGAAGTAAAAAGTTAACAATAGCTATGTTTAAAATGGTTTTAGGAATATCGTTTCTTATAACGACTTAACTGGAACTAATGTAAATTACAAACCATTAAAATAATTCATATCAGTTATATTTACTTAATTATTTAAGAAAAACCTCAGGATTTGGTACATAGCCCTAGTCCCGACTAGGAGAGGTTTATTTTGGTTTCCCAACTTGTTAGTTTGAAGCGTGTGGACTAAGTGGAGTTTGAGAAACGTCTTCGATTGAGGTATCACAAATTTCCAAACAGATGAAAGTAATCTTCTAAAAGTATTGTTCAAATTTGTTTAATAGAATTATAATATTGACATTGTCGTTATTACACGAAAACTTGTCGAGGACCATAATTAAATTTAGTTTGAAGAATTTTGAAATTTTTTTAAATATGAACTAGCAATGATACTAGACGCGATCAGAAGAAACTTTGCCGCGGTCGAAGCTCGGCTGTTGTATGCCCCTTACAACTAGACCCGTATCGCCTACCTATCTTATTACTGGTCAAGGCTACGCCTCCGAATATTGAGTTTTTCAGTTTCTTGTACACTACTTTAGCGTCGACAACGCCCTTATATCACTCATAAAAACATTTCTTTTCAGTTGACATAAATGACGTTTGTTAAAATTATAAATGGTCTTTCCAAGCCATTGTTACAAGCATGGTCCTCCTTATATAAAAACGTCTTGGTTTGGACCAAGGCCGAAAAAACAAACGATATGTGTGAGGTTTATCAATTGACTGAAGTTTCAGATATTGAAATTTTTTCTAGTTATTTTTATACACTCAATCCTTAATCAATATTTAATTCAATCAACTGATTTTACTGTTAATCGACCTAGTCCCTCTAAATTAATTGAAAAAATTACATATCTACGCTTTTTCAAGAACAATTACATTTTCCGAAAACATTCTATCGTGAAATTAATTTATCATGTTGAGGATACAGTATTGAATATTTGAAATGTTCTACTGGATGTCTAAAACAAGCAAGCGAACTTTGGCATAACTCGAATGGAAAATGTAAATATTTGATCGTGGATGCCAAACAAGGGTGTTGCGCGAATTTATACATTTAATTTCGTATATCGAAATGCTACATTTCTATTGTCGCCTCTTTGATGGTAAAGTTGCACTGGAACTTCCTTTTCCGTACTTAAGAATTTCTTGGTCATAACTCAGTCTATGGTAATATTGGCTGAGTGTGTTGCGACGGCTCAGATGACCCATACACTGAAACCACTGGTGATTATAAAATGCCATATATTGGGAAAATAGAGGAAGGGAGGGGGTGTCGGAGTTAAATGTGACCTTCTTGGCATAACTAGTAATGAATGATTTGTTTAACCATATTATTTCCGCGGGAAATGAATATAACAAGTCTGAGAAGTATTTCTGTTTATGTGATCTTTACCCTTTACCACACAGGATAAACTTTGTTGCTTTGTCTTAAGTAGACGACATATACTCTAAACGACAGTCTTATCAACAACTTAAAACAGATTTAAACTTCTTTTGGTGCAAACTTGAAAATTTGTCAAGCCAGCAACAATTAAAACTATGTCGGTCAAGATGCTCACAAGTTAGTGAGTATCGACACGAAATCCCTTCAAAATAATTAATTTCATGATAAAATGTTTTCGGAAAATGTAATTGTTCTTGAAAAAGCGTAGATATGTAATTTTTTCAATTAATTTAGAGGGACTAGGTCGATTAACAGTAAAATCAGTTGATTGAATTAAATATTGATTAAGGATTGAGTGTATAAAAATAACTAGAAAAAATTTCAATATCTGAAACTTCAGTCAATTGATAAACCTCACACATATCGTTTGTTTTTTCGGCCTTGGTCCAAACCAAGACGTTTTTATATAATATCTGTCGCTTCAGTCTTAATGTAATTAAATTTTGAGTAATTATGTTTTCTTTACCGCTTATTATTATGTCCAATTACGATGGTCAAAACATGTATCTAGCAGGGCCCAAACGTTGCACCTTCCGCGTGTTAGGCGGACGAGATAACCACTACACTACACATACCTGGTAATACTGAGATTCCTAAGAGATCTAGCTTATTATTATGTCCAATCATGATGGTCAAAACATGTATCTACCAGGGCTCGAACCCGGGACCTTCCGCGTGTAAAGCGGACGTGATAACCACTACACAATGAATACTTGGTTATTCTGAGTTTTCGAAGAGATCTAGCTTATTATTGTGTCCAATAACGATAGTCAAGTCATGTATCTACCAGGGCTCGAACCTGGGACCTTCCGAGTGTAAAGCGGACGTGATAACCACTACACCATAGATACTTGGTTATTTTGAGTTTTCGAAGAGCTCTAGCATTATTATTATGTCTAATCACGATGGTCGAAACAAGTACTTCTGTAATTAACTAAAATTAACATACTTAGACTTAATTGTTTCTGATTAGACTAGCCGATCGCACACCCTGAATACTTAATTGTTAAATTAAGAGTATTCCGAAAAGTAACTTCGCTCTAGTTTTTCAGTTAGAGGTGGTTAAATATCACGAAAAACCCCATGTTAATCTCCATAGGAAAATTGGTAAAAGCATGTGAATTTTGATTTAACGTTACAAAAGAGTATCAAGTCATATCTACAAGGGCCTACCGGCCCTGTAGAATATTCTTTCTACTGGTCCCATTGTAAAGTTTTTTTGTTGATATATATAGGCGCTAGCCCACTTGCGAGAAGGTTCAAGGTAGTTTGACCATAAATGACAGGTTTGACTAAATTGACTCTGCGAGACTTCAAAATTCCAATCGTGCCGAGACTGCCGACTGCCGCGTAGTTTTAAATCTAACTTAATACCACTACCAAAACCTGGTACCACTTGGCAAGCCCTTCATTTGGGTCTAAACTCTAGAGTGATACGGTTTATTGTGTTGAAAGAGAAAAGTTAAGAGTAGAAATTGGAAGATAGCTTGAATTTTTAAACTGGTCCCGCCTCAATTCCCATCAAAAAACTTAATTATTAATTTTTTCAATTAAAAAACTGGTCCAAGCAATTAATAAACTGGTTTTGGACCAGTGGACGTGTGCTATTTCTAAGTCTGGTAGTGTTAAAATTGTAACAATACTCCTGTTAAAAAGGCACACAAACTGTACCAAAAAAAAACATTTAAATTTCGCGCCTTTTCAATGGCTCTCTTTTCAAAATGGGAAAAATGATTTTAAATTTTTTAAGTGTAAGAATTAAACAGGAAAATGGAGGCTGAGTGAAAGATAAGTGTAGTTTTAATTATAATTTGTTAGTTTAATTATAAGGTATCCATGAATTTACCAAAAACATTCGTGTTTTGGGTTAATTTCACATTAATTATACTTGATTAAGTTTAATTTAACGGTTTATCTAGTGTGGATTTAGTTTATAATACAAGTTTCAATGAAATATTAACTTTAATTGCAATTACTCTAAAATATGTAAGCGCTTTTGATGTATTTTAATGATGAATTAATTTAATTCGAAAGTGAAATAGGAAACATCTGTGGCTGTGCGAAAAACTTGTGTTGTTTTAATCTTAATTTGAGCGCAGTTCGGGAGAGTCGATTAAGCTTTAAAGTATAATTTATTGGAATTTTTTATCCTAATTGGAACGTTTAGTGCAGTTTAACATTTTTGCCACAGTCATTATTTTACCCTAAACTTTTGAATTTCGCGCCAATTAATGTACTTTAAACATAGTTGAAATTAACTGAAGTGTGAAATAGAAAACATTGGGATTTACCAACGGCTTGGGTAGTTTTAATCTTAATTAAACAGTTTATTTAAAAGTTATTTGAGCTTTTAATCCAAAAAATGAATATTTTGGTTTAATTTCACGTTAATTATATTTAATTGATTTAAAATTAACGTAGGATTGTGTTTCGGCAGTGTACATTTAGGTTATAAATGACTTTCAATATATACTTAACCTTAATTGCAATTTTTAGTGGGTTTTGACTCTTATTTTACCTTAAACTTTCGAATTTCGCGCCTATTAATGTACTTTAAAGATAATTTAAATTAACTAAGTATGAGATAGAAATCATGGGGCTATACTAACAGCTTGTGCAGTTTTAATCAAGTATTTTATTTCAAAGTTACTCGAGTTCTCATCCAAATATGTATATTTCATGTTTAAATTCACGTTAATTATACATAATTAAGTTGAAATTAATGAAGGATTGAGGTTTGGCAGTGTTGATTTAGCTTATAAAATGAGTTTCAAATCACCTTAATTGTAAAGTTTAGAAAAGATTTTCATTCTTGCCAACACAATGTGTTAAACTTTTATCATACCACGTGCTAAATTTGCGGTAACATAAAAATCATCTATAACATATGTTAATAATAATAATGAAATGAAATGAAATGCATTTTTATTGTGTATATAAAAAACTAAACTAGTAGTTCACGAGAATACACACATGAGAGTCATAAATACAAAAGTATGTACATGATATTTACAAAAACTATAATTTCTAACAAATTTGTCTGAGTTTAATTGAAAAGATATCGAATTGGTGAGAGTAGTTGTTATAATTTTTTTGCATGCGATAAATTGGATTCAGATCTTTACACGGCACATTAAAAGTTACGTTTTTACGAAGACCAAGGGGAACCAAAAAGTTTAGTTTAACAAGTAGCTCACTTAACGTAATGCGATTATGAATTAATTTATGGAGGAATTTAATATCTATCATTGCCAAGTGACAGTCTATGGTCGGAAGACCCAAATGATTTAACAACAAAAGGTAGTCGTATTCTAGGTTACGCAAGAAGAATGTATGTACATAGGAAACAAATCTACGCTGAACAGCCTCTACGAATTTCCGTAGGTAAGAACTGCAGCCACTCCAAGCCATCGAACCGTAAACAAGTCGCGAGCGGACAAGACTGAGGTAAAGCAGTCGGAAGTGTTTAAGTGATTTGAGAGGTCTACATATTTTTAAAGCCACTCCCAATGTCCTTCGGCAGCGATTGACGGTACTAGTTACCTGCTCCTGAAAAAGCAAGGCACTATCGAAGATAACCCCGAGATCGGCAACCCTTAACATTCGGGGAATGAGAGAATTCCCAACCTTATAAGAAAAGCATATTTGTCTACTTATTCGCCTAGTGAAAGCGACATGTAGGGACTTAGAAGGATTGACGGGCAGATTATTCTTATCGCACCACACCGTTATTACGTTTAAATCGGCTTGGAGTGCCGCGCAGTCATCAGCAGAGATGATTATCTTACATACCTTATGGTCATCCGCGAAAGCGATTAATTTTGAGAATTGAATTAAATATTGCAAATCGTATACGTACAAGTTGAACAACAAAGGGCCAAGAGAAGAACCCTGTGGAACCCCGCAATTAACCCTGTACGCAACGGAGGTAAGTACACCATTACACTTGATACGGTTAGTTCTCTGGTTTAAGTAGGAACTAAACCAACCAATAAGTTCTTCACCGACACCCAATATGCGCATTTTATCCAGTAAATAGGTATGGGAAACTCGATCAAAAGCCTTGGCCAAGTCAAGATAAATGACATCAACTTGTCCACGACTCTCAACTTCCGGTGCTACGTAGTCCATGAATGCCGCGTGGTTCGTGTCAACACTCTTCCCCGGCACAAAACCATGCTGACATTCATTAGGGAAGGCATTAAACCACTTTTGTAATTTAGAATGAACTAACATGTCAAAGAGTTTGGCTAGTGTGGACAATAGAGATATTGGACGATAATTTTTAACGTCGCAAGCTGCGCCAGATTTAAAGACAGGGGTAACCGCCGCTTCTTTCCAAATGGTAGGGAATGTCTGGTTCGTGACAGATAAATTAAATATATGAGCAAGTGGCTCTAGTAAAAGGTCACCGCAACCTTTTAAAATAAAGGCGGGTATCCCATCAGTACCGGTTGATTTTTTGTTGGGGAGCTTCATAATCGAATTGTGAATGTCATCGCGCGTGAAAAACCAGGAGGGCAAAGTGTGATGACCCGTATAGGTTGAGTCATAAACATAGCGACTATTGGAAGACTGGTTATCCACTGAAATTCGAGAGAAATGATCCCCGAAATGAGACGCGAGCATCTCAGGATCAGAAACCATTTCACTGTCAATTTTTAGGGAAATGCGATGAGATACGTTTTTGATATTACCGTTCACAAAGTTCCAAAATTTCTTAGGATGGGATAACGCGTCCTGACAGACACGTTTACCCTCTAAGTTTCTATCGCGCTTCGCAAATCGTCGAACCAGTGCCCGTTGTTTTTTATAGTTGATGAAATCCGGTAAGAGAGCGTTTCGCTTATATTTCCCGTAGTAGTACTTTTTCCTACGTATAGCCGTACGTAACTCAGAGGAATACCAATTAGGAAAAGAAGACGAACGATTACCGACCCGTATTGGTATTGCAGCATCCATAGCGCGTTTAATATAGAGTGTCAGTAAATTAGCGCAGTAATTAACATCCCGGGAATTTAGAAGGCATATCCAATCGGAGTCGCGCAAAGTAGTGTAAAGGTGATAATAGTTCCCATTCATGAACTTGTATGATTGGTTCAGCGTGAGGGGTGGAGGACAGGACGGAATCGGATAATTTACGAAAAAGGGTGGATGATAGGCATCCGGGATAACGTAAGGTTCGCACAATGATAAAAGGTCTAAGTGGTTAACATTTGCTAAGCATAAGTCCAAAATATTATCACAAGAGTTTCTAAAGTCATTAAATTGCCTAAGATTATAAAAATAACAAATCTCGAAAATATGACGCGCCTTTTTAGTAGTAAGGGTGGTGCAGCCCAGAGTGCCATTAGTGGTCCAGTGCACTCCAGGTAAATTAAAATCTCCAAGGAGCAATAAATTGGTTTCCTGGTCAGGTAAGTCTCTGAGAAGGCGTTGTCTAAACGTATGATAAAGGGTGTCATTGGACGATGGGGGAAAATAGACAGTGCCGATCAAGAGGGACTCGTCGGAGCGCAATTTAACTTGTGCAAAGACACATTCCGAGACGCCCTCAAGATCATGCCGCCTAATACTGACAATGGATTTCTTAATGGCAATTAGGGCGCCACCACCCCGAACGTTTTTGTAATCAAGGTCCGGTCTATCTGCTCTATATACAATATAAGAATCTGGAAAATAGTTGGCATTAAAGTGTTCATGGTTAAACCATGTCTCTGTTAAACATATAATGTCAAAATAATAATAATAATAATAATAATAATAATAATAATAATAATAATAATAATAATAATAATAATAATAATAATAATAATAATAATAATAATAATAATAATAATAATAATAATGTTTATTGACGGGTAAAAAGAAAGCCAGAGGCTTATTGTGGCCCGACTCAGTTACAAACAAATTGAAAAAAAAAGTAATAAAAATAATAAATACAGTCGTGTCCAAAAAAAACTTTCTCTCGCGCGACGGCTTGTTTAACAATTAGCTACACCAAAATTCGTTCTCACTGAGTACCCATTAAAAATGAATACCTATTAGGTTTAATAAAAAACATAGGTCGTGAAAATAACAGAATTAATCTACTAAACGTAGGGTTATTCATACTGGAGGGGATTTGAACACCGCATAAAGGGTTAGTGTCACTAAGAATGTTTAATATCAAATAAGACGTTAATGCCATGGAATCTCTAAACCGCTGTCACTGTATTACTTTGAAGATTTATCGAACGTTTTCACCGGAGGTGCCAGACAATTTTACCCTTTGGTGGCTCCAAAAAGCCAATCTATTTATGGCATCAAGACCAAAGTCACATTGAAGGTTACAGAATGAAAGCTCACTCAACCACGTTTTTATTATTTTATGTTTTTGCATATCAATTCAATTTAATTGAAAACCTTTTTTGTTTACCCCTTTAAAATATCATTTGAAATCTTGTTTACATCCATGGCTGGATTACCCCAAAAGAGCTGGTTACCCTTTGCGCGAGCCGGAACGAATGCCCTGTGTCAACCAGAACGACCCGCCACTCTTTTAACGGCAAATTAAACCAGAACCTCCTGCGACCCCTGTAAACCGAATCGAATCACGAGCTCTCTGAGTGCCAGGTGAATACGAGCTCAGACGAATACTAAGAACAACATCACCTGACCCGGCTCAAACGATGAGAGGTTTTAAGAGGAAGAAAGGTTACCAGATAGGAGATTCTAGCAAAAGTAGATAGGGGGGAAAGTAAAGCACTTGGAAGATCCCCCGCGCCATGAAAACCTAGAAACCCCCTTTCCTCTCTCTCACAGTTCCTACCCCCTCGCGTAGGAGAGGCATTGCACATTGCCAGTGCCTATTTGCAACTGAAAAATAGTTCTGTAAACAGTTTTAAAAGGACTCCTACTAGCCAAGGCTTAACAAGATTGTATACGGATATACGGTAAAGCAACATCTGTGAGTGGATACGTTAAAATTAATAAATGATCTTTTTACCACGGACGATACTGGAAGTAGAATTAGAATATTTAACTGTATGAAAGGTAATGGATCCATGAATGAACTGTTATATGATATGATTTGTGATCTTCTTAAGTCAAAACATGAAGAAGATAGTGGTGGTTATTCTGCATTTCTTTTTGCCTGGACTATTAAAGGATAAAAATCAGCGCCCCGAATTTTTAAACGATGTAACACTTGGACGATTTGAATTTTCCTTTAGAGCAGACAATTTCACCGGCTACTGTCCCGGGGCGCTGCCGTCGCTATGAACTACCTCTCAAAAAAAAATCGATAAGGGGTTGGGGTGTTTTCTCAAACGTCATTGGCTAACTCGCATAGGGGGTAAGGGAGAGGAGAGAGAGCTTCTAAACTTAGAGGAAACCCACAGTCAAAGGTGGGGGACCATCCTCGAGCTTTACTTTCCCCTTTCTACTTTTGATTCTAGTATTTTTACCCTCTGAGGGACCAGGCTGGTCAACGACGGATGCGCGCCTAAGACTTCGTGCCCGCTAGATCTATCTATGATAGACGTTGAACAAACTTAAGTGCCGAGAAATCTAACTCCACCACCCGAAGACCGTGCCCAGGACATTACCGTCTCATATAAACTATACGGAAACGACCCTTACAAAAATCTTCTTAAGAGTTCTAAAGGAATTTCTTTGGAACCCTACGGAGCCCTTGGGATCATTTTCTAAAGAAACTATTTCCAAAGACTTCCTTGGAATTTCCTAAAGAATTCTTGAGATAAATTTCCAAAGAATGTCTTGGGATTAATTTCTAAAGAAATTCCTTAGGAATTCTAGAGATAAATTTCCAAAGAATGTCTTGGGATTATTTTCTAAAGAAATTATTTAGGAATTCTAGAGATAAATTTCCAAAGAAGGTCTAGGGATTATTTTCTAAAGAAACGCTTTAGGAATTCTAGAGATAAATTTCCAAAGAAGGTCTAGGGATTATTTTCTAAAGAAATTCTTTAGGAATTCTAGAGGTAAATTTCCAAAGAATGTCTTGGGATTATTTTCTAAAGAAATTCTTTAGGAATTCTAGAGATAAATTTCCAAAAAAATTCTTGGGATTATTTTCTAAAGAAATTCTTTAGGAATTCTAGAGATAAATTTCCAAAGAATTTCTTGGGATTATTTTCTAAAGAAATTCTTTAGGAATTCTAGAGATAAATTTCCAAAGAATTTCTTGGGATTATTTTCTAAAGAAATTCTTTAGGAATTCTAGAGATTTATTCCAAAGTAGACCTAGGGGTTGTTTTCCAAAGAAATTCTTTAGAAATTCTTGAGATAAATTTCCAAAGAACGTCTAGGGAATATTTTCCAACGAAATTCTTTAGGAATTCTTGAGATCAATTTCCAAAGGAAGTCTAGGGTTTATTTTCCAAAGATATTCGATAAGAATTCTAGAGATAAATTTCCAAAGAAGATATAGGGTTTATTTTCCAACGAAATTCGTTTGGAATTCAAGAGATACATTTCCAAAGAAGCTCTAGGGTTTATTTTCCAACGAAATTAGTTGAGAATTTTAGAGATGAATTTCAATGGGCCAGATATATTGCAGTTATGCTTTACATATAATTATCTCAAAATATTTTTACCCAAATTGTTTTGCTAAAGTTTTCCTAGATAAACATTAACTTGATGGATAAAAAATTTAAAAAACGTTTCACGAAGGCTTGCCCCGTAGCTAAGGCTCAGCAAGCGCTGAAATGGAATGTTATATTTACCTATTTTTTTTTTTTTTTTTTGCCTTTAATAATCCGTGAGGTATTTATGTAAAGGATAAAATAGATTAAAGGAATAGCGAACTGATTTAAAAATTATCTCAAATCTAAAGAAAACCTTAGTTTTTAGAGAGTTCGAACTCTTCTGATTCCAAAAATATGCTTAATAAATATTTAAATATGAGGGAAAAAAGAAAAAACACTTCGAAAACTTGAAATTTGGGGCAAAAGCAAATTTGCAGAGAAGATATTTGGCGGGTTTTTCTCCTTGCTACGTCACTCACGGCATCTCGCGGAAAAGCCAAGCGCGTGCGCCCGAGACTTCCGAGCCTACTAATGCCGCGCGAATCTAAGTAAAATAGGTTTAACGGGGCGCTGAACAGGCGTAACGTGAGCAACATCTAGAGTGAAAATTTCTCCTTACTACGTCAGCAATCGAAACAAAATTTAACTAGGCCTTTTCCAAACACAAAACTTTGATTGCAATTTTATAAATTTCTACGAAACCAAATACAAAAGTAAACATATCATAATAAACTAGATTTTTCAAGGATTTTTTTCGTATTTTAAGTCTGTGGATGACGAAAATTATGGTACTAACTCTTTAGAAGTAAATAAGAGTAATTAAAATCGTTATGTTTAGATTTACAGGGAATCTAAGCTGTCTGTCGGAATTTTGGCTTAATTCTCATATGGCATGTTTTATCTTTATTTCGAGCGTAATTAGAGTCCAAAATAAATATTTTTTAAAAAACATTGTAGTACCCCATATAATTGCACAAGGTTAAAACTTTCTGCCGTTTACGGATGTTTTTAAGTCGATTAAATGTCTGACTTCATAAGCAATTTCACACTGCATGCGAGAACTTCCCTCGCTATAAGGGGTGTAGTTCACTACACTCCCTGTATTGGGATATGGTTCTGCATGTAAGAACTATCCTCGTTCCAAGTGGCTAAATTAATTTACCCACTTCTCAAGATGTTTCCCAAGTAAATTCCAAAGACATTTCCCAAGTAAATTCCAAAGACATTTCCCAAGTAAATTCCAAAGACATTTCCCAAGTAAATTCCAAAGACATTTCCCAAGTAAATTCCAAAGACATTTCCCAAAAAAATTCCAAAGACATTTCTCAAGAAAATTCCAAAGATATTTCCCAAGAAAATTCCAAAGATATTTCCCAAGAAAATTCCAAAGATATTTCCCAAGAAAATTCCAAAGATATTTCCCAAGAAAATTCCAAAGATATTTCCCAAGATATTTCCAAAGACATTTCTCAAGAAAATTCCAAAGATATTTCCCAAGAAAATTCCAAAGATATTTCCCATGAAAATTCCAAAGATATTTCCCAAGAAAATTCCATAGATATTTCCAAAGTAATTTCCAAAGAAAAAGAGGCCAATATTCCCCAATTTCCTAAAGAACGCCTTAAGGATTTCCAAAGAAATTTCCCAAGGAATTTTCTTAAGAGTTCTTAAGAAGATTTTTGTAAGGGGACTTCTAAGACCGCGCCGAGAAACCCCTGTCTTCGTGGGCCAAGATTTGCCACCCAAGATAAACTATATGTGCGCAAATGGTTCGAGCAGTGCCGTCCGCGAGATTACGCTCTAAACAATTTAATCTAAAACAATGTGCGCGTAGGACCACCTACCACAAGTTCCGTAAAAGCCGGCGTCATTAACGTAACTCCCGTAAAACAAGGGTATCCAGCCATTCCCCCCTTCTATGTAATGTGTATTATAGTCATTTAACATATGATGCATAATTATCTTATCATTAATTGCGTTTTATTATTAGTATCGCGTTGCCATTAATTCTTGTTCTAAAGGGATTGTCTTAATAAATACAGTATAAAGTCATATCGGCCCGTTGTCCATATTCTTTACCAATGATGACACTCTTTAATTATTCCCCTAGACAACTTAACCAACATTAAACTAAATTCATAAACCCTCTAAAGACAAGTCTCTCAGATCACACATGCAAGTTCCCTAAGAGAATTTACACTGGTATTGTGTTCTACAATCCTCAAGTCACGAGTCATCCCATTAAGGTTCTCCTGGACTTGGAAACATCAGAACAAACAATAAGAATAAATGGTCCGGTCTTTGAAGTGTATTGTTGCCATCAAACCTTTCTCAAGCCTTAACTTGAGCGTCAACGTCTTCATTTTGACCAAATCAGGTAGACATAAGTAAGGAGTCTAACTTTTTCTCGAGTCTTCTTCACCAGTGTCGGATTTGGAGGGAGATGTTGCAGATATTAACCGCAACACGATAATTCGCAGAAAATGCTCTGCCGCTTTTCGGGTCCCGTTTGGGGATACATCACTTCCAAAGGACTTGGGAGTTTGACTCACTTTGATGGACATCTGAACTGTGAATAATATATAGATATTTTAGAGCATAGTTTGTCCCTCATGTCGTAGACAATTATTTTTCGGATTGTCTCTTCACGTTCCAGCAAGATACTTCCAGGATACATACGTCACGCGCAACGGTGGCATACTTTTCTGTCAGGCATCCTGAATTGGAGATTTTACCATGGCCAACGAGTTCCCCAGATATGTCACCTATTGAAAACTTATTGGCGAATATGAAAATAGGTTTGGCCGCTATGGATATTACTCCAAAAGATCCAGAATATCTATGGGCCATGGTGTTGGTTCCGTGGGACGAAATAGGAGAAAGGTCAAATTGTTACGAAGACCTGTTCTCGTCCATGCCAAGGAGATTGCAAAAGGTGATAGACGTCAATGGTAAAATGGCTTCGCTAATTGAAGTTAAACGCGACTTGACACAAAGGCATTGATGTATAATTTCAATTAACATAAAAGAAACCAAAGAAATACCAGTGACACATCTCGAAGCTATTTTAATTTCTCACATTTGCCTTGACATTTATTTAATACAGATAAATGTATCGAAGACTTTTTGTTATTATTATTACGTTATTATTCAATTACGTTTTATTAATTGTATTTAATTTAATATTTCGTCATCTTTCCATTGACGTCTATCACCTTTTGCAATCTCCTTGGCATGGACGCAAACAGTTCTTCGGAATAATTTGGCCTTTCTCCTATTTCGTCCCACGTAGCCCGCACCATGTCCCATAGCTGATCGGGATCGTTTGGAGTAATATCCATAGCGGCCACACCTTTTTTCATTTCCGCCCATACGTTTTCAATGGGTGACATATCTGGTGAACAAGTTGGCCATTGTAAAAGTTCCAATTCAGGATGCCGATCAGAAAAGTATGCCATCGTTGCGCGTGAAGTATGTATCCTGGAATTATCTTGCTGGAACGTAAAGAGGCCATCCGGAAAATAATGGTCTAGGACATGAGGGAAAAAACTATGCTCTATGATATCTATATATTTTGCAGAGTTCAGATGTCCATCAATGCGAGTCAAACTCCCAAGTCCTTCGGAAGTTATGTATCCCCAAACGGGAACCGAAAAGCGGCCACTCATTTTCTGCGAATTAACGTTTTGCGGTTCATATCTGCAACCTCTTTCCCTCCAAACCCGACACTGATGATCAAGACTCGAGCAAAAGGTAGACTCATCACTTATGACTACTTGATTCCATTCATTACCCCAATGTTGATACGTTTGCGCAAAATGAAGACGTTGACGCTCATGTTCAGGCTTAAGGAAAGGTTTGTTGGCAGCAATACGACTTCGTAGACCGGACATACGAATTCTTCTTCTTATGGTTTGTTCTGATGCTTCCAAGTCCAGGAGAACCTTAATAGGACGACTCGTGACTTGAGGATTGTTGAACACAATAGCTGAAATGATTTCATCATCTTGCTGGGTAGTCACTCTTGGCGCCCCTTCTCGTGGTTTATCAGTTAAACGTCCATCTTCAGCATGAGCGGCTATCCAATATCGAACAGTTGGTTGAGAACAATTAAGTAGATCAGCTATTTGTGGGACACTTCGACCGGTTTCATGCAGCGCGATCAACCTCGCTCGATCTTGGCTACTTAGACGTGGCATTATGAATGTTATATCACTTTCATCAGCTGTAGCTTTTATAGTAAGCCTGGCAATAGTAAAAACAACCGCTGTTTAATAACCTTTGGAGTTGCATCATTTGCACCTTAAACCTTTTTTATTTATATATTCTAGTGGGAATAGTTATAAGAAAACGATAGTAAAGCGTGTAGCGCCCTAGATGTTCCGTAGTTTAAATTCGTTAAAGGCCGAGTTACGGCGAAAAGGGTTCTAATCACACTGAAAACCGAGCATCGAACTAACAATGGGCGACCGTGCTGCAAAATTTGAGGGGTATTAGTCATTCTGAAGAAGAACAATAGAGCGTAACTTGGTCCCGTCCCGAATTTTCGCTCAGTCTCGATGAAAAACGATTGTTCAGTTTGACTAGAACCGCTTTGCATGCTTTTCAGTTTGCCTAGAACCCCTCAAATTTTGCAGCACGGTCGCCCATTGTTAGTTCGATGCTCGGTTTTCAGTGTGACTAGAACCCTTTTCGCCGTAAATCCGCCTTTAAATTTAACTTTCTCAAATACGTGTATACGTGTTAAGAGTAATTTATTATCAAGGACATGGAACCGAAACCAACACTTTCCTCAAGCTTCAACAAGAGCAGAAACGTCGTCATTTTGCGGATATTCCACTGGTGGAATAAATGGAGTCAAGTCGTCATACGTGGCGAATCTATACTTGCTCCTCAATTCCTAATCACTAATGTAAGGTTTTCGAGGTAGAGATGCTGCAGGTGTTAACCACAAGACGTTTATTCTCAAAAACGACGTAATTCGAGGATACGTAATACTTCCGTAGAGGTAGAGGTATAGTTGGCATTGCATTAATAGCGTTTTAAATCGGACAAATATATACGTAGAACATCATTGACTACGATTATTTACACATATCATTGACAACTATTCTCCGGATTTACGTTTCACAATGGCCTACCTTTCTGAACGTTATCCCAGATATGTGACCCATTAAAACGGTTTGGAAGAAAACAGTCAAAGGTGTGGAAACTTCAACTCGTGACTTGAGGATTGTTGAACACAATAGCTGTAACACCAGTGTAACATCTCTTAGGGAACTTGCATGTGTAATCTGGGAGACTTTTCTTTAGAGGGTTTTAGAATTTAGTTTAATGTTGGTTAAGTTGTCTAGGGGAATAATTGAAGAGTGTCATCATTGGTTAATAATATGGACAACGGGCCGATATGACTTTATACTGTATTTATTAAGACAATCCTTTTAGGACAAGACTTAATGGTAACGCGATACTAATAATAAAACGCAATTAATGATAAGATAATTATGCATCATATGTTAAATGACTATAATACACATTACATAGAAGGGGGGAATGGCTGGATACCCTTGTTTTACGGGAGTTACGTTAATGACGCCGGCTTTTACGGAACTTGTGGTAGGTGGTCCTACGCGCACATTGTTTTAGATTAAATTGTTTAGAGCGTAATCTCGCGGACGGCACTGCTCGAACCATTTGCGCACATATAGTTTATCTTGGGTGGCAAATCTTGGCCCACGAAGACAGGGGTTTCTCGGCGCGGTCTTAGAAGTCGTTTCCGTATAGTTTATATGAGACGGTAATGTCCTGGGCACGGTCTTCGGGTGGTGGAGTTAGATTTCTCGGCACTTAAGTTTGTTCAACGTCTATCATAGATAGATCTAGCGGGCACGAAGTCTTAGGCGCGCATCCGTCGTTGACCAGCCTGGTCCCTCAAAGGGTAAAAATACTAGAATCTCCTATCTGGTAACCTTTCTTCCTCTTAAAACCTCTCATCGTTTGAGCCGGGTCAGGTGATGTTGTTCTTAGTATTCGTCTGAGCTCGTATTCACCTGGCACTCAGAGAGCTCGTGATTCGATTCGGTTTTCAGGGGTCGCAGGAGGTTCTGGTTTAATTTGCCGTTAAAAGAGTGGCGGGTCGTTCTGGTTGACACAGGGCATTTGTTCCGGCTCGCGCAAAGGTTAAGCAGCTCTTTTGGGGTAATCCAGCCATGGATGTAAACAAGATTTCAAATGATATTTTAAAGGGGTAAACAAAAAAGGTTTTCAATTAAATTGAATTGATATGCAAAAACATAAAATAAACTGGTATGCGTGACAATAATATGAATTACTGAAGAAGGGTAACTAATCCGTTACAAATCTCTTAGGCGATTGAATTATAGGCCATAACTGAACACCTAGAATGTATTGTTAACACGACATATAGGGAGACAGCAATGGCCAGGGAGGGAAAGAACAAGCGCCGTCGTGCAACCCCTCTACTGGTGGAGCGTTTTCATGAGCGAGTACTGTGCTCCCTCGGTAGAGGGGATGACACCGACGTAAGAGATAGAGACCCGTGACGTTGCAAGATATGGTGTGCTCTCTCTCTATTATTATAGAGCCACCAATTTCTTAGTCATCGTGAAGACATAAATTCCAATCAAATTCGTTATACTTCTGAACTTTCCAGCGCACCAACTTTCAGATCAAGGGTGTTAACAGGAGGGTAAAGAGGAAGATCAAGTGCATTTTTATCGAATCTTCCATTAATTATAAGACCAATCTAAATAGTCAACCGTTCAGAAAATATCTCCTACTTATTACAAAATTCTAAGTTGTAGATTCAGATTTCATGGTTAAATAGCTGCGCATCAATAATATCTTGTCACGCCCTGCCTTACTGCGAACCAAACACATGTGGCACGCGCTATTTTCGAGAGCAATTATAACGCGAGAAGTGATAAACAATGCGCGGGATGTCAAAAACGTAACGCGCGACAAAGAGTATGCTAGGAGTATTTTGTTCGCTTGGTTGGAGGCGCTGCGTTTAACAGTGAAATGTGAAACTATTTTGATCTTTATAATAGCTCGGAGATATTTCCTGAATGATTAACTATTCTAGAGGGCCGGTAGGCCCTTCTAGATAAGAACCCACACCCTCCCGTAATGTTAAAGAAATAATTCACAGATTTTAGGCTTAGCGTTCCATAGAAAAAGCATGGGATTTTTGGTGTTCCACTCCATCGAATAACTCAGAAACTACTGCGAAGTTAAGGTTCGGAACACTTTTGAATTATCAAGCAACAATGGAATGTTGAACTTCTGAAGTTTGATTAAGAACAGTTAAGTCTAAGTATTTAATTTTAATTAATTTATAAATCATGGTAAAACCGTTACATATATTACACTGTTTGCATAGCATTTTGTTCTGCCTCCAACGGGTTTGTGTCGAATAGGATAACGCTTCTGCCTACGGAGCAGACGATTGCAGGTTCGAGTCCTGGCAAGCTCGGTGTTTATTTTTACAGATCTTTTATACATCATAAACGAAATTAATCCTATAAATACAATGTTTGAATAATTTTGTTTTGTTGTTCCAATTACGGGCATGTGGCGTAATGGATAACGCATTTGTATTCGAGGCCAAACATTGCAGGTTCGAGTCTTGGAACGCTCGTTGCCAATGTTTGATGAAGATTCTTAGTATATAGAAGGGAAAATTCTTAAATAACAAACTTTCAATGAAATGTGCACGTGCTGGCTTATGGTTTAGAAATAACCTTTTTTCAAAACCTATACAAAATGGTTAACTAAACTTTACACTGAGAGATGTGCCTTTGCTAATCTATTGCTGTAAAGTTTTTTGTCAAAAAAGTGCACCCCCTTGGTTGCGAAACTTTGGGTCTAACTCTGAAAACTATTTTCACGTCGTAATGTTAAGCTCCGTAGAGATTAAAATTAAGAGTTAGGATTGAGTATAAATAGAAAATCCCTGATGCGATTTTCTAAATACTCGCGGTAATTTGCCATTTAAACATTTTTTTGGACAAAGTTCAGTGTACTGTTTTTATTTCCGGCCCAGGTCAGGATAGGTGAAACTATCTCAGGGCCATAAATAAGCACAGGACACTGGACATTGTCCAATAAATATTTAAAATGTTCCATAATTTTTATTTAAAACTAAAGGGGTCACCGGACGGTTGACCATAAATTTTTCCGAAGTTTTGATGGCTTGACCATTGATGAGCGTGAAAAACATTCGTCGCTCTATAGGATGTGCAACTCCCTATACTAAAAAGTAGACAAGTAGATACTAGCGCCACCTGGCAACCAGTGCTGGAAAGCATCGCGTGAAAAATAAAATTTAATTAATACAAATTAAGGCTGAAGTAACAGATATTATATAAAAAAGACTTCGTTTGCCCAAGCCTTAAAAACAGAACGATAAGAGTTATTCCAGTTGACTGAAGCGTGGATATTATTATTTTTCTATTGGATTTTAAAGACAATCCGTATTTTACTACTCTTTAGAATTTAATTCAATCACCTCATTTTACTGCTAATGGATTTGTTTCCTATAAATTAATTGAAATAAAAAATTACTTATCTCAGATTTTTCAACAATTCCTTTTTCCCGAAACATTTTATCGTGCAACTATTATTTTGAGGGATATCGTGTAAATTTAATCAAATTGACCCTTTCTTTTTTAATTACCGTGAATTTTAATTTCAAAAGGTTTTAAACCCATCAAGTTTTCATAATGTTGTCAACTAAACAGCAACTCAATCAACACTTCTAAATCTTCCCCACAAGTACTGATACACACAGTTCAATAATTGTCACTGTGCTTAAAGAAACGGGCCCCTTTATTAAATATAAGAAAGGTGATAACAGCCCCCTTTTGTTTTCGAAAAGATCGCATATGATACATTATTAATTAGAGTATTATTTGAAAGTTAAAGTACGTTCTCCCTTGAAAAGAGAACATTTCAGGAAAATGGAACTGTTTATGAAAAATCTGAGATAAGTAATTTTTTATTTCAATTAATTTATAGGAAACTAATCCATTAGCAGTAAAATGAGGTGATTGAATTAAATTCTAAAGAGTAGTAAAATACGGATTGTCTTTAAAATCCAATAGAAAAAAAATAATATCCACGCTTCAGTCAACTGGAATAACTCTTATCGTTCTGTTTTTAAGGCTTGGGCAAACGAAGTCTTTTTTATATAATGCATATAGGTCTTATAATTAGTAAAAGAATGGATGAAACGAATGACTTGGTTTTTCCTCTTCACCCTCCCATTAAGTGCCACAATGCACGAACGAAACAGAAGAGCATTTCGGGGAAGAAGGTGCCATGAAATCAACCACAAATTCCATGGTTCCCCCATTCTATGGCCTGATACCCTACAAGGTTCGCGTTGAAGTATAGTTGCCTGAATAGTAAACAATTGAAGCCTGTCATGGGGCCCATAATGACAAAATAAACGTGGTTGAGTGAGCTTTCATTCTGTAACCTTCAATGTGACTTTGGTCTTGATGCCATAAATAGATTGGCTTTTTGGAGCCACCAAAGGGTAAAATTGTCTGGCACCTCCGGTGAAAACGTTCGATAAATCTTCAAAGTAATACAGTGACAGCGGTTTAGAGATTCCATGGCATTAACGTCTTATTTGATATTAAACATTCTTAGTGACACTAACCCTTTATGCGGTGTTCAAATCCCCTCCAGTATGAATAACCCTACGTTTAGTAGATTAATTCTGTTATTTTCACGACCTATGTTTTTTATTAAACCTAATACGTATTCATTTTTAATGGGTACTCAGTGAGAACGAATTTTGGTGTAGCTAATTGTTAAACAAGCCGTCGCGCGAGAGAAAGTTTTTTTTGGACACGACTGTACATAAGAACGGAACAATGAGGTGAACAAAAGAAATAATAATAATAATAAAAAAAACAAATAAATTAAAAAACAAAACAAGTGTCAAACAACAGAACAGAGTGAAAAATAAATAAAAAACCAAAACACAAAAAAATACAATGACGCGACTCAGTGGACGAATTTGTCCAACCGGGCCTTGAACGCATGGACGGACGAGTTCCGCTTCACCTCACTAGGGAGACCATTCCACGAGTTAATTACCCGTTGCGTGAAAAAGACACGCCGAGGTAGGGACGTACAGCGGAACTTGGAAAGAGTGGGCGCTCTCCTCCCAGTCCAGCGAACGGTAAAGAACGCAGTGGCATCCACGTCGTAGTGGCCATGGACCAATTTGAAGGTTTCCACCAAATCCTGACGCAGCCGCCTATCAGCTAGGGACATAAGGCCCAGCCGTCTGAGGCGCTCCGGATAGGGCAAAGTTCGTAGGCCAGAAACAAGTTTTGTGGCCCTGCGCTGGACCCGTTCAACATTCTCAATGTCCCTGACGAGGTGGGGAGACCATATGCTTGAACAGTAGTAAAGATGAGGGCGGATGTAAGTTTTATATAGGACGCCGAATGACCTGACGCTAAAATGCGAAAAGGAGCGTTTAAAAATGTAAAGAGCACGGGAGCCACGGGCCGCCGCTACCCTACTATGGGTATCCCCCAGCATACCACCATCCAACATAACCCCGAGGTCCGTCACAACAGACTGAGCCGCAATTGGCCTACCCGCCAAACGGTACTGAAAGCGAGGGTTATTTTTTCCGCAATGCAGGACCACGGATTTGGTGGGGTTGAAACTCATGCCGTTCGAGCTGGCCCACACCTCGAGAGCATACACGTCCCGCTGCAGTGCGAGAGAGTCAGCGGTCGTGCGAATGCCGCGTCCAACCTTGGAATCGTCCGCAAACAGGCTCACAAACGAGTGTCGGATAGCACGCGGGAGGTCGTTGATGTAAACAATAAAGAGCGTGGGCGGATCTTTCCTATTTACGAGGCCGCCTTCGATAGTGGGATTTTTTTTTAGTAGGATAGTAGTAAAAATAGTAGTATTTTTCCTAGATCAAAAAGCTAGACCGATGACGGAGAAAATGCTATGAACAGCTCTATTTGAATACTCATTAGGCATATTTCAGAAGCAACGTTCTCGTATGATTTTACTGTTTTAACAGTTTTTGATTATTTAACCTAATGTTCTCAGCGATATTTCCCAAAAGAAATTCATTTTGTACTATTAATGCGCTCAAAATAACGAAACATATGTCACCAAAGTGAACTTCCCCACATCTTGGCCTCTCGACTAGGTGTCTATAGTCGCCCTATTGTGAGGCCACTCCTAATCTCGTCTGTCTCTACACGGAAATCAGTAAACCCCATCTCTACTGGCCTCTCAAGTAGGCCACTACTGACGCATAGTTGAGCGGCCAGTGTAATAGTCCATGGTTCCATTTAGCTTGTTTATTCTCTACTGGCCTCTCAAGTAGGCCACTACTGACCCTAGTTGAGAGGCCAGTGTAATAGTCCATGGTTCCACTTCGCTTGTTTATTCTCTACTGGCCTCTCAAGTAGGCCACTACTGACGCCTACTTGAGCGGCCAGTGTAATAGTCCATGGTTCCATTTAGCTTGTTTATTCTCTACTGGCCTCTCAAGTAGGCCACTACTGACGCCTAGTTGAGCGGCCAGTGTAATAGTCCATGGTTCCATTTAGCTTGTTTATTTTCTACTGGCCTCTCAAGTAGGCCACAACTGACGCCTAGTTGAGAGGCCAGTGTAATAGTCCATGGTTCCATTTAGCTTGTTTATTCTCTACTGGCCTCTCAAGTAGGCCACTACTCACGCCTAGTTGAGCGGCCAGTGTAATAGTCCATGGTTCCATTTAGCTTGTTTATTCTCTACTGGCCTCTCAAGTAGGCCACTACTGACGCCTACTTGAGCGGCCAGTGTAATAGTCCATGGTTCCATTTAGCTTGTTTATTCTCTACTGGCCTCTCAAGTAGGCCACTACTGACGCCTAGTTGAGCGGCCAGTGTAATAGTCCATGGTTCCATTTAGCTTGTTTATTCTCTACTGGCCTCTCAAGTAGGCCACTACTGACGCCTAGTTGAGCGGCCAGTGTAATAGTCCATGGTTCCATTTAGCTTGTTTATTCTCTACTGGCCTCTCAAGTAGGCCACAACTGACGCCTAGTTGAGAGGCCAGTGTAATAGTCCATGGTTCCATTTAGCTTGTTTATTCTCTACTGGCCTCTCAAGTAGGCCACTACTCACGCCTAGTTGAGCGGCCAGTGTAATAGTCCATGGTTCCATTTAGCTTGTTTATTCTCTACTGGCCTCTCAAGTAGGCCACTACTGACGCCTACTTGAGCGGCCAGTGTAATAGTCCATGGTTCCATTTAGCTTGTTTATTCTCTACTGGCCTCTCAAGTAGGCCACTACTGACGCCTAGATGAGCGGCCAGTGTAATAGTCCATGGTTCCATTTAGCTTGTTTATTCTCTACTGGCCTCTCAAGTAGGCCACAACTGACGCCTAGTTGAGAGGCCAGTGTAATAGTCCATGGTTCCATTTAGCTTGTTTATTCTTTACTGGCCTCTCAAGTAGGCCACTACTCACGCCTAGTTGAGCGGCCAGTGTAATAGTCCATGGTTCCATTTAGCTTGTTTATTCTCTACTGGCCTCTCAAGTAGGCCACTACTGACGCCTACTTGAGCGGCCAGTGTAATAGTCCATGGTTCCATTTAGCTTGTTTATTCTCTACTGGCCTCTCAAGTAGGCCACTACTGACGCCTAGTTGAGCGGCCAGTGTAATAGTCCATGGTTCCATTTAGCTTGTTTATTCTCTACTGGCCTCTCAAGTAGGCCACTACTGACGCCTAGTTGAGCGGCCAGTGTAATAGTCCATGGTTCCATTTAGCTTGTTTATTCTCTACTGGCCTCTCAAGTAGGCCACTACTGACGCCTAGTTGAGAGGCCAGTGTAATAGTCCATGATTCCATTTTGCTTGTTTATTCTCTACTGGCCTCTCAAGTAGGCCACTACTGACGCCAAGATGAGCGGCCCGACACCTAACCCAACCCAACCCAACCTAACCTAACCTAACCTAACCTATACTTATCTAGTTTGAACGTTAGGACATATCTGTACTGGCCTCGCGATTAGGCCACTTAGGACACCTAGTTTAAAGGCCAATGTGATGCTTCCATTTCGTTTTTAATATTTATTCACGAACGGCAAAGTAGCCGACGATAAAAACATAGATAAGAGACCCATGTATTGTCCCTAGTTTAATTTTGCGTGTTTATTCTCTACTGGCCTCTCAAGTAGGCCACTACAAACGCTTAGTTCAGAGGCGCGTGTAATTGTACACGGTTCCGTTTTGCAGGTTTATTTTCTAATGGCCTCTCAAGTAGGCCACTACCAACGCCTACTTGAGAGGCCCGACATGGAATTTCACCCGCCTCGCCTAAACCTAACCTAACCTAACCTGGTCTAATCTCGTTTGAACGTAAGGGCATATCTGTACTGGCCTCGCAATTAGGTTAAAGGCCAATGTATTATTCCAACATTTCGTTTTGCATGTTCATTCTGTATTGGCCTCGCAATTAGAACACTTAAAACGCCTTGTTAAAAGGCCAGTGCATTACCCCATTTCATTTTTCCTGTTTATTCACGAAAGGCTAAGTATGCGCCTCTTTACACGGAAAAAGACAGTAATATAGCAATGTTTTGGAAAAGGCGGCAATTTATGGTTAGTGAGAAACAATTTGAAAAAGGCGGCAATTTATGGTTAGTCAGCAATATTTTGGAAAAGGCGGCAATTTATGGTTAGTCAGCAATATTTTGGAAAAGGCGGCAATTTATGGTTAGTCGGCACAATGTAGCAATTCATACTATTTTCTCCATCATAGGTTCCGCTTTTCATCGTAGGGGGAATACTACTATTTTTACTACCATCCTACTAAAAATTTTACCACTATGGAAAACGGCCTCTAAAATAGGAATGACCCTCAAATTAAATACCTAAACAATTCATAGCAATTTAGACGAATGAACAAACGGCAATGTGAACTGTGGAGATAGCGAACAACGTAACCCTCCGTTGCTGACGTGGTTACGTTGGAAAAATCTGCGCTGATGTAAACATGGAAATTATTTGACTAATTAAATTACATAACGACACTGACCTCCTGGATTAATCAGCACCACTGTTACTTATATTTATGAATTAACAAAATCCACTGTTGTAACAAATAGTTAAGCTGCGCTAACGTAAACATCACGACTCTGCAGTAGGGAAAACATATTAAACTTTTTGTCATCTTACCAGTAGTATTTTGAAGTTTTCGATCTTTTCACAGGGTAAAAAGCATTATCTTTATTTCAACACGTTAATAATTTGAATAGGTATGCCATTTATTGGAAGCGCACACGGTAAATACAGCATAAAAAGCCTAGTGTTAACCCGGTTAGGCTATGTTTCTAGCATAAAATTGAGCAGACTATACACAGGATTCCAAATCAAATGAGAGCTGGAAATCAGTCTTTTTAATAATCTTTAAAGAGTAACTAAAATAGGGTAATGGCCGCCCTCTGCCTTCGACTGTATTAAGCTCTATGGGGAAATAAGATGGGGTGCTATTAGTCTATACAACTTAAGCCTTGGCCGTAAAGAACGTTCAAAAACTTACTTTAAATGATATAAAAACCTCTGTTAACTGTAATTATTTACCTGAATTACTTTTCTAGACGAAAATTCGACCTGATAACGACGTATTTCTTATTAAGGGTGCTACAGTTAATTAGAAAATACATATAAAGGTGCTCAAGCTCGGTTGAAATACCAAAGTAATTTGTTAGCGTCCACTGCTAAGAAATTAGGAAAATCAGCAAGAAAGCCAACATTTGAAATATGTCAACGTAACTTGTTAGCACCCACAAACCTAGGCCCTTCTAGTTGTCAACGAGAACGAAATGTAGAATTAGGTTTAAGCGTGCTATAAGGTTAAGCTGACTTCTGGCCCAAAAGTAATTTTTTGACGTACTATCTTAATTAGTTAAATTACAAAAATTAGAATTCATTAATTAAAAATCGAAACACGTAAGTTTCCCATTTAATAAATGCTTGTTAATTTAGAAGTATTCCGAAAACTAACTTCGCTATAGTTTTTCCGTATGGCCTGCCACAATTGCCTTAAAAAACTGAAATTTTTTTAATGCTTTTTCTATGGGACGCTAACCCTAAAAACTGTGAATTTTCCTTTAACATTACGGAAGGGTGTCATGTCATATCTACAAGGGCCTACCGGCCCTGTAGAATTTGATAATTCTAATATGGATTGTACAATTTGTTGTTAATGTTTGCTCACTTTTAACCAATTTTCATGAAAAAGGTTTAGGCAAAAATTCTAACGAAGTTTTGTTTAAAATCGGAAGTTTAGGGCTTGCAATTAACATCGTCGTGTTACTATTCGTTATGTCACTTATGTCAGACTCTACCGAACTGTTATTGAACTTTTGTCTGAAACGTCGCCCGAAAAATGCTCTTATTTTGAAACATCGAGAACACATTTTGTTGAAAGACACGATCATGAAAAATTATTTTCAACGAAAATAAGACTTGCTAAATTAAATTTCACAATTTTGGGTTGCATTCCAATTGATCGTGATAGGGTCAGTGTGCCTAACTTTGGACAGCTGCAACTTTAGACACTTTTATTATAAAAATCATATTTAATTACTGGATGCGTCAAATTGATAATGAAATAGCTTATTTTAAAGCTTAGAATGTGAGGAATTTAGAAAAAAATACTTCAAAGTCGTAGAATAACATCCGACTACGTTACGAGCCAAATTAGCCCACTCCCCAAACTCGTCCATTTAAATTACGGCCAAATTTGACGGGGGTCAACCCTTTGGTCCCGGGAAATAAGGTTTGACGAAAATTAGAGAAATCATACCTGAACAAACTAGAAACCATTCGAAAGAGCAACTTTTTGGCTTCATAATCCGTATTTTAAACACTGTCTTACGCGGGAAATTCGACGAAATATTCAGCTTTAAAAACACCTGGGCAAATTTCTAACTTTGGACACTTTCATGCTGGCCGATTTCTCCGTTTGTTAACACTAATTAACTCGCGATATTAGCCTTTATTAGAGTTTAAAACAATATGGGACACGTCCTCAGTTTGTTAAAATTGTTACGCGGCAAACAGCGCGCCAAAATAGGCCTAGGCCCTATATACCTAAAAACCTACATAAGTAGCCCCATATTTAATAAAGTTTGTTTTAAAGAAATTTCTGATTTTTTATATATTTTAGGCATAGGGTCAGTGTGCCTAACTTTGGACAGCTGCAACTTTAGACACTTTTATTATAAAAATCATATTTAATTACTGGATGCGTCAAATTGATAATGAAATAGCTTATTTTAAAGCTTAGAATGTGAGGAATTTAGAAAAAAATACTTCAAAGTCGTAGAATAACATCCGACTACGTTACGAGCCAAATTAGCCCACTCCCCAAACTCGTCCATTTAAATTACGGCCAAATTTGACGGGGGTCAACCCTTTGGTCCCGGGAAATAAGGTTTGACGAAAATTAGAGAAATCATACCTGAACAAACTAGAAACCATTCGAAAGAGCAACTTTTTGGCTTCATAATCCGTATTTTAAACACTGTCTTACGCGGGAAATTCGACGAAATATTCAGCTTTAAAAACACCTGGGCAAATTTCTAACTTTGGACACTTTCATGCTGGCCGATTTCTCCGTTTGTTAACACTAATTAACTCGCGATATTAGCCTTTATTAGAGTTTAAAACAATATGGGACACGTCCTCAGTTTGTTAAAATTGTTACGCGGCAAACAGCGCGCCAAAATAGGCCTAGGCCCTATATACCTAAAAACCTACATAAGTAGCCCCATATTTAATAAAGTTTGTTTTAAAGAAATTTCTGATTTTTTATATATTTTAGGCATACGTCTAGGTCGGCCTAAGCCTATATTTTTACTTTTGAAATTGTGATTCGCCTAATGCGTCCCCAAGTCACCCTTTTTTCGCTGTCCAAAGTTAGGAAGGGGTGTCCAAAGTTAGGAAGGGGGCGTCCAAAGTTACATAGAAGTGTCCAAAGTTGAGCACGAATTCGGCCTTTGGGGAACTCTACTTTGTGAAAAATGTATTCCATTTAAAAAGTTGAAAACTTGTGAGAATGTGTCTTAAGAATGCTTCTCTCCATTGCTTTTTTAATTTTGAGTCTAACATATAAGCGACGGAAGTTATTCAAGGTTATGCAAAAAGTGTCCATAGTTATGCATACTGACCCTACGTCTAGGTCGGCCTAAGCCTATATTTTTACTTTTGAAATTGTGATTCGCCTAATGCGTCCCCAAGTCACCCTTTTTTCGCTGTCCAAAGTTAGGAAGGGGTGTCCAAAGTTAGGAAGGGGGCGTCCAAAGTTACATAGAAGTGTCCAAAGTTGAGCACGAATTCGGCCTTTGGGGAACTCTACTTTGTGAAAAATGTATTCCATTTAAAAAGTTGAAAACTTGTGAGAATGTGTCTTAAGAATGCTTCTCTCCATTGCTTTTTTAATTTTGAGTCTAACATATAAGCGACGGAAGTTATTCAAGGTTATGCAAAAAGTGTCCATAGTTATGCATACTGACCCTATACTGTTATCGATTTTTATGAGTACTGTGCCGTATTTTGCGTTCATGGTAACTTTAATACCACATCAAAGAAATTTAGGGAATAATTTGAATTCTACAAACTGGAAGAACTGTTTTGATGAATGTGAAATAAAATTCAACGTGACTTTGTAATTAACTGTGTTCCGGTTAAAGTTTTTATTGTTTGCTATAAAATACAAACTGTCTCCAGCTTTAAAGAACTGTTCAAATACAAGTACAAACACGGAAATCTTAGTAGCCTTTACTGTTATTTAAAGGGATAGAATCAATGTTTTCCGACTAGTACAAGATGAGGGCAGTTTTTGGTAAAAATATGTGCCTAAAATTATGTGTGCTAAAAAAATCGAATTAAACCGTTTAAAATTAAGAAAAGTACGTTAGATATTTTGAAATTCAAACTAGCCGCGAAATACCGCCCAACTTCTTTTTCACACAGTGACGTTGCTAATGTCTCTTGATTCATTGGTTGTTTGGAAATAGGAGAATGTAGGGAGCTCTAGACCACTGTATAGTAGCTTTTCACCTTCACTGGGGAAGCGGCGCATTATTGAGAAGACCCTTGTAAACATAATTCCGATTTTTCATGTTTATTATCCCTTGTTCTCTTAACTCTCGGTCGAGGGGGAAACCACTAAGAAAATTTTGTACACCTGATTTCAGATTTCAAATGACTTCAATTGAACTATCATAGACTTCATTTGACTTCAAAGACTTCACTAACTGTATTTGATTTCAAATGACTTCAATAAAATTTATAAAGACTTCAAGAGACTTCAATATAATTTATAAAGACTTCAAGAGACTTCAATATAATTTATAAAGACTTCAAGAGATTTCAATATAATTTATAAAGACTTCAAGTGACTTCAATATAATTTATAGACTTCAATATGACTTCAACATAATTTATAGACTTCAATATAGTTTGTAAAGATTTCAAGTGACTTCAACATAATTTAAAGACTTCAAGTGACTTCAATATAATATGTGAAGACTTCTAGTGACTTCAACAGAATTTATAGACTAAAGCCGATTTCTATTTTTTCTCAAGACTTCATTAAATTGCAATAATTGAAAAGTATCTATGTACTTTGCAATTAAGTACTACGGTGCAGAGCAACCGAAAGCAAATATCAATGCCGAATTATATGGCGCAGATACAAGCCCGAATAGTTTTGGTCCTTTTGATCGCCGCTTATGTCTCACTCGCAAGAATTCTGCGCCGGGAAAAATATGATCACGTGATCGGTCGCCATTTACGGAAAGATTTTTTTATGGCATAGCTAACTCGATCACGTTCGTGAGTGCGTGGGCTGTGTTTTTCAGGTGATTATCGTCTGATTCATACTCGGATTCATGGCTTAGAGAACTAGATGGCGCAATTTTTAAATAGGCAGCTTTTATGTCGTATTCTCTGACTTTTTATTATTTTCTTACACGTTTCGAAATTAAGGTTCCCGATTTAGTTAAATAATAGTTTATTAAGCCAATAGGTGATTATATAAAGTATTTGGTCTTGCCAAGAAGTTATATCAGTATCTCAGAGAGAAGGTATAAGATGCCTTTGTATTCGCGCGCCTTAGTCCCAGTCCCCCTTTCAAAATACAAGGGGGGACGTAAAAGGAGGCGCCGGGCTATTTCGCCTCTCCTCAGTCGGAAATTATGACTGTAATTTTCGTCACTCGCGTCGTCGCGCTGACGTGCGTTTTCAAGAACCAATGAGATGCTGGTTGTAATTTAGAGACGGGGACTGACTCCGGACCTACGTTTGGACTGGAGATAAACCTGGAAATCTGGCGAATTTATACCTTCTCTCTGAGATACTAGATATAACTTCTTGGTCTTGCTATACTTGAAATCGTCATCACGCCGTGATTTTTTACGTGACTTGACACGTGATTTATAGTTAAGCCGTGGATAAAGAATGCACGAGAGGAAATTTGTTTTCAAACTATCCTAGAATATGAAAACAAATTTCCTCATGCGCTTTCTTTATCCATGATCTTATGATTCTGAGCGCGATCGCCATTTCTCCAGACTAGATACGTCACTCGATAGTGACTATTTGTTATATTTTTCAATTAACTAATCCTTCTTTATGTATTTACCTATAAAACTTAGTCACAAATAAAAATATATCGTTTACGAATATTCTTTGAAAACGGTATGATTAGCCGCCGACAATAAGTCCAAAAAGGCAAAAAATACTGGGGGAAAGTGTCTTGCACGAGGGTCTGGTTGCATTGCACCCCCAAAAACGGCTGAAAATTGAGTGACCTCTGTAGAGGAGGCGTTACTCCAAAACGGACCAAGACTCTTGAAAATAATAGTTGTAGAAGAGGAAATTTCCAGCTACGATTTTTCAAAAAAAACCCGCAAACCTTAAACAATACTATCGTATTCTTTGACTAACATAAGCTGTGTAGCTTGACCGCAAACATTAGAAGTGCGAAAGAACCTTAAAATTTCGCTTATCACTGGTGTATGTATTGTGCCTATCAGGTGGAATATTGCTCCATTCCAAACCTATTGACCCAATCTTTAAGAAACGAAATGAGAGAAAAAAATTCATATGCAAGGAACTTCATGAGACTTGAATAGATTTGAAACGGAATTTCAATAGACTTCATGACATTTTTAACGGATTTCCTTGAGACTTCCGAGAGACTTCCGAGAGACTTCGAGAGATTTCCAAGAGACTTCGCATGACTTCAAGCGATTTCCAAGGGACTTCGCATGACTTCAAGGGATTCTCTATTGACTTCCTAAGACTTCCGAGATTTCAACCAAATTTTGCGATTTATAGAGACTTCAAAAATAATTTATGGACTTCAATCGTGATTTCAAAAATTTTGTACACCTGATTTCACAAGTGGTTTCCCCCTCGGGTTTGACACCTTTGTGTTTTCGTATATAAACAATGATAAAGCGATGAAAAAAGAGAGTGTGGTAAGAGTTAAGGCTTATTTATCGGCGGAGCTTCGTGAGATTCGAACTGTACATACAATGACTAGTCGGACCGCGTCTGCTACCACCCATAAATAAAATTTAAATTGTCGGAATTTCGAATACAATTTCACAGCAAGTCCTTCAACAATTCTCACGCCCTGAAGACTTTATCCATGTTTTTGATGAATTCTTTCATTAATCTCAAAATTAGTGGAGAAAAACCCTGCTTTATCTCGAAATACTAAAGCAAAAAATTTGGATAAACGGTGTTTTTTTTTATTTTTTTTTTTTGCTTCAAGTATGGAAGATCCTGTTTGTGTGAAAACTAGGTTCGTTTTCTATTTCACTTTTAAATGTTTAAAATTCCTGGGTGGTTTCCATGGCATACAGAATACGAGATTTAGTCAAATTCGGTCCATCGTTACGCGTGGTTTAATAACATTGATGTTGCTGAACTTTGTGCGATTAGACTTGTACTCTTTGTACAACGATTTCAGTAATTTAATTAAATCCTTGAATAATGTAATTTTGATAGCGTCAGAGTTTATTTTTATTTACATCGTTAACGTATCAATGTCAAAGCGTGGAGTTTTATTTACTTGTTTAAAATCATTGATTCAATCTAATGATCTACTGACACTTGATTCAAACTTGAACCTTAATTATCAGAGCCTGAAACTAGGGGTTTTGGATTTGGTGCAAATTTTGGTATTCGTTTTAGCCATGATCTATTCAATCCACGAATATTGCAATGTTTTCGACGCAAATAATATAATCGATATATTCTATGGTTTGAATTTTTTAAAAGAAAACACCCTAATTACACATATTGTAATGTGCATCCACGTCATTTCATATACATTGAGTATTTTTGTAATATTTTTCACTCAATCAGTGATAAGTATTACTATCGTGACTCTTTATGAGAAATTTGGATCATGGGGTGAATATTTGATGAAAACCCAGCGTAATATACATGAATTGGGAAGGCAACACACTATAATTTTGGAGATAATCTCCAATTTAGATTCAAAACTGAATGTGATTGTTTCGTTATGGATTGTACAATGTGTTATAAATGCTTGTAGATATTTTACAGATTTTTATCTATATGGTTTAGGAAATTACCCTATCGAAGTTTTGTATAAAATCGGAAATTTGGGATTTCCAATTAGCACCGCAGTTGCTCTATTCTCATTGTCGCTAATGTCACATTGCACCAAATTGTTATTGAACTTTTGTCTAAAACGCCACCAGCAAAATACTCTTATTTTCAACTTTCGAGAACACAGTAGCTTTAAAAACACGATCATGGAGAATTATTTGTCAACGAAAATAAGACTCGCTGAATTGAATTTCACCGTTTTGGGTTGCGTTATAATTAACAGTGGATTACTGTTAACTATTTTTATGGGTGCAGTGTCGTATTTTGCGTTCATGGTAACGTTAATACCGCAACAAGGGAATAATTCGAATTTGACAAACTGTAAAGAATTAATTGAAGAATGTGAATCAAAATTGAATAAAACTTTATATATATTAAATTTTTAACATATCGAGTTATTTCCCTTCCTTTCTGGCAATTGCCAAGAACTGTAAATACAAGTACGAATCAATGTAATAATAATTGCTGATACAATAGTTTTTTAAAGTACTATAGATTATTTCAGAAGTCTATTAAATAAGCCTAGGAAGTAACCAAAAGCGGGGTTTGGGACTCCCCTCTCTTGTGTAGCAATACTGAAGAAGGGCGACACATTCGCCACCTCTCGATAATTTTTCTCAGATCTCCGGTTTAGGTGCGACTCGTACGCCAAAATTTGCTCTATTGAGAGAGAAAAATTATTGGCTGAAAATAAACACTGTATCTCTAAAGGGACCGGAAAACGCCCCGTTCCACTAGCATAGAATCAGAAGAAGGGATTGGGGGGGGGGCGATTTTTGGAACAGTCAAGGTCATTCAGTTTTTATGACTCTTCATAAACCTTTTGGAAAAAAAACTGTGGCGGTTCCTTTTTTTATTTTTTATAAAGCAAACAATCTACACTTTAGAGATCCAGAGTTCATGGGCTGAAGAAGTCACGCCCCGCTCACGTCAAGAAAGACTTCCTAGAGAGTAGCTCGAGATTTCTAACAGTTTTAGGAAAGGGGGAAAAATTTAACCCCCTATCCATGGAGTTAGAAGGAGTTCTTACCCCAGCAGAGACGTACGCTATACCGGTTACTGTAATTGTTTACTTCCTAGGCTAATTTAATGGACTTCTGATTATCTTAACATGCACTTTAAATTTTGAAAGGTTCAAAATGTATTTTGTGTTTTGCTATTGCAATAAGGATCCATGTTAACTTAGTAAAACGTTGCTCTATTTTAATTGTAAATAAGGGGCGTTGTCATTGTAAAATGATATTCCTTACTTGGGAATCGAATCATTTTCTTTAGCCACATCGTATGATGAACATCTACGATGTGGATATTAGTTTCACCTGTCCTGTTGTCGGTGTATTCGTAGTATCAGAGTTACCGCCTTTGGCAGTATTTTTCGTTCGTCATTGAAGGGAGAGTGAATGAGAGAGGATTGTGGTGAGATGCTTTTTTTCGTTTGTGTATTTTAAAAGGAAGGAGATTATAAAAGTAAGTTTAAGCATTGCATTTAATTGTAATAGTAACATTGAGCACTGTGAATTGTGTTTTACGTTTACTTGAGATATTTAAAGCTTAAGTGAAGATTATGCGATTGCCTTAATTTAAATGAAAGCTTCCTACTCCCTTTCAATTTCTGTCACCCGTCGCTTTAAATCCTGCTCCCCTATTTCAAAATTAAAAGAAATGGAGAGAAATTTTAAAAGCAAGTATTTTGAGAATGGTTTTAGGCGGTTTAATGCAATCAAGTAAAGTTACGTGTTTTTCACCAGAAATAGAGAAGAGTTTTTATAGGAAAAACGAATACTAGCTTGTAGCCCCGGGCTATTACAATTATAACATAAGTAAATTTATTGAATTTCAATGGACATTGAAAACAAGTACAAATCAAGAATCACTGTAGACACAATAGTTGTCCAAGACTATTAAAGATTATTTCAACTGGCACTTTTCCATTTCAAGGCTTCAAAACAACAATCTAAACGCGACTGTCCCTTTTTTCGCGTTATTACAAAGATCAATAATTTATTAAAATTAACAGAGCGAATCGTAGCTTGATTTATAATAATATCAGCAAAAAACCATTTGTCAAAATAAAATGAGTTCTTACGTACATCAATAAAGAGTATTTTAAATTAAAGTGTCAGAAGAAACACCAGACAAAGTGAACTCTTGCGTGATTTTGACGGAGAATCAATATTGTAAAGTGTTCTTCTGCTTGACACATTTGTGTTTTAGTATATAAACAATGATTAAGCAATGAGAAAAGTGATTGTGGTAAGAGTTTAAAATTTATTTATCGGCGGAGGTTCGTGAGATTCGAACTGTACATACAATGACTAGTCGGAGCGCGTCTGCTACCACCCACAAATAAAATTTAAACTGTCGAAATTTCGAATACAATTTCAGAGCTGGTCCTTCAACAATTCTCACGCCCTGAAGACTCTATCAAGGTTTTCTTTTATTAATACTATCATTAATCTCTAAATTAGGGGAGAGAAACCCGGCTTTTCCTCGAAATACTTACGGATACTTTGCTTAAACTATGGAAGATCTTGTTTGTGTGAAAACCAGGTTCGTTTTCTATTTCATTTTTAAATGTTTAAAATTCCTGGGTGGTTTCCATGGCTTACAAAACATGAGATCAAGTCAAATTCTGTCCATCGTTACGCGTGGTTTAATAACATTGATGTTGCTGAACTTTGTGCGATTAGACTTGTACTCTTTGTATAACAATTTCAGTAACTTAATTAACTCCTTGAATAATGTAATTTTCATAGCGACAGAGTTTATTTTTATTTACATCGTTAACGTATCAATGTCAAAGCGTGGAGTTTTATTTGCTTGTTTAAAATCATTGATTCAATCTAATGATCTACCGACACTTGATTCAAATTTGAACCTTAACTATCAGAACCTGAAACTAGGGGTTTTGGATTTGGTGCAAATTATGGTAATAGTTTTAGCAACGATCTATTCAATCCATGAATATTTCCATGTTTTCAACACAAATAATACAATCCATTTATTCTATGATTTAAATTTCTATATTACACATTTTATAATGTGCATCCACGTCATTTCATATACATTGTGTATTTTTGTAGTATTTTTCACTCAGTCAGTGATAAGTTTTACCATCGTGACTCTTTACGTGAAATTTGTATCATGGGGTGAATATATGATGAAAACCCAGCGTAAAATACATGAATTAGGAATTCAACACACTATAATTTTGGAGATAATCTCCAACTTAGATTCGAAACTGAATGTGATTGTTTCATTATGGATTGTACAATTGGTTTTGAATGTTTGCAGATATTTTACAGATTTTTATCAAACTGGTTTAGGCAATTACCCTATCGAAGTTTTGTATAAAATCGGAGATTTAGGATTTCCAATTAGCACCGCGGTTGCTCTATACTCTTTGTCGCTAATGTCACATTGTACCAAATTGTTGTTGGACTTTTGTCTAAAACGCCACCAGAAAAATGCTCTTATTTTCAACTTTCGAGAACACAGTAGCTTGAAAGACACGATCATGGAAAATTATTTGTCAACGAAAATAAGACTCGCTGAATTGAATTTCACCGTTTTGGGTTGCGTTAAAATTAACAGTGGTTTATTGTTAACTATTTTTATGGGTGCAGTGTCGTATTTTGCGTTCATGGTAACGTTAATACCGCAACAAGAGAATAATTCGAATTCGACAAATTGTAAAGAATTATTCCAAACTTAGCATAATTTTGGTTTTATAAACACATTTTTAGCTCAACTACATTTACTGTCAAATTTTTCCCGTCAAAGAATGAAACCGAATGTTTTTCAGTAAATTTCGCAAGACTGTAAATACAAGCACGAAAGTAAGATTCATTGTAAACACCAACCTTCTTGAAGAATTGTGTACATTATTTAACTAAAATATGCACGTAACCAAAGACAACTGAAAGCTTTGCTTTATAAACAAAGCTAATTTCATTTTATTATGAACAAATTTATTTCAGTTAAAATAGCCGTAAACGTAGTAAAATATATTTGTTAAATTGAATTGAATTTAAATATTAAAACTTAGCTCAGATTCGCTTGCATAGTGGTCGGGGTTTGGACAAGATAATCCACAGAATTTTGGTTAATCAGTTATTCATGAATTATTCGTGATTACATTGCATTAATCATAGACTTCCCGTGGATAATTTCAAATTATGGATAAAGATAAAACAAACAGATATTATCCTATCCAAATGCCGACCACTACGCTTGCAATGATAGTTTAGGCAATCATTTTTTAAAGAAGAAACAGTTTGCTAGAAGAGCAATTGATACATTTATTTTCCTCAAACAGTACATTTTTAATATAATTATTTTACAATTTTAAACTCTCAATTTATTTGAACTGGAGCCTTGAAACAGAAGACAACACCATCATCTCCTTCAGCCTTAAATGTTGCCGTAGTTTTCAACTAAAATTGAAAAGTAAGTAATTGAAAATAAGGTGATATTATTAATGCGACATGCTTCTTTACATTCGAAAGGGCAAATAATATAAGTAATTAGAAGGGAACCATCATGAAAAACCCCATGGTATTTTATGGGAAATTTTATGAAGATATGTAATTTTTTATAATGATTAACGCAATGGTGTCAGATCATATCTATAAGTGCCTACCGGCCCTGTCGTATAAAAATTATTTCAGAGTGGAACCAAGGTTTATCACTATCCACAAAAGCAGAAGTGAGATGAGACTAGAAGTGAAGGGCTCTAGCATTGATAGTAGATCCTGGCACTAGTGAACAAATTTGAGGATTTTACGCCGCTTCCCACGCGCCTACACTACTGAGAAAAAAATTGGTCGAGTTCCAAAAACATTTCCAATCCCCTTCCGCTCAACCTAAAGCGGCCGAAAACGGACGCGGCTCCTTGAATCTAGTTCGGCCGTCTACCACCGCGAGCGTGTCACGTTTTGGAGGGAAAATTCAGAAACCGCTACTAGAGGGCCAACCGTTCTTGTGTTATCAAGAATATTCACTTTAGCCGACTGAAGAATTTGGTTAGCTCAGTACTTCTGGTCTCATCTCACTTCTCACAAAAGTAAACCTATACGATCAATTTATTTATTGAGACTACCCTTGAGACCAATCTGTGATGTACCAGCAATGAGTTATTTGATGACGTAAATTATGTCAGGTGGCATTATTTATAGCAGTCCTTTTTTTATTCTAGTGAACTAATAAGTATATTTCACTAACTTTGGAAGCGTTATGAATCGCTTCGAACCGGTTTCACCAGTAAGTGTTAACATGGTTAAAGAAAACGTTATTGTCTCACTATTGTGGATAGTCACATTGTTGCGTTTGAACGATTCTACCATAGGTCTCTGATTAAAAATATTGCAGACTTACAGATGGAGCGTATTTGGGCACAGCAAGGGAAGTCTTAAAGGTGAGCTTCTGACCACTCTTGATTGGACATGAGATACCGCCACCGATGCAGCCATCAGCTCCACCTTCCATACCAGGGAAAGAAGCTTCAAATCCAAACACCCTGGCAGTAACGCTAAGTTTCAGGTTAGCCGTATCTTGATCTAAAATGAACATTATAAGTTTAAAAATCTTCTTCACTCTCTGACAATGTATCAACGTTATTATTAACTTGAAGTGAAATCGATCTCAATTTTGGTCTCGTCACCCTTATGGAAGGAGCATGGTTCTGAGGAACACGGATTAGCCCGAACCTCGATAACAGAGCCACCTGAAATACATTTAATATATCTGTTTAGATTTCACAAGCAGGTAAGCTCAGTTGGAAAGCTTTTAGATATTTGAGAAATCTTTCCAAAACGACTAATAAATTATTTGCGTCTCCGAAGATTCTTAGATTTCGTTTTTATCTCGCGTTGATTATCCTTAATTATTATATTTAAAAATCATCTTCTTCTACAATTGTTTTCTTGGCAACTAGTATTTAATTAAAAATTTATAATTAATAATTTGTGATTAAGATGGTGCCACTCGATAGTTTTTTAGATTTTGTTTTTATGCCGCGTTGATTACTTCATGTTTTTTATTCTAATTAGGATTGGATTATGGCGCATCATCTGACATGCGCCATATTGGACGAGATGTTGAGCTTATGACGATGGGAAGGGTATGGGAAATGTTTTAAACAAGTTTGGAAAGCCAAATTATTCCCTCTCCGAGTCAAGTAGAGTATTATTTCCCCATTTATTTTAACTGATTTTGCATCCTTTACTTCTATTTAATGATAAGCTACTAAAAATAAAATTATAACTATGAACTATTGACGCGTTATAAAATGGTCTTTTCACAACTAGGTTGGCATTAACATACCGTTCTAAAAACTACCATAGTCCCAACATGATTTCTGGTTTTTATTTATTTTTTTTTCATACTAGAGCTGAATGATTTCTAGAATCCAAAGCAGGCAGGATGCCCATAGGGATGGAAGCTATATCCCTACATGACTTAAAAATTTGGCGATCATCTTGAGGTTATGTTCCTGAGTTTGAGTAATGAAATGAAACTTTTCTGAAAATAACTTTTGGCTCAAACCGAACCGTTAAAGCCCATTTAAGTTAAGAAGACCCACATAAAAATGCCAATAGTTTTATGTGAGATATTTGTGAGCACAGACTTAAATGATTTTATTAAAGAACTTTCTAACAGGAGGAAATTGAAATGAACAGAATGTGCATGGTAAAGTATTGTAGTGATTATTTCTTCTAAGCAATACACTTAACATTTACAAACTATACTAGTCCTATCAACTACATGAATACGGTAAACCGGACGAAAAAAGGTTAACGCTCTCGAATTAATATATTTTTGTTTAGCAAATTATTCATAAATAGAAAAAACTTACCACAGCTTTCAAAAGAAATTGCTTTCTCTTGAGCAGAGGCAAGGCCGCAAAGTAATACCACAAAAAGAATTTGGTAAGACATACTGTATTTTAAATATATATACAACGTTGCAAGAGAGCTTCACAAAAGAATTTAAATACAGTTGAAGTGAACATCCTCCTATTTATACTTCTTTACCATCATCCTTTTCAAGTGATGGGATCATGGTGATGTATTTTACAACACCTGTTGTAAAGATTGTGAGCTAATTATAGGATTCAATTTAATATTAGCGTTATTATAAGGCTAAATTGCTAAGCCAGGATAAACTGATAAAAAGACGAGTCGTTATTTGAAAGATTAAAAGATCATTTCACAAGAGAAAATTTTGTTACAGTGTCAGTAAGATGGAGATAAGGCGAAATTTCCTAGATTACTCTTATTAAAGATGTGCAATACAATGTGGTTAGAAACAACTGCGAAATTAGAGATAGAAAATTATCATATTTTGTAACTTTCATTAATTTTTGTATACAAGGCAAATATTTGTTATTTCAATCAAAGGCTTACACGATGCTGAGTCCAATTTTCGTTGTATCCACTTATAATTCAAAGCTATTTAATTGGAAATCTTAATTTATAGTTTCAAAGTCCGAATATGTTCCAAGAATAAAAGATAATTGAAAAATTGATTACTTTTCAGAATTGTAATTTTAAAACCTTGAAGGACAAGTCTCATTTAAAATGCACTTTTTAAAACCTAATTATCAGGTGGTCTACTTCTCACTGCAGATATTTTGTTCCTGCCACGTGACCAGTGAGTTAAGACATTTACTAATTATTAAACTGTCTTTGAAGACAAAGACGCAGAAACATAACTGAGAAGTGTAGAAAAATAATTGGCCGAAGTAACAGATATTCAAATTTTCACTTTGAAGGCATGATTATAAAACATCAATTTTTGAAAAAAATATATTATCTTAGTTTTTAGACAAAAATTCCTTAAGTAAAATATTTTATCATGAAATATGTGCATCATTTTAAAAATATAGTACGCGTATGCATTTTATTTTCTCTTAAAAATTTAGAGGTATTTTGAGTATTCGGCCCTATAAAGAGAATAAAAGTGGCAGAAAATAGTTAAGATATAACGAGAGATTAGTGTTTACACGTTTACCTAGTTCTGACAGAGAGAATTTATAATAGGGAGTGGAAGCTCTTGCCCTTGACAGTGCGAAATACAATGTAGCTCAAACAAGTAGGCTGCGACGCTAAAACTGGCCAGGTAAATTTCCGGTCACTTGACTCTCCTTTAATTTTAAAGTTTGCCCTCAATCATTGTTTGTTGTACAATTACACAATAAGGGTTCGCGATTTCGAGTGCGACTGGCGCCATTTGGAGTTATTTTAAGTCACACATTTCCCTTTCCCTCAAAAGGTAGTGCCCATCTGGGCCATCTCCCCTAGACCCTCCCGCAACATTCTATACCCACCCTAGAGGGATGGGCCATAAAAAATAGTACCGGAAGTAGACCTGGCCAGTTTTGTTGATCACGTGATTTTTGAGCTACATAATATTCCTCAGTTTCTACTCCCTTTTATAAATTCTCTCTGGTTCTGAATATAGGTATGAATATTGCTTGGATAATTCATTAAATTTAACTTGCGCAGTTGTTTATCAATAATTACTCACCTAGGCATATAAGTTTGTACGTATAGTCGTATCGGGTCTGAGAGGAATAATTTTGTTTTCCTAAACAATAAACACTAAAAATGGTAAGGCAAACTATAATAAACTGGGTAATGGTTGTTGCGATATAATTTGCGAATACAAGTAAACAAACTTGGACTTGCGTGTCTTTCATATCATGTTTCTATAAAGCCACAAAGTAATTAACCAAATCAATATAGCTAAACCTTAATAATGTTGGCAACTGATAATATATAATTTTAAACAAAACTAATTGGGGACACTTAAAATGTAACGATGTTTTATGTATCTTCAAGGAAAAATATTTTCAGTTTCATATTAAATATCTGAAAATTGGTCGATATGATTAATATATACAAATGATACTATTTAGACGTTTGTTTTAAATTATAATATGGTTTCTATGTTTTCAAAAGCAATCAACGGAATGAAAGTTTAATAAAGACTCTAATAATAACAGCGCAGATGGGTGCGTTTTAATATATATAAATATGCTAATAATAAACTTGTTCGCTTCTATTTTGTTTACCGAGGGAAATCATCAAAATGCAAAATGGTCAGTTTCAGCTTAATGATCTGAAAATGTTGGATGCGTTATATTATACAAATACGAACAAAACAAACTTAAAATTGCATGGTTGTCGTAAACATGTTTTCGTATAACCACAAATTTAACAACAAAGTCAGAAGGGACTGGAAGACCTTAATTATCTCGAATATGACCAATCCGGCCAATATCTCTGTATTCGCAGAAGCAATCAACATTTACAAAATACTCAAAGAACTCAAATTATTTTGTACATGGTGGATACGATCAATAAATGAGCACATATGAAGATAACAGATAAATGGTTTTACATTTTAATCACAAGAAATCAAGTAAAACGAGACGTTATTCTTAAATATCTCAGTACTGTTCGATACGACATAATATATGATAAAAAGGAAACTAATAAGCATTCTTAGCCCACAGTGGAGTCAGTGCAAGTTCCGGTTTTTCGGTTTAGAACCGTATCCTATTATTAAAACAATGCATATCGGGTATCTAAATTTACTACTAGTATATTTAATGATGTCAATTTGTAGTTTTTAGTATTTATCGAGTATAAGAAAATTGATTGCCGAGTATTAAAGGTTTGATTTTTTTTAAATAATCATCTCAAATTGTGTAGATTCTTTGAATATATACACAATTCATGATGATTTTATAAATTATATCATAATGTTGATTTATTTTTAGCTATATAGAAATTATTTACAATTGAAATACATTTCTAACTGTAAAGCAAACGCGTCAACTTTGCTCAGATAATATCGTATTGTCCACGGTTGAAATCATTATAGGACTCGTCAACATTTTCATTTCGTTTATTACCTAGTGGTTATATAGAAACGAAGAACCATTTGTTCGCACGCATAGTGCGGAAAATTCAGAGAATAATTTAGCTAGGGATATTTTCTACTTGATTAAAATGTAAGAGTAGAATTGTCAATAACGCTACTCTGTTTAGACCTTTATTGTAACATTTACAGTTTTAAAACGGCTCATTGCCTAAGCTTAACCCTCAGTTGGTATTAGTAGAGAAAGACTGCAGTGCGCATTTTCGGTTCAGCCGGACTTTATTGCGTAATAAACGCGAAATAGGCCTATAATTTCCAAAAAGTGGCAAAAGCCAATAACTGATTTGAAGCCTAAAGAACAGAGAAAGCAAATAGACCTTGCCCTAATTTTTAGTGTCCTAGCTCGTGATTGCTCTTAAATTTTGCGCTGACGTGGCAGAACTTTCGACGACATCGACTGAGAACAGAAGCTGAGACTCATAAAAGGTTAGCAGTTTATATTTTAGGCTTTTGCACTAATAAAGGCACAACAAGATTTTATCAAAACTGCATGTATTTTAAAATATAGCACCGAATTAAGCTACTCCAATAAATGCATCTGAACATAATAGCTGAACTAAAATGTAAACGATAAGTATTTATAATGTATCTAGAATTAATTCTATCCAATGTCCGTTCTACAGCAATACTTTCAGAAAAAATATCCGATATTCATTCTGATGAAAAATTAGGTGTCCCAAAGTTCTTTGTACGAGTAAATGAGATTGTATGATTCCAACGATAAAACGATTGTATTATTGTAAATTACTAGAGAAGTTTCTCCCGTGCCCCTCCCAATTAGGGTAGAGAACGTCGGATTTAATAATATAGGACCATCAACTAAAGCTATAGTGGGACACTCTTAAAAATTTATTTAGGCTACTATGTTCAGATGCATAACACAAGCGATAACATTTTATGTTTCTTGATAAGGCGACTGCTTCCACTCCTTAGTTCATACCCCTTATTTGTATTTTCTTCTGCTTGTATATTAAGTGTCGTATCTCCATAAAAATCACGACTAACTCATCGCGTATTCTTTGCGTATCCCAAAAATATCAAAAAATAGAAATGTTTTTCGACATTTGGATGCCTTTTGTAGTTATATAGTCAGAAAACCGGGTTAGGGCAGTTCCCTACGTAGAGATTCTCGTAAATGCGGCCTACTGTTACAGCAGTTCCTAACGTGCAGTACAACCGGGATGTGAAAAACGACAGTCGTTTATGATGGTGTAGGTTTGGTTATTTCAACCTCCATATTATTGGGTCAGGTATGGTAAATTAAGTCACGATAAAATTTGATTATTTTTACTTCAATAGTATTAGGTTAGGTCAGGTTTAGGTTAGTGTAGGGTAGGACGATCTGTATGTACTATACCTAATACGTAAGGTAAACTCTAGGGTTGAGAATTGTTCAAAACTCAGGTAAGGTTAGGTTTGGTTACTTGTACCCCATTAGAAATAGGAGAGGTAAAGTTAGGTTTGGCTGTTTTAACCTCAATATTATAAGGTAAAAGTCAAGTTCGGTTATTAGAACCATAATAGTATTAGGTCTGATAAGGTTAGGCTTGGTGTTTTGAACTTGGTAAACCACAATAGAATTAGAATAGGAACAGTTGGATGACGTAGGGTTAGGGTATGAAGAACTATTCGTATTTAACAGGGACCCTATTCTTTGAAAATCTAAATCATTTGGACGAAGATCCAAATCTAAACATTTGGATCGGTTCCATTTGGACAGGGAGCTTAAAACCGTATTCTCTAACCCAAATCCAAATCGACATTTTGATCTCCCGCCAAACCTTTACCCAAACCAAATGTACGTCTCTTCCTCTTTCATTATGTAATTTTACACCTTGTTTATTGGTCAATACTGTTGCGAAGGTTTAATACACAAGTAACATGTTTCTAAGCCTTGGAAATTTGCATGTTAGGTAGTAATAATTTTGTAAATTTAAAAAAACTCTTAATTTGGTAATTTTAGCTTTTTACTTAAAATAATTTGGGGAAATGATGCACACAATTTACATTAAAATTTTAAAAGCAATATGGTGTTTATGTATATAAAATTAAGCATAAATTTCACTAATTCAATAAATAAATAATCTACGATAAATTAATTAGCCCATATATTTAAATTTAGAATTTAACTCAATTCATAAAGGTTTTGAACCGTTTTAATTATAATATTTAAAAAGTTATTTAGGGTCGATTGGTCAATATCGCTAATTAGCCGATGTGAATACAATTATTTTAAACTAGATGAAACTGAAATATCAAGGTCAACGAATTATCTACTGAAAAAGATATCAACCTATTTTTTAATTTATATTTCCCTCATTAATTTTAAAAGTTTGGAAGTAGTGTAGGATGCCACTCTTGGACTTTCGTCGTTTTACTGCGTATATAGTCAAATTGTTTGAGCAATTACCTAGCTTAAAGGACATTTCAACTTTTGCCTGTCCAACTATTTTAGTTGCCAAGTACAGATTAAAGAAAATTAAACCGGATTACCCATAAAAGATATACCTTTCAAAATAAACGAATACCTTTTAGTGATAATTTTACTAGAATACCTTTTAGTGATAATTATACTACAATACCTTTTAGTGATAATTATACTAAAATCCCTATTAGTGATAATTATACTAAAATACCTTTTAATGATAATTATACTAGAATACATTTTAGTGATAATTTAACTAGATCATCAGTTAGAGATAATTTGAATAGATGAGCAATTTGGATAAATAAAATTGATTAACAATTAAAGATAATTAATACAATTACCGATTAAAGAGAAATAAACTAGATTACCGATTAAAGGTAATTAAATTAGATTACCTATTAAAGTTAATTATACTAGATTACCTATTAAAGGTTATTAAACTAGATTACCGATTAAAGGTTATTAAAAACTAGATTACCGATTAATGGTAATTAAACTAGATTATCGATTAAAGGTAATTACACTAGATTACCGATTAAAGGTAATTAAACTAGATAATGGATTAAAGGTAATTACACTAGATTACCGATTAAAGGTAATTAAACTAGATTATGGATTAAAGGTAATTAAACTAGATTACCGATTAAAGGTAATTAAACTAGGTTATCGATTAAAGGTAATTAAATTAGATTACCGATTACAGGTAATCAACTAAATTATCGATTAAAAGTAATCAAACCAGATTATCGATTAAGCTAATTAAATTAGATTACCGATTACAGGTAATCAACTAAATTATCGATTAAAAGTAATCAAACCAGATTATCGATTAAGCTAATTAAACTAGGTTATCGATTAATGGTTACTAAAGTAGATTACCGATTAAAGGTAATTAAACTAGGTTATCGATTAATGGTTACTAAACTAGATTACCGATTAAAGGTAATTAAACTAAATTACCGATTAAAAGTAATTAAACTAGATTATCGATTAAGGTAATTAGACTTCATTACTGTTAAAAGGTAATTAAACTAGATTACCGATTAAAATTAAGCCAGATTATCGATTAAAGGTAATTAAACTAAATTACCGATTAAAATTAAGCCAGATTTTCGATTAAAGGTAATTAAACTAAATTTCTGATTAAAATTAAACCAGATTATCGATTAAAGGTAATTAAACTAAATTCCCGATTAAAGGTAATTAAACTAAATTACCGATTAAAAATAATTAAACTACATTACTGATAAAAGGTAATTAAACTAGATTACCGATTATAGGTAATTAAACTAGATTATCGATTAAATGTATTTAAACTAAATTAAGGATTAAGGTTATTAAACTACATTACTGATAAAAGGTAATTAAACTAGATTACCGATTATAGGAAACTAAACTAGATTATCGATTAAAGGTAATTAAACTACATTACTGATAAAAGGTTATTAAACTTCATTACTGATAAAAGGTAATTAAACTAGATTACCGATTATAGGAAATTAAACTAGATTACTGATAAATGGTAATTAAACTAGATTACCGATTATAGGTAATTAAACTAGATTATCGATTAAATGTATTTAAACTAAATTAAGGATTAAGGTTATTAATCAACATTACTGATAAAAGGTTATTAAATTACATTACTGATAAAAGGTAATTAAACTAGATTACCGATTAAAGGCTATTAAACTAGATTACCGATTAAAGTTAATTAAACTAGATAACCGATTGAATGCTACTAAACTAGATTACCGATTAAAGACTATTAAACTAGATTACCGATTAAATGTTATAAAACTAGATTACCGATTAAAGGTAATTAAACTAGATTTCCTATTAAAGGTAATTAAACTAGATTTCCGATTAAAGGTAATGAAACTAGATTTCCGATTAAAGGTAATTAAACTAGAATTCCGATTAAAGGTAATTAAACTAAAGTTAATTATCTGTTTGTGCTCAAGTCTATGACATCTGTTTTTGCCAAAGTCTATGACATCTGATAATGCACAAGTCTATGACAACTGTTTGTGCACAAGTCTATATCATCTGTTTGTGCACAAGTCTATAACATCTGTTTGTGCACAAGTCTATGACTTCTGTTTCTGCACAAGTCTATAACTTCTGTTTGTGCCCAAGTCCATAACATCTGTTTGTGCACAAGTCTATAACATCTGTTTGGGGACAAGTCTATAACATCTGTTTGCGCACAAGTCTTAACATCTCTTTGTGCACAAATATAACATCTGTTGGTGCGCTAGTCTATGGAATCTGTTCACAAGTCTACGGAATCCCTTTTAGCACAGGTCTAAGGATTCTTTTTGTGCACAGGTCTAAGGATTCTTTTTGTGCACAGGTCTAAGGATTCTTTTTGTGCACAGGTCTAAGGATTCTTTTTGTGCACAGGTCTATGACTTATGATTGTGCATGAGTCCGTGACATGTTTGTTTGTGCACAAGTCTGTGGCGTTTGTTTGTGCACAGGTCTGTGGCATTTGTTTGTGCACAGGTCTATGACTTATGATTGTGCAAAAGTCTGTGTCATTTGTTTGTGCACTAGTCCATGACATCTGTTTGTGCACAAGTCTTTGACATCTGTTTGTGCGCATGTCTATGACATCTGTTTGTGCCCTAGGCTATGACTTTTTTGTGCACAAGTCTATGATTTCTGTTTTGCACAAGTCTATGACTTCTGTTTTTGCACAAGTTTATGTCCTGTTTGCATATAAGTTTATGGAATCTGTACACAGGTCTACGGAATATTTTTGTTCAAATGGTTATGGAATCTTTTTGAGCATATGGTATGGAATTGCAAACTATGTCACTGTCGATTTCTAAAACGAAAATTTTTCAAATAAAAGTGCACCAAACTGGTATTTTGCTGTTGCGCGCAACGCTCTGACGTATTGGAATTTTCGATTAATCATTGCCTGAAATAAGGGTTTTTAAGTCGACTAATAATTAATTTTTAGTAGATTATTGCTTTACCGATGCATACTAATTAATCAGAATTACTTCCCAATTGGCTAGCAAGTAATTAAAATTAAATTATCATTTCAATAAGTAAAAAATTCCATTTAATTAGAATATTAATTTGCAAACTACTTAATTAGCACACCTCTGGTTTGTGTACAGGTCTGTGGAATATGTTTGGGTACAGGTTTATAGAATCTTTTTGTGCACGGAATCAATTTTAGTATAGGTCTACTAATCATTGACTGATAGAAAGGGTTTGAACCAAATAAATAGGGATTTGGAATTACAGAATACCGATTTGTGGCATTATGAAAGATCCAAATATAGTTAGAATAGGTTAAGAATTTTTCAAAAATTAGGTTTGGACAACGCCGCGGGAGTTTTTTTCATAGTTTAGTTTTGGGAGTCGTAGTTGCTATTTCGGGTACTGTTCTTCTTGGAACTGCTGATAGTAACATAAGTGGAGTGTTTTATATTCTCTATAGACCCGGAGAGATAATATATTTGTTTCACAATTACTACTGCCTTAAACTGTTTCAAACCCTCAGAATACTTTTGGTAAAAGTTGGATTTTGTTTCTTTAAGTGTTCATCAGTGCTTACTAATCAATAGTTTACTTAATCATGTTAATAGTTTTGATTTATGTTTCACCGTTTCCTTTGGAAATGTAGCACTTCTCTCAAAGACTTCCCGAGGGTTTTTGGTACGAAGTTGACATTTATCATGGATTCTAGAGCTGTAATGAAAGTCGTATTGCCAATGGTAAGTATTCTACAACCTTTTTAAAGCATAGCGCGACTCCAGTGGATCCCCTACAAGTTTACTTTCCTTACGAACTCCAGTTTTGGCTTGGCTAAGCTAGAGGCATTTGTGGGCGGGATTTATACGTGCATGTATAAATCAAGCCTACTAGCCTTTGCCAAGCCAAACCCGGAGTTCAGGAGGAACGACCACTGGAGCCGCGCTATGCTTTAAGTTTTCCAGTTTTTCTATCGCAGTAGAAACCTCTTCTACTGAAGATGACGTTACAGAGAGGTATTGCACTGAACATGTCTGTGTGTGTCACCACGTTCGCAGTTGTCAAATCGGAGCAAAAAGTTCGCAATTTCCGGACCGCGTTCGCAGGTCACAAAAAAATCGGAAAATAGTAGTTCATTACGTCATCTATCTCACTTAAGCGACCCTCATTGACTATTCATTATGTCTTACTGTTGGTTGTTACTTTACTGCCCTGTAAGATTTATATATGAAATAGTGCACTCCCTCGAGTACATTGAGAACGAACGCCAAGCCTCTTTGCTAACCGCGTTCACATACTTGACGTCGTAATAAGAAGAGTTATCAACGGCGAAGTACACACCAGTATAGAATCATTAATAATTGCCTTCCGGTTTTTGTCTTTTCTGTTTTTCCTCTAGGACAAATACGATCTTTTAAAGAAAACATTTCGTTACGATGCTCACAATCCAGGAGAGGTGCTTTACCTTAAATTTCTTTTGCATCCAACAGGACGGTAAATTTTGTTGAAATTAACATTGATAATTTGAATTTATGAGAAAAATTTTAATAATTTTTAGGGTAAATATAACGTACATTCCTGTCATGAAAATGGACCACAAAGAGGTACTTTTTTCCTAAGTGACACCTTTGTGTTAATTTTTTTATCGATTTCGTATTTCCTTTTAGTACGGAGATCTTTATACAACGAGTACTAAACTTGGCACTCACTGCATCAATTTAATCGAAAAATCTAACCAAACTTGCACACATCCAGATTTTTACACGGAACACAACGTAATTTCTTATTTAAGTGAAGCCGAGAACCAAATATCATTGTCCGCATTTGTTGAAGTCTATAGTACACAGGCATGTCATTTCTCCAATATTTATTACCGGTCAGCCCCGAGGGTAGATTTACCTAGAGTCCCATGTTCCAGACTTTAATAACATTTCCCCTATCAATGGGCATGAATAAGCTTACCATTTTCTTCTTTTAATTTTGATGGTATGTTTTGACTATTTTAGGTTTGGGTTTTTATCTGTCTTTACCTCATCTTTTTCAATTTGAAATTCTTTGTCACGATTGCCAACCGATTCGTGCCTCGACTCCGCTGGGTTTCTCGGAGAGCATTTGATATCATGGAGATGAAATACGACATTGCCAAGAAAGTATTATTAGCCACCTATTTCATCAATTGTTTCATCTTTATGGAAGTCTTCAAAGCTAACTTGTCGACCAAGATGACAGTGGACATTGATCACAATATAAACTACTTGGACGATATTTTTAAACACCCAAAAATGCGTATTATTTTAGATGAATTGGAAAAAAGCTATTTTTATATTAAGGTATGAAGTGGCATGAAGTTTAAGCCATCGTTAATTTCTAGGTTTCCTCGAAAGTTGAGCAGGGACAAGTCCTAAACCCAAACTCGAAGAAAGATTACGTAATCAAATGTCTCTAATTATCCCGGCTATAATAAAGATATAAAGACAGAGAAAAGACTCGTTTGTCTAATGTCCTTGGTTAAACATATAAATCGGCAGACAAAAACCCCTATTTCAACATAACTGAAAGATGATTTTGTCAAATAATCTTCGTCTTCTACAGTGGACACGTCAAGATCTCTATACGGAATACAAGAGAAGGTTGAAGAAATCTCCGACAGGGAAGTCACGTCATTCCTCGTATGACGCTTTCAACAAAGGTAACGCAGCTTACATCAGTAGTATCACTAACTTGGAGTATTTTTGCTATCATTTCTACAAGCGAAAAAGGCATTGCATTACGGGAAAGATCCTTTCTTATTGAAATTCGATACTACCTTAATGTCAAAAAACGCATCAACTCTCATCAAAGACGTCATAAACAAGAGGTATTCTACTGATAATTAAATAGTGGAGGCATTTTGTTTTTAAGTTTTTTTTTTCTAAAATTTCTCTAAAACTGGTACTATGCCCCAAGACCTAAATGGGAAATTATAAAATAGATAATTTTAGAGCGATAAATATCACTAAAATGGTTAATTAGCAGTTCTGAAACGTTTTCGAAGAGCCACAACTTAAGTGGGGTTCGCGGCTGATTGATAACGTTAATAATAGGAGTAATAGGTAAAATCTTGTTAAAGTGCTATTTTTGATAGCTATTTCGGCGTTACGCTAGATTTCAGGGGGATCTCTGTTTAATTGTACTTAAAAGTCTGATGTACTAAAAATGTAAGGTTTTAAATTTTCAGACTTATGCATTTTTGGGAAACCGGACATCAAATCTTGGCATACGACCTCATGAACAAGAAATCGTGTTCAAAATATCTGCAACAAAAGAAGGGTATGGAATTTTCAAAGTCGTCCTTGTCTGATATCAGCGTCGTATTTGTAGTCTTTGCGGCTTTGATCATGGTGTCCATCATGGTCTTCTCTGCCGAAATCTGGTACGCTTGTAGGAATACTTGGTTTGAGCGAGCTCTCAGACGTATGGAAATGGATATACAGGGTGTTTCTGAAAAGTCCATCACAAATTAAGGGGCGTGTTTATGGGACCAAACTGAGCGGAAAGTACCAAAGAACATGGGGTGTACAACATTTTGTTACGGAGATATGGCCTTCCAAACATTCGGCCCTAAAACAAGGAAATATCCAAAAATGAGGAGTAACACTTAAGACCGACTAACCAGCTTGTTTAAAATTACTAGACAATTTCAATAGCCTTTAATCGAACAATTGATTTCTACCTTTACTAATCAGAAGCGTATAAATGAGTAGAAGTATGCCTACGGTGGTAATGTAAAATTAATCCCAAGTGACATGATGTTTCAAGATCTTCCCAGCACCAAGTAAAATGGTTCTGATTGAAGGTACTTTTATTAGCACAGCGTAAACAACGTTATTTTCAGGAATTAGTCCAAATGTCCACGGGCGGCATTACAAAAACGAGGCAGTCTTTCGAATGATACTTGGACATGTTGGAAGATCCCTGGCTTGTTCCTGTTATCTCAAACCGTAAAAAGCTACGCAAATCTTCATCATCACGGACAACACTCTTGTACGTTAGGTATGACCTTGAGAAAACCTAAAAGGACATCTCGAATGTATTTGAAAAACCCATCTCCAATTAAGGGGCGTGTTGTTTGTTTCCAACAGAGTAAACTCGCCCAGAGAACAATTACAATGCAGAGCCACGTTTCGGCGTTAATGGCCCACAAAGGTGGTCCCAAACAAAAGAACAAACTTTAATTTGTTTCGTTCAGTAAGTGTTTCATGTGTCATAGATAAAACGCCATGATTAATGCACGAAGAAAATGAATTTATTGACAAGTTTTAACATTTAATTGCAACTAGTTACAAAAATTGTTCAAAGTGTTCACCACCCGCGTTAAGGCACACATTAGCACGTCTTACAAATGATTCCCTTACACGTTGAAAAATGCCTGGAGTTTCGCGAATTGTTTGACAGCCATGAATTATTCGTCGACGTAGCTCTTCAACATCGGGCACTTCAGTCTGATAAACTAAGTCTTTCAGGTGGCCCCAAAGAAAGAAATCACAAGGGTTCAGATCGGGTGATCGAGCAGGCCACTCCACAGGTCCACCTCGACCTAACCACCGCAAAGGGAAGGTCGCGTTAAGATAATTTCGGACCGCGATGCTGAAATGTGGTGGTGCACCATCGTGCATGAACCACATTCTGTTTACCAAACCTAAGGGTACGTCTTCGAGTAGTTCCGGTAAATCGTCCCGTAAGAACTGCAAGTAAGCCACACCGTTTAACCTGGGCTCTAGGAAATATGGCCCAATTAAATTGTCACCCACAATACCACACCACACGTTTAATTGGTGACAATTTAATTGGGCCATATTTCCTAGAGCCCAGGTTAAACGGTGTGGCTTACTTGTAGTTCTTACGGGACGATTTACCAGAACTACTCGAAGACGTACCCTTAGGTTTAATAAACAGAATGTGGTTCATGCACGATGGTGCACCACCACATTTCAGCATCGCGGTCCGAAAACTTGTCAATAACATTTTCTTTGTGCATTAATCATGGCGTTTTATCTATGACACATGAAATACTTACTGAACGAAACAAATTAAAGTTTGTTCTTTTGTTTGGGACCACCTTTGTGGGCCATTAACGCCGAAACGTGGCTCTGCATTGTAATTGTTCTCTGGGCGAGTTTACTCTGTTGGAAACAAACAACACGCCCCTTAATTGGAGATGGGTTTTTCAAATACATTCGAGATGTCCTTTTAGGTTTTCTCAAGGTCATACCTAACGTACAAGAGTGTTGTCCGTGATGATGAAGATTTGCGTAGCTTTTTACGGTTTGAGATAACAGGAACAAGCCAGGGATCTTCCAACATGTCCAAGTATCATTCGAAAGACTGCCTCGTTTTTGTAATGCCGCCCGTGGACATTTGGACTAATTCCTGAAAATAACGTTGTTTACGCTGTGCTAATAAAAGTCCCTTCAATCAGAACCATTTTACTTGGTGCTGGGAAGATCTTGAAACATCATGTCACTTGGGATTAATTTTACATTACCACCGTAGGCATACTTCTACTCATTTATACGCTTCTGATTAGTAAAGGTAGAAATCAATTGTTCGATTAAAGGCTATTGAAATTGTCTAGTAATTTTAAACAAGCTGGTTAGTCGGTCTTAAGTGTTACTCCTCATTTTTGGATATTTCCTTGTTTTAGGGGCGAATGTTTGGAAGGCCATATCTCCGTAACAAAATGTTGTACACCCCATGTTCTTTGGTACTTTCCGCTCAGTTTGGTCCCATAAACACGCCCCTTAATTTGTGATGGACTTTTCAGAAACACCCTGTATATACTGGATAAAACACGATAAATGATTTTCTTATTCTAAGGAAGCGGTTGCTCTTTAAATAAGACCTGATGATGGTTTTAATGTATAAGGATGGCTTTTTGTTTTGAACGTAACCAGAAATGTATGGAGAAGGTTTTCCCTCCATTCATTCCTGATGTAACCTTCTTCGTATAGTTTTTACTGGTTTAAAAAAAATTCTACAAAACTACATTCCAGGCCCGTAATGTATGTTTAAATTTTCAAAGAGGTCCTCCCAATACGTTAGTTTATGAAATTTATAGATGCTAAGGGTTGTTTTCAGTTTCTGAAATTGGACGAAAAACTGGAAACTTTCCATAGGAAAAACCAGGCATTTTCCCCACCTTACTCTTATTTTCCTTAACCCTTAAAAAATTACTATGGTGAAATGAAAGTCTCATCTAAAAGTTAAAGCCTATTTTTATCATAAGGAAAAATTAAGTTTAAGTGTTGTTTTCATCGTTTTAATTATATACTCTGACTTACATCGTTTTATCCTAAATATAATACTGTTGGACTTACGACGTTTTATCATTGGTTAAGCCGCGTTTCTGTACCGCGGATATAGCGACTTGAGCTTGTCCAGTTGTTGGGGCAATTCGCTCATCGATTTAGAGGTATTTTAAGTTTTGAGAAATAAGTGTTGTGTAATTAGATATGATTTTAATACTTTTCATTATTTAAATTTTATTCTATTTATGTACCAACAAATTTAACGGTAGGATTTAGCCAATAATTCATCGATTTAACTAAGCCTCGGTCAAAACCGTGCGGGGGAGAATCCCCCAATCGCACGAGGTATTGGTCCCGGTTTTTCAAGGTCTCTCTAGCATAGCTTTGGCAATGCATGGCGACAGGAAAACCGTGTGTTTGGGGCTTTTCATCCCTATCATTCCGATTTCTAGTTTTTTAAGTAAACACTTATTTGGTGACTCCACCAGAACGAACTCTAGTTGAAGAGACAAAAAAGGATAAATAGACTCCGCCTCCTCCCAAGCCAGCGATGGTGCAAGAGGATAAAGACTCCGGCTCCGAGGCGCGCGCGGTTGTTTGGGCATGGTGCTAGTAGCTAGAGAATAACTTTCCTTCTAAAGAGTTACGCTGTCTGCTGCAAGTTCTACTGTTAAGATAATATTAATTTTCTCAGAACTGAAGGTATGGCGTCTAGTAAAGAAATTGTCACCTCATGCTCGCTTTTTTAGCCCCTATTTTTTCACTTTTTAATTATCTTACATATCCCGCACGAGTGTCCTTTCTGCTGGGGCAGCTTGTTTTTTAAGACGGAATGGGTAACAGGGTTATTCGGGTGCGCGTCCAAGTCCACGACCCCCTTACCCGTGACGGAGGGGTATGAAACAAGAGGCGGGTCTTATTTTCGTTATGGCGTTGTATGTATCAGTCTGGGAAATAAGGATATTTTTTAAACTAGTCCTTGGGACCAGTGACCCCCTAGTCCCCGAAATAATTAACTGGTCTCCGGACTGGTCCCAGCCTTTGTTCTCCTATAGATTTGCAATTAATAAACTGGTCCTGAGGACCAGTAACCCCCACTTCTTGAATTAAAAAACTATTCCAAGCAATTAATAAACTGGTTTTGGACCAGAGGAAGTGTGCTATTTCCCAGACTGGTATGTATATCCGGGTCAAATAAACGTCGTCTGCCCCTTCGTCTGCCAAGTTGGAATGGGCTCGGATTGTAATTTTTGAAATAGCATTGTTTAAAAATGGAAGTTACACAAGACATAGGGCTTGCAACTGACAAAAAAAACGGGGAAGACCCAAGAAAATTAAAAGTGAGTTAGAATTGAGTAATGAAATCAAAAAGTCTTCGTAGATATTACAACACGAACAGGTTTTAACCAAACACTAAGCTCACAAAACTCCTGGCCATTCACTAAGCCTTGGTTAACTTCATCAAATTCGTTTACAAAATCATGAGGATAGTAGACATGATTGACTTAAGAAAGAATTAGCGAACACTTTTCACCCTTACAGACAGGGTTGGAAATAAGACAGTCCAAAACCAGTTTATTAATTGCTCGGACCAGTTTATTTATTCCCAAAACCTGGGGTCAGTGGTCCCAGGGACCACTCTATTAATTATCGTTTTTGGAAAAAATAGACGGTGGGACCAGTTTATAAATAGGCCTTTATAGAAAGTTTTTACGGCTTGCGCACCTTGTTGATTTGTCCCGCCGCGCCTGCGCATTATAACAGCCATACGTCACCAAAATTCTCTCTGACGTGACGTCACTAACCTTAACCGTTAAGCCTAGGCTTCCATAGCCCTTTTTAAGCGATGGATACGAGTAAGTTATTTAAAATATTAATTAATTAGAGGAACAAACGCGTTAAAAAAGCCCACCATTTTATTAGTCTGCTTTATCTCTCCAAATCTTGCCTCCAGTTCGTGTTTTTTTATAACACAAAACTGGCTGAACTGAACTGACTCAATTTGAACTACAAGAGGGGCCAAGTACCCATAATTCCTTTAGAACTTTCTGTAAAGGCCTATTCGGGGTTCCTTAATAGAATTTTTCAATCTCAACATATTTTCTACCAATTCTACTCCTAGGTAGTTAGTACTCCTTGGCTACAACTTCCCTACAAAAGTTTTGTAGTCTATTGACTATTGATCTTGACTAGCGTCTATACTCTAGAATGAGTCTCTTGTAGTCGACAGTCTAGACCATAGTCAGCACTAGTTGTCAGTAGTCGAATTAGGCAGTAGTGTATGGTCACATTACAGGATTTTGATCAGTTTACTGATAGCGAGAGAAGATATTGCCACCGAATTTATGTAAAATGCAATAAGGAATAAGAATAGTTCAGAAAAGGATTAAGAACTTTAAATATCATTAGACATGTTGATTTGATTATCATTAGACATGTTGATTTGATTATCATTAGACATGTTGATATGATATTTAGTGGCAACTAGTTGAAAAATTGTGATGAGAAATAAAAGTTAACTGTTTCAATTTTAATACGCTACTTTTTCCTACAGTAAATAATTCAAAATCAATTAGAATTTTCAGCTTCTTTACTTTTGTGTCTTTACGTGCTTTTAATTCTCACCATTTTAGAATTTTAAAGTTGCAAAGGGTGGTTTCCTTTTTTAAACTTCTTAGCTGAGAATGAGCTAAAAACATTCGTGTCAATCATAATTAAAGGTTAATATCAAATGAACTGTTTCAAAGAACAGCTTAATTCACATTACCAGAAGTCCATTAAATTAGCCTGGGAAGTAACCAAAAGCGGGGTTTGGTTTGGGACTCCCCTCTCTTGTGTAGCAATACTGAAAAAGGGCGACACATCCGCCACCTCGCGCTAATATTTCTCAGATCTCCAGTTTAGGTGCGACTCGTGCGCCAAAATTTGCCCTATCGAGAGAGAAAAAACTATTGGCTGAAAATGAACGCTGGATCTCTAAAGGGACCGGAAAACGCCCCCTTCCACTGTAAAATCGAGCCCTCTTTAGCATAGAATCAGGAGAAGGGAGGGGGGGTGTGAATCTTGGAACAGTCAAGGTCATTCAGTTTTTTATTTAAATTATTTAACGACCGTGGCCGTTCCTTTTTTCTTTCTATATAAAGCAAACAATCTACCTTTTAGAGATCCAGCGTTCAAGGGCTGAAGAAGTCACGCCCCGCTCACGTCAAGAAAGACTTCTTAGAGAGGAGCTCGAGATTTCTAACAGTGTTAGGTAAGGGGGAAAATTTAACCCCCCATCCACGGAGTTAGAAGGGGTTCTTACCCAGCAGAGACGTACGCTATTGTAGTTGTTTACATCCTAGGCTAATTTAATGGACTTCTGACATTACCCATAATGTTCTGCAATAATTAATAATTTGGACGCATTGCGAACCGGGTTTAAATTTTTAAATTCAGTCAAACATTCTTCGTAAACAGTCCAACGCTTTGGATTTCGGTTGAATTAAAATTTTACAAAAACACAAATAATAACAAAATTTATTATGCAGAAAAATTGCTTGATTCTGCTGATGTAAATTTGAACAACAAACAAAAGTTGCATTAAAAATCAATTAATATCTCAACATTTTACTGTAACATGTTAATTTAAGATGATTTCAATATAAAGTTATCTTTTTAAGCACCATTTGACAATAATATCAATGAAAATGTTACGGATTACGGCTTATTTCACTTTTCACTTATTCTCAAATACCCTTCCAATCGTTTGAAATGCAACTACGTGCTACTCCGTTATTATCGCGGAGAAGTTAGCGAAGAACACTTTCGTAAAGTGGAGTCTTACGAAACTATATACCACCAAAGTGCGGGAGTGTGGTCTCCCAAGTTCGGTTTCGATCGAATGGGAATTGATATGTTTGAGATATACACAAAAGACAATTGCATGGTGTTGTTGTTAGAAGCCAATAAGTGCAGAATGTCGTGTATGTGTGATGGATTATAAATATTGGGTGATAGCATTGGCATATAACTGGCCGATGAAGTTAATGGCAAGATAATGAATAGTGATAATAGACCAATTCGTTAATTACAATCAGAGAAACCAAAATACAGGGGCGAGGCTGCCATTGGGGTATCCACCCTCTTTCCAAGAAGATCCGCTAGAGGCAGTGCAAGTTTCTTAGCCTCCTTCCGCGTGTAGTGAACTCCGTCTGGCGTTGAGGACTTCTTGGCGAGCGTGCTGATACCCCAATGGCGGCCTCGCCCCTATGTGTTGGTTTCTCTGTGTGTAATAAACGTATGTCTCTATTGAGATGGATAACGGGATGAAGTTCACACACAGATACGACCAGAGCAATAGCTCTCCGTGACGTGATCGTCACTCGGAGAGGTTGAAAAGCTCCCATCCAATGCTATACTCTCTCTTTCTCTATCTCTGGTTCCATAATAAAAACATTTTTAAAAGAAAAAACTCTCTAGGTTTTTTTTTCCTCCCTCGAAGAAGGCTAATGTGTTATATCACTCTCTCATCGATAAGAACAAGAGTAATTCAAGCCTTGGAGTACAAAGCATTGTTCACTCTTTCATCCCGCACCCGTTACAATCATTCCAATTCCTAAAGATGTAACCGATTATGCTAAAAAGGGAATTAAATATGTTGAAATAGCGAAACTAAGATCTTCAGAGCTCAATTTATTGTTTATTTGTCAGGTATAATTTGTATATTAGTAGTTTATTCCAAAAATATCAACTTTAAATAATAAATGATTGGCTAGTTAAGGTATGATAATGTCTGAAGACAATACCAGTCTTAAATAGGGTAGCAACATATGGGATACTAATAAATTACCGAAAGTACACTCATCGAGGTTTTCATGAAGATCCGCATAAGTGTTCTTTGATTGGATTTAAATAAAGTGGAGCGTTAACGTTAGAAGAGTAACGCTGGAAATAACAACTACTATAATACTAAGGGGCCCAGAAAAGCGAACCCTCGACTTCGTCAATAAGGATTTCCTAACTTATCGGGTGCAAGAAGATCGTTCCGATGGTCTACTCGCGTTGACTATGGCCTAGAGACTAAAATGCTCAAATGACTAGTTTATCTATAGTTCGGCCTAGCCACACAAAAAAAGCGACCTCTATTGTGGAGACTCACCAGTGGCGTGTTATAGGCCTATTTCTAAGCTAAGCAGACAGGAGCCTGTGCAGTAAGGCGTGTTGTTGGCCTATTTCTAAGCTAAGCAAACAGGAGCCTGTGCAGAGTAAGGCGTGTTGTTGGCCTAGTTCTAAGCTGTGCAGTAAGGCTAATTATTTTAATGTTTGTAGGCTCACTATAGTTGAATCACTACAAAGTTATCGTCCTTTTCAACCTCAATTTACAGCGTATTCAATTTTTAAACTTCAAGGCTTGATTTACTGCTGTAAAGAGCCTTAAAGTTAAGCAGGTAAGAATTGACGAATGCCAAAGAGAACTTAACACCCCCTCGAGGCTTAATCGTTTTTTAGTTATAAAGGAGGTTAAACTTGTACATGAACCCTATTTGTAACACTGCGTGGAATGCACTGGCCTTAAGATATCCTCATTCCGAACCTCGATACGGTGCATTAGAGTTTCAAACTTCAAAGCTTGATTTACTCTTGCAAAGAGCCTTGAAGATATGCAGACCCGAGTTGACGACTCCCACGGAAATGTAGCTGACAATTTTAGCCCACGCGATATGCAGCCTCTTTTTTTGCGACTTTCAAAAATTACTTTAACGTTTGAACCAAAATGGATACGACGCCCTATCTAATCTTCTTGTTCACCATCGGTTTGATATTAGCGGTAAAGAAATTGCTATTTAAACTTCGGTACAAACTACCACCCGGACCCTTGAGCCTTCCGCTAGTTGGTCATTTGCCTTTTCTTGATCCAGACCGGCATCTTTATTTACACAGTCTTAGTGTCAAATATGGGACTGTTTTCAGGTAAGATATTAAAAAGATATGTATAATTTTTTAGGGATTATATGAATGAATAGTGTTTAATGAATTATTTTTATGCTAATTAGTGAAAGAGTAAGAGCAAAGAGTTTGGTTTTGGTTTTTGTTTTTTTTTTGAAGAAAATAATTTTTTTACAAAATAGTCAAAAATTAGATCCCTATTGGTGTAATTTTTAGTTTTGAACTCTTTAGAGCTGGAGGACAATTGTTCCGTCCCCTTGCTGCTGGGGTGCCTTTCCCCCTAATGACCTATTTGGCCATCGAAACTGTAATATAGCCGGGGCCATCTTGTTAATAGACTTTAATGAAATAGTTTAATGTTAATTTGTGGACGATTAAGTGCAACGAGAGAACATTTTATTCGACTCTTTGCTTGAAGAAAAGTAAATGTTTTAGGAAATAGTGAAAATTAAATTCTTATTGGTTTAATTTGTAGATTTTCATAAAACGCCTACAATATTAGATGAAAATTTATCTTAACAAATTTTCACCTTTAAATAGTGCGTTCTTAGTTTCAACTAAGCATTTCAGTATCCCTAACTTTTATTTAACATTTATACATTCCCAAAAAGGCGTTAATAATATGTGTTTCGTAAGTGTGAAATTTATTCCTTTGAGATAGTTGTGAAGTTAAGTGGGTGAAAATCCTAAATTCTGTATAATTAGAATAATTTACAAAGTATGGAAAGTGTCACACATAATAAAATCATAGTTATAACGAGAGATAAAGACAGTAAATTGCATTTTTACGGTTATACATCTGATTTGATAAAATAGGTAATATCCTATTGGATAGAATCCCGTTGGATCGAATTCAAATTTCTAAAATTGTAGCCAAATTTAAAACAATTTATAGCCCGAAGAGCGATTTTCTACTGAATGGGAATATTTAAATGGAAGAGCTTTCGACTGAATGGGATGGGTTTACACATATAAAATCATAGCGTTTTCCTTGAGTTGCCGGGCTCCAGTAGCGCAATGGATGAAGTGATTTGGATGATCGAAGAAGTTAAGCAGCATCGAGCGCCGTCAGTACTTGGGAGGGAGATCTCTTAATGGTAAGGTTAGATTACGTTAGGTATGGTTAGGTTAGGGTTAGACAATTTCCAAAAAGGGAAGTTATTTTCTGAAATTTATTGAAGAATGTTATTGGTGAACACATATTATTTGCTGCAGTATCAAGAAGTTTAATAAGAAAATCAATTTTATTTTTAGGTTAGGTTAGGTTAGGTTTGGTCAGGTTAGGTTAGGTTAGGTTAGGTTTGGTTAGGTTTGGTTTGGTTAGGTTTGGTTAGGTTAGGTTAGGTTAGGTTAGGTTAGGTTAGGTTAGGTTAGGTTAGGTTAGGTTAGGTTAGGTTAGGTTAGGTTAGGTTTGGTTAGGTTTGATTAGGTTAGGTTAGGTTTGGTTAGGTTAGGTTAGGTTAGGTTAGGTTAGGTTAGGTTAGGTTAGGTTAGGTTAGGTTAGGTTAGGTTAGGTTAGGTTAGGTTAGGTTAGGTTAGGTTAGGTTAGGTTTGGTTTGGTTTGGTTTGGTTTGGTTAGGTTAGGTTTGGTTTGGTTAGGTTAGGTTTGGTTTGGTTTGGTTAGGTTAGGTTAGGTTTGGTTTGGTTAGGTTAGGTTAGGTTTGGTTAGGTTTGGTTAGGTTAGGTTAGGTTTGGTTAGGTTAGTAATATTTTATAAATCATTTAACAATGTTACGCCTTTTCCAAAATATTGAAATTTAGCTTCATTGACTTCTCAAATAATATGCCTTTTCCAAAACATTACTGTTATGTTAGGTTAGGTTTGGTTTGGTTTGGTTAGGTTAGGTTAAGTTAGTAATATTTTATAATTCATTTAACAATGTTACGCCTTTTCCAAAATATTGATGTTTAGCTTCATTGACTTCTCAAATAATATGCCTTTTCCAAAACATTACTTCTATGTTAGGTTAGGTTTGGTTAAATTAGGTTAGTAATAATTTATAAATCATTTAACAATGTTACGCCTTTTCCAAAATATTGAAATTTAGCTTCATTGACTTCTCCAAAAATATGCCTTTTCCAAAACATTACTGTTATATTAGGATACGTTTGGTTTAGTATTTTCTGCAATAACAAGAAGTTTAATAGGAAAATCAATAGAAAAATAGGATTGAAAGGAAAATTCATGATTGGAAAACCGCCCAAATTGCGGTATTCGGTCTAATGGGATTCGGTCGAACGAGACATTCGATCCAATGGGATTCGACCCAATGGTAGACAATCGATAAAATACACTGCAATTTCTGAACATTGTGAGCAATGTGATAGGTGATTAGTCATAGGTGTCAAAAAACCTTGAACGAAAAGCGGCGGATGTCTCGCGAATTCCCCTCGTGCTAATAAAAAACAAGTTGGTCAAATTAAAATTTTACCGTTTTTAATTTTCACAAGAATGATAACTTAGCAAAAAGGTTAAACTATTCGATAAGTTATCGCTTGCTTTATAACTAATGACGGTAAAATTTTAAATTAACCACCTTGTTTTTTATTAGCACGAAGGGAATTCGCGAAACATCCGCCGCTTTTCGTTCAAGGGTTGATGACACCGAAGACTACTCGCCTATTTAGATATCGCGCTCTCATAGAACGCACGAGGTTGACACCAACCCTTTTGACAATAGTTATCACTTGTGATAATTCACTTAAAAAGTTAAAGAATTGCCCCTATTGAAAGAAGAAATCTTAGTTAGAACATTCAAAAATATCTTCTGTCAAGGCTACGAAGGAGGTAACCATCATGTATAGGCCTAGTCTCTGTGGTTGCCAGCAATCTTAGTTGAGAAATGAATCATTATTATTAGTATCATAAATTGTTAATCTACCATTAAGTTTACATGTCTTAATGAGATGGCTCAAAAACCACCCATGATTAAAAACCTCTTTGTGTTTTGAAACGACTATTTAAACGTGGAAACATCAGTAGCTAGGTGTACAAAAGTACCACGTGTTTCGGGTAAAAAAGTATAGGTTTGGAGATAACGTGAGAAAAGCCCACGATAAAAATTGCACCCAAGAGAGTCAGACCACCCCCATATGTACTATTCTTAGCCACGAGAGGCACTACCAGGGAAAGAAAAATACCTCTTGGATTTTTTGGCAACCGATTTCTGTTAGGCGCTGACGTAAATAAGTTTGGGGCTGGAGACGTTCGTTCAGGGGCCTAATAATGAGCACGTAAAGAAAATTATCTGCTTACGTTAATATTAAAATAATGAATATTTCTAACTGGAGCTCTGTGTCTTTCTGTGATATTAAAGATACTTACAATTAAATGCACGTACTAGTGCTGTGCGAGTACTCTATAAGAGTCAAGTACTCGGCTCGATACTCGATAAGAGATTTTCTGAGACTCGAAAATGTTTCTAGTCTTAAACCTAGGCTCGTTAAATACTCGAACCTATTTTTGGAAGGCCTATTTCTCCGTAAATGAGACTGTCATTAGTTATAAAAACTAATAGAAAGTTACTCTTAGTGGTTAGCAGACGAAAGTGAGTGATGGGCCGCTGTGCCTGGGCGGGTAGTTAGATCATAATGGTAGTAGATCCTATCTGGTTCAAAAGCGGAAGTAAAAATAATGAAAAATACAGTTAAAGGGCCTTTAGTTTAAACGATATAAATTATGAATATTAAAACCCTATTTATGTTTTAAATATAGTTAATCAGGATTAATGAATAATTATTGACTTCTAAGCAATTCAACTATATTGAACTCTGAACTAAACCTTAATTGGCTCTTATGATATATATATATATATATATATATATGTATATATACGCAGCTTATACTTGGGAACACGACTGACAGTTGTCGTTTCTGACTTCGAGAACCTTAAGGATGTTGCTAATAAAGATGAATTTACTGGAAGACCTCCGGACGTTTTCGAATTCAACCGTAAAAGTCCACGTGAGTATTGAGGTCTTGAAATGAAAACCAATAATGTTAGTTCTTCATTTTGCATCTAAGACTCCTTTCATCTGGCTTTACTTGAGAATCTTATCACGCGAAACTAACAGTGTATCTCGTTTAATATTTAACAAAAAAAAGTGTTTTGTTGTAATTTTCAGATTTTGGTGAAATGTCTGGGAGCGATTGGAAAGAACAGCGTCGATTTATGTTAACGTCATTGAAAGAATTGGGAATGGGAAAAAGTTCCGGAGAACTCTTAACCTCTACGCAAGTTACGAATTTCTTGGAATCTCTGAAAAATTCTATCGGCGAAACCGTAAACATCCGAGATGCTCTTATGCCAGTGACGAACAACATTATTTTTGCCATGATGATGGACAAAGAGTATAATTCTGATGAAAATATAAAGAAAGCTGTAGACAACTTTCAGTCGAAAGGGATTGATTTCTTCGCTGAACGATCCAAGCAGTTTTATTATCCATTCCTGAGAACGATACTGAATCTGACATCGGAAAAAATTCTCTTGTCTTAAGACTGGAATGGCTCTCGTTCTCGATTTGGAGAAAAATTTGAAGTAAGATAATCGGTTCATCCGATAAACTATGGCTGCGTTCAGTAACCGGCATCAAAAACATCGATGACTAAAAGATGACATCGATGTCTTACTGAACGTTTTTCGCGTCTTTGGGCGTGACGTCATGATGCCCACCAGCAAAATCAGCTGTGAGAGGAGGTTTTTTTGATGAGCATCGGATTCATGACGTAAATTTCGTCATTTTGCACCGCGACAATTAAAATAATGTAGAATTGACAAATATTATCCTTATGGTCTGGATAATAATACTAAAAAGCAATATATTATTTCGGTAAAAAATGGATTCTGACAGAATTTTGATTTAATTGATAAACTGAAGTACAATATCTTTGTAAATATTTCGGATTTGTTATTTAAGCCTCTGCCGTAACGTTATCATAATATCGTCGCCATTAAGAAAAGCATCGATTACACAAAATTGTGCCGTTCAACAACTGCAACGTCATCATGACGTCAAAAGAACACCGATTTCATTTTCCCAAACATCGATGTTTTTCCCGATGAGTGTTACTGAACGCAGCCTAAAATGCCATGGAAATTAAAGTAGCTAAGGGTGGTTTTTATTTCCATGAAATTTATCACAGATTTTTGACGAAAATCTTTGAAATTTTACCATAAAAATAACCTGGAAAATTTCTACCAACTTACAATTTTGTCCCTACCTCAATCCCCATACCTTTAACGTTGCGGCTCTATACCCCCATCTATAGCAATGAAGTACTCCTATCTATAGCAATGATGTACCCCATCTATAGTAATGATGTATTCCATCTATATCAAGATTTACCCCCATCTATAGCAATGATGTACCCAAATCTATAGCAATGATGTACCCTCATCTATAGCAATGATGTACCCAAATCTATAGCAATGATGTACCCCCATCTATAGCAATGATGTACCCCCATCTATAGCAATGATGTATCCCCATCTATAGCAATGATGTACCCCCATCTATAACAATGATGTACCCCATCTATAACAATGATTTACCCCCATCTATAACAATGATTTACCCCCATCTATAACAATGATTTACCCCCATCTATAGCAATGATGCGGTTAGGTAGTAGGGTCGTAGTTGCACGGTACAGAAACGTAAAGGGTGCCCCCTTTGTCTTAAAAATAGCAGCTAGTTCTCATACAATTACAATGGCACTGCGCGGCAGCACTTAACAATCGAAAACCGAAGGGTATGAGCTTGGAAAGGTAAAAAGAAAAAGCCCTTCAAACTAGTGGCGTCTGCTAGAAACATGGATGATTCCCGATATTGATAGAAAATATACACAATCAGTTATTTCGAAAATCTACTTGTGAATCAAACAATGAAATATTGAAACTGATAATAACACCATTTTAAAATCTAGCATTGCAAAGTGGCATATGCCTTATTAAAAAAGTTTTATGCACAGACCACTATTACTACCCATGAAAATCCTATAACTCAATCACTGCCTGTGAATTTAAATTACTTCTGGTGAGATGGTATTAGTTTCGTTTAATTGTTTACAAGGAGAGCATTCAAATATACTTTTATTCTACATAAAGAAACTAATACATAAATAAAACCGTAATGGAAGTTTATATTGCAATTTCCATTAAGTTTGTTCCACATCTAATAAAATGTGAAATCATTTCATTATATTTTACAGTAGGGTTATAAAAAATCACGAGGACACATTTGATGAAAATTCCAAACGGGACTTCATCGATTATTACCTTGGAGAAATACAGCGAAAAGAACTCCGAACTTTCACGAGTAAGCATGACTCGTTTTAAGCGCAACAAAACCTTTTTTTTTTTCAAACGCGCTAACATTAATTGTAGAAGAGACTCTTCTTGGAAATGCCGGAATTCTGATATTCATCGGAGCTGAAACGTTTAAAATTTCCCTCGAATTTTCTTACATGAATATGGTTTCTCATCCCGAGGTTCAAGAGAAAGTTTATCAAGAAATTGTTGAAGTAGTTGGCACTGAAAAATTGCCACAATGGAGTGATCGAAACAACATGCCTTACACTCAAGCTGTTCTCCTGGAAATTTGGCGATGGAATAACATCTTTGGCGTAAATGATCCAAGATGGTGAGGAATATTAGAAAAATGACTACTTTGCTCTATACTGACGACGAAATAGATTTAATGACGGTTTAATCAGGAATAAATATATTGTTAAAGAAGCAGGAAAGAATAACAGACTTTAGTTCAATGCAAATGAAGAACTACATACCTTAACGGGTTGCGAAATTTAAATATTTTATTGAATACCATTTGATTACGTTCTAGGGAGCGACGCGAAAAGTGTACATCCGGTTTACTTACATGACTATGAGTCACCTGGTACGGTGTCTTGGTTCATGACGCGTGGTTTGCGCACCAAAAAGACCTATTATTCATCCTGGCGGTTTTCTCACAACTGAACGGATATTATTAATTGGTGTTTTCAGGACCACAGAAGACACGAAAATAGGAAAGTTCGACGTTCCCAAAGGAACTGTCGTTCTCTTCTTGTTTCATTCAATTCACCACGACAAGGAATTCTGGGGAGATCCCAAAAACTTCAGACCCGAACGATTTCTAACTGAAGACGGCAAAAAAATTGATAGTAAAAAAGCTGAAAGAGTTCTAACCTTCTCATTAGGTAAAGAAAATTGAATATAAGCTACAAAATGGGTAACAAAGCTAAAATAAGTATATCACTGAATCATGTACATTAATGGAGGTGTTTTTCTGAGAAAAATGTGCTTTTCACCAACCAGGTTAATAATTGTAGAAGCGACGTCTCATGAAAAACAGCCAAAAACCCAAGGAAGAGCGAGAAAGGGAAGTTTGGTGTAATGTTGTAGCTACAGTAGCCCAAAAATCTCCCGTCGTCCGCCCCGATGTGCTAGTGCGTAACTTTCTGACGCATCGTACTGAGGCAAAGGACAATTCTACCTCTGGCGTCTGACGCCCATTACGTAGGGAAATGACGATCTGCGCTCCGATCGTGCGCAGTTAAAACTAACTCAAAAAATAGACACGTGGCCTGCTATATTTCGCGAAGAGAAACCAGGGAGGAGAGACTCAAGTCTCTCCTCCCTGGAGAAACTACTATACTGACGAAACTTCCCTTGCTTGATCATCCTTGCGGAAACTTGCCCATTGATATACGTATAACCAGGGAGGAGTTGAAAATGAGAGTTATTGTCCACCCTTTATAGGCTAACATTCATAACCCTTAACTCCCACAACAAGGTAAAAAGTATGGGGAAAAATTAGATTTAAACTTATCAAGCACCACGCGGCTTCTGATTCCCTGCAAAATCGTACTACGAACTGCCCATTCAAAAGAATCTTGACAAAGCTAAGAGTCCGTTGGTTGTATCTGAGCGATCAGTATGAACTAGACTTTTAAGAAAATAGTACATTTTGCGTTTTTGAGAGGACGGAAAATAGTAATTCAATACACAAACATTAATTCATATGACAACGAATTAACCCCATCCCCCAAATTCTTTAGTGGCCCCTTTTCTATCACTATGGAAGTTTAGGCTCACAGTGAAACCTACTCTGACCCATCACAATACGTTTAACTTTCTACTTCACCGTGCTAAAACTAGGGAAAAACCTTCCTTTTCAAGTTTGGCGTTATTGCAATGTACAGTGTTGTACTTACCTTTAGTATGTTACGTAAGGCAACATTTAATATATTTGGAAATTTATTGTTAACAGGCAAGCGTAGTTGTCCAGGTGAAACATTGGGAAAAGTTAATATCTTTTTATACTTCACTGCTGTTCTTCAACGATTCAAGCTTTTACCACCTCCGGAAGGTTTGGATACTTCAATTCGAAAGTCGATGGTAAATACAATTGAAAACCCGACTTTAAGCCTTGAATTAAGATAAACGCTATGCAACAATCAATATGTTGATGATTAAAATAATGGTACTATTCATAATCAAAGAATAATACCAGTGTAGACTAGATTTTAACTTGCAGTTTTGATATACTCTCTTAATTTCTATGATGATGTGTAAATGTGTTACCAAACATTGATATATCAAATAAATTTTTTCAAATCTATAGATTAATAATTCTTGGTAAGTGTCAAGTATCGAAGGGAGAAAACAGTTTTTAGCCACATCGTAGTATACGATGAGGCTCTTAGTTCGACCCGAGCCGTAGTAGTAACAGTAGTAACAGTGGTAATTGTAGTGGCCGGAGTTTTCGCTATCGTTATCGTTATATTTTAGCTTAAAAGAAACTCGATAGTACCTAAACCCACCAATAGGGGTAGCTGAGCTCTGTTAGAGATTTTATTTTAATTAAAAGTTTTTCAGGTCAGACCCGAAAATCGAACCCGGGTCGCTGGCGCAGCAGTAAGGCTCGCTACCACTGAACCATAGAGACTCGATAGAGCAGTCGAGTTTTTATCCTTAAGTTTATCTCTAAAGTGTCGGGGATGGGGGGAGGGTACCTCTCTATCTGTGGGGTCGGATACTTTTGAATTTTTATCTGTGGGGTCGGACACTTCTGATTTTGTTTATTTTAGGTTTTTATATTAATTTTCTTTTTTTTTCTACTCATTAGGGTAGGGTATAGAGGGGCTATTCACTCGTACGATGTGGCTACTATTACGAGCCCATGGGCCGTCTTGTTATTTTCCCAATTTACCACCTTGGTCCTTTTGCGTTGGGGGAGCTCCTACATTTTATTTTCCATCAATAGGACTGAAACAATTGATTTTGAGAAAATAACTAGCTTTAAGTTTTGTCAAGAAGTTATATCAGTATCTCTGAGATACCAGATATAACTTCTTGGTTTTGTTCGAGGTTAGTTTTGATAGCTAAGATATTTTATGTGACTTAGTTTTATAACAACTTTTTTTAACAAGCCCACGACGCAGCACAGGTCATGGGCCCTCTTTTAAAATTATAATTTTTGGTTCCAAATATTTTAGGGCCACCATATTGCTTTATTTTACTTCCATAGAAGGAAATATTTTAAGAGGTTTCTTTGTAGGAGAAAGAGAGAGCAGAAAATTTCCTCCGTTTACAAGATTCTGTTTTTTGATAAAAAATAAAAATGTGACATGAATTGCTACATTTATACATGAATGTGGTTATTTTAGACTGTTGAGTTAATATAAAAAAGATTTTGATTGGAACCAAGGCCGAAAAAAAATAAACAAACGATAAGAGTTAGGTTTATGAATTGGCTGAAGTATCAGAAATTGCAAATATTTCTATTACTTTTATCATAATTAATTAAACCAATGACTTTTCATATCAATTCGAAAAAGGATGAAAGACCATTTTTTAATCACTTTGGAAACTTTAATTGCTTAATTTAAAATAAATCGTAAAAATCGTGCTATTTCCCTACTTTTCTGGTATTTACAAAACTTACGCCGATTTGCATTAAATGGTACGTTTTGAACCTAAGATGTGTCACTAGTTACTGATATCCCAGATGACGCAGGTGAAACATCATAGATTCTCGTAAAGCCACGCTTGGTGAGGCTCAAAATTATCCATAAACCCTACCAAAAAATTTCTTTTAGCCCCCCCCCCCAAAACATTCTGTAGCAATAAGTAAAAGATTATACTGACAGATTCGATAAGTTTCATCATTATAGAGATGAATTTCAATATCAAACGGCATCATTTTGAAGAAAATAAAACAAATAAATTAACGCAAAACCAATAAATTGAAAAGATCCATCAACAGATGGAGACGTGTAAAATGTTTCAAGTTCTTTCGAAAGGAGTCCCAGTGGTCGCGACTAGGACTAAAGGCAAATCTAAACTAAAACTAAACTTAAGACGGGTGAAATACCATCATGCATAATATAGTCAATATAATTGATTGACTATATTAGGTTACGTACTCTTTATCAATAAAAATTTGTAAATCTTTAAAAATCGAATAATTTCACGTTGACGCAAATTTTCGAATAGTTATAAAGGTCTACACATGTTCCAATGAACCAATTATGCAATACCTAGTTATTAATTTCTAATAATAACTTCAAAATAGTTTGCCCAGATTAAGCCCCCCCCCCGCTCATTTAGCATGCATTCAATTATTTTGATGGAAGTACTTGTAGATGGATTTATAATAAATTTTTGTAGAACTTTTAATCTATTAGCGAGACTGAAGGGAAACGTTGAAGGCCATTTAAAACAACAAGTTGGCTCGGTTTGCACCCCAAAACTTTCCTCTCCGATTCTAGAAGAAACCTATATCTACCCTTTTTACCTCTCCGAGTGACGATGACGCAATTTTCTATTGCTATTTATTGATAAGCAAATGCAGTCGTTAAAATTTTTACTATGAATTATTGTAACACGTTCTATTCGCAACAAGTAAACACTAACGTCTCGTTACTATATATATATACCTCAACATACAGTATAGTTAAAAATTGTCGAATCTTATTTGAAATATTAATATCAAAAGATGTTCTTCAAATAACGAAATAAAACAGAGCTACTAAACTACTGATGGAATCGAAATTCTAAAAAATATTTCCCCAATGTTCGTTTCATATTGTGAAAAAAGAAAGAAATAATGTGTTGCAGGATCTATTTACATACCAAAACGAGTCATACCGCTTAGGCGGGTGCACTACGGGACACACAGAACAAACGACTTTAATACTCTTTCTGTTTTAACTTTGAGTTAAAATAAGATTATCTTAAATATGTTAAAATAAAAGATTATTTCAGGGCAATTCTGTTAAAAATAAGGCAGGTTGCTACGCGATTGGTCGGAGGTGCTAATTTAAAATTATGTATGAAATCTCAAACTAATTTGAATTTAAGAATCACTTTGAGTTATTTTCTGGATGTTTCAGTATGCAGATAGGTCTTATAACAGTAGAAGAATCGAAAAAAAATCTCTTGATTTGCCTTTCACCCTCCCTTTAACCCCAATGCATTTTGTTGGAACCCCGATAGTTTAGTATTTGTTACTTCTCTCGCTTTTTATCCTCGGATTAATTTCAAATGTAAAAACAAAATGAAATCAAAACTAAAACGTTTGGAGTAATATGTTTGTCCATGTGCATTTTGAACCTTAATAAGAAATTCAAAACCTTAGGAGATAATGTTTTTCTTAGTCAAAAATAGCGATAAGATTAACGTTCTAGCAGTGGGTTTCAAAGAGATATTTATTCGGCCTACCCTCTTGACTTTCATTTCAATCAGTCAAGTGATTTGTACTAAAAACATTCGGGTTTATAGACTGAAGTTTGATGGTTTCAAAAGTGATTTTCGTGTTTTTGATCGTCATATGTGGTAAGTAATGATTTTTATGTCATGTAATGAAATATAGTCGCATTGTTACTGTACTGAAGTAAAATAGACCCAAGAACCATCAAGACACGAAATACGGTCGGCTCATTGGGAATATTGTATGCAGATCGCGAGGAGTCGATCGATAGGGAGTTCCATACAGTGAGAAAAACTACCAACTAGTCCCAATTCCAAATTAGGTAGTTAGTACCCCACTATTATCAATCAAAACCCCTAATTGGCCTGTAGAAATCGACTCTAGCATGTTTAAAATTAAGATTCTATCTACTAGAATTCTAGGTTTTAATTTCTTAGCGACAGGATCGCTGTACGTTGATCAAATCTGAAATGCCGACTGTTTGTCCACTATCCACGGTTTTTAGAGGCTGTCTTGTACTTCCAGATTTTTTATAATGCTAATATAGTTAAACTCATAAGCTCGTGCAACAGGGCCGTCAAATATCCTTAAAAATCGCTAGCATATTGATTTAAGTAAAATAAGGAATAATTATTTAACACACGTATCTGATCTAAAAGATAATTTTAACGCTTTATCGGCCGAAGTTAGCCCAGCTACTCGATGCCTTTGCTATAAATTGTCACGTTGATACCATATAAATGTAATATATTTGTGAAAAACATTTTTGCATTAATGCAAAGGTGTTTCAGCCGTTTCTGTAGATGAAAGCAAATAGGCATAGTGTAAGGTCAATATTTTGGGACGTATTTTATTCACTATCAACCATAATTGCTTCTCTGCTTGATCCGTGTATAACTTTTTGACAAGAAAAAGAGCCTTTAAGTGAAAACCTTTCTGATACATTTCAGCGATTCAATTTGCATTGTCCACAACTTTGATATGCAGAGACGGAAGATATCAATGCGAGAACAAAGGTGCCTGTATCCCAACCGAATACGTCTGTGACGGTCGTAATGATTGCAGCGATGGTTCGGACGAAACTAATTGCATAAGTAGGTTTAAGCTTCTGCTTTAAAATTAATGTTAAATTGAAAGTGCATTAATTTTGAAGATGGTCGAGCGTGTAAGACCAAGAATTGTTCTCACATCTGCTATCAGAATACGTATAATGGTCAAGCGGCAACTTGCACTTGTCCAGGGGGTTACATTTTAGCATCCGATGGAAGAACTTGTCAAGGTATGTGAAGTATATTGATAAGGGGATATTATAACAATCGTTATACTTCATTGGGCTTTAAATTTATTCATTAAAACCTTAAAGTGTTAATTATTAGTAAAATTGTATCGGGTGCCCTTTGCCATTGGCTGCTAGAAGTCTGAAACAATCGATAATTATAAAAAGAGACAACTACAATGCAAACCACTTTAAATGAAACTTAAGTTCTTACTCCAATTAACTATACATTTAAGATGCTTATGGAAAACAGCATTAGCAAAAAATATTCTCAAGCAATCAAAAGTTCAAAAAGTGAAAATCGATTAATAGCATTCAAAGAAGGCGGTTCGTACTTTTTATGTTGAAGGATATTTTATACATTCCTATATTGTGAACTTCTTTTAGTTCAAATATGTCGTCGCAAGGGGTATCGCAGTTTTAGGTTATGTCTTGTTTAACGCGTTGAGCTTATTAAGTGTTCTTGATTATTCACGAACTCGTGATAGACGAAATGCATTTAAAACACTATTTTAATAGTATCAGAAGTAAGATAAGGGACTAAAAGTATCGAGGTAACCAAATTCTTCACTTGGCGAAAGTGAATGTTCTTGATAACACACAAACAGTTGGCCCTCTGGTAGCGGTTTTTGCATTTTCTTTCAAAAACGTGAGGCCCTCGCAGTGGTAGACGGCCGAACTTGATTCAAGCACCCACGTCCGTGTTCCGCGGCTTTAAGCTGAGGGGAATTGGGTAGGAAATGTTTTTGGAACTCGACCAATTTTTTCTCTCTAATGTAGGAAGCGGCATAAATTCCTCAAATTTGTTCACTAGTGCCAGGATCTATTACCAATGCTAGAGTACTTTACTTCTAGTCCCTTATCCTACTTCTGATAGTATTTTATACTTTTCAGATATTAATGAATGTGAAAGCACTCCATCGTTATGTAGTCAAAATTGTACCAACACACCCGGTTCTTTCGTTTGCTCTTGTTTTGAGGGTTTCACGCAAAATGAGGATGGTTCATGTAAAAATCTTATCGACGGTAATGATACATAATAGTCTCGACATTTTTCCCAAGGTTAATGAAGACTAATTTCACGTATCTCATTCTTTAAAGGAGAAGTTGAACGACCAAAACTGGTATGCACAGGAGGGAAACATCCTTGTGACAATGGAGAATCGTGTATTTCGGAAGATTTTGTATGTGACGGATCTACCGATTGTGGAGATGGATCTGACGAAACCAATTGCCAAGGAAAGTTCTATGTTTCAATTTTCCCACTCAGTTATACCGTGTTGGAAAACAATTTCGATAAGTGTTCTACCTTTTTTATATAATATCTAGGGGGTCGTTATTGTAAACTGAAACAATGTGACCAACTTTGCACTGAGTTCATAGGTTCAAGGTATACTAATCGTTATTCAACAAGCGAGAAAGTTGCGGCTACAAAATGTTCGTGTCGAAATGGTTTTGAATTGAACGAGAATGAAAAAACTTGCGATGGTATAAGCCGATAGCTAATAAAAATCAGTAAAACACACTCATTAATGTAACGCAACATGCGATTTCTTCCTAAAGTCGTTCTGGAGTTGGTTTAAATGAATACGATTGTCTCTCGCATAACAGCTTGGACTGAGACACGTAGATGAGGCTAGGTTCGAATATACTTTAGTCATGCTGTGGTGCGTAAGAACAAAAGCTTCGCTTAAAGCTAAACTTGTTGTAAACGGAAGAAATCGCTGCGTTTACTTCATTGTGTCTGTTTGAAATATAAGTTGTTATATACTCACTTCGAAAACAATCGTTGATTTAAATTGTCTATTTTCCAGACATTGACGAGTGTGCGATTGGAACACATAATTGTACGCAGATTTGTACAAACACTATTGGTTCTTTTGTATGTACCTGCGCTGAGGGTTTCTACTATGATGTTCACGCTTTGTCTTGCAAAGCCAGTGGTTAGTAATAAAACGGACTGTCCTACATGATAATGACTGGAATCTCGGTATTCTCACTTGAAAGAAAGAGTGGTTTCAATTAAACAAAAAACTATAGGACACTAATGATGAACCACCTTCGAACCTCACTTTCGTCTTTCGTTTGATTCTAGTCATAACATAATAGGAGGTCTTTCATGCTATTTGTTACTACGTGTTTGCACAAATGAAAACAAAAGTTAATAAACTACAAATTAATTAGTAAATTTAAATCCACCTAAACATGTAGAAAGCATTCGAAACACGAACGTAGGTTTCGCAGTATTATATTCATGCGTCAGATATACAACCAGAAGTATATAATACTTCTCTTCGAGAGAAGTGTTCCACAAAGTGTGGTAAGTGTAACGTCATTCTTCCCAACATCGGAACATTTGGAGCAAGGTTACTAAACCAAATCACATACGCGGTAAATAGTTCCCTCAATAGCGTTTAACTATTTGGCAAGACAGGCTTGTGGATTTTGTCCCACCAAAAGACCAGATTTGTGGGTTTGGGATTTAGTGGCATACAATTACAGAATTCACCTTACGGTGCGATGCCCATTTGAAGTTTGATGAGTGGGAAAGCAAACAAAAAGGGTGAGCCATGGAAGAACGACGTTACATAACTAAAGTATTAAGAGGATGCAGAGTGTCATCCTTCTTCTATTATCCCCTTCTGATGTAACGTATCCAAAACAAAATCACTTAATTTTTAATATAAACATGAAATGCAGCCTTTGAGCTTTTGTTATATGTAGATCTTTAGCCTACATTACTTTCATTTGTGAATGCATTAACTTCAGTTTTTTCTTGTTTTGGCCAGTAATTTTCTTCATTTTTAATTTTATAACGTTTAATTTTCCAGGAAAATACCCACTTTTCTACATTTCAATTGGCCACAAAATGTTGGTTCACAACATAAAAAGACGACGAACGTATACGTATCCAATTAACGTGACTGGTACCGTTGAAAAGATCATTTATGACAGATTCGAAAAAAGAATTCTCTCATTAGAAAGTCTTCCTAATGGAGGATACGTCGTAACTTCCGATCAAACTGGCAATAAACGTCAAAAGATAAATTTCGAATACGAATTTGTCAATCCCGTTGACTTTGCTTACGACTGGATTAACAGCAAGGTTTACGTTACTGACCCCGGAAATGGACTAATCGTTGCCTGTGATTTAGAAGACGGAACATGTTCATCCGTTGTTGACAAAAAACTGTCGCGCCCAACGAAAATAGTGTTGAATCCTGTTGCAAGGTATGACATCAAAATTTTAATTATTTTAAAAGACGCGTGTATCATCTTCATAAACTATTTGTATTTATAATAGTTCAGAAGTTAAAGATAGATTTTCTGGCTCCAATAGAGCATTGAAAATAATAAGTGTAGTTTGCAGACTAGGAGGATCCATACCTTTTACAAAAGGATACCAGGCTGCTTGGAGGTAAAATATGCATGACTACTTTGCCCTCCTCCTTAGCCTGCTGGCCTCCTTGTGTAAATGGTATGTATCCTTCTAGTCTGAAAACTACGTATTTGAATAATGTGACCATCCACGATATTAAAGTAGGTTTGAGAAATTAAGTTATCTTTCCGAACTCGACATGTTAGACCTCTCTATTCGTGAACGAGACCATGAAGTCTGTGGGGACTCTTAATTGACCACCCTTGACATAAAAGCTCTTCTGCTTCACGCAGGTGCCTAACGCGCGAGAGTCCTTTAAGAATAAGTTTGATAGTATCTTCTTATATACTGTAGATGGAAGTATGGTTCTATTTGTAATAATCATTATTATACATGGTCTATCGAATGCAGTTCTTCTTTGGTACTTTCCCTTAAAGAAAATTTCATGTAATAATTTCATTTCCAATAGAGGAAAAAAACGATCTTTGACCTATAGTTTATCTAATTTATTCAACCCATTTTGGGCTAATTTATAAGTAACTAGTGGGTGCAACTGGCGTTTCCCAGAAAGAAAAACTAGATACTTAAAAAAACAAACATCAATTATTTATATTCTTAACTTTAAAACTTAATTCCACTAAATCGGGAGTTATATCGCATTGTTGTCCACTTTGCTTTTTTACCACTGGCGCAATTTCGGAAAAAATATTTAACCACGAAAATAGAGATAAGAATGACATTTTCGATCTCTAGAAGTCGCGATATACAGAATTTGTGGGTGGAGTCAAAATATAAGCGGACGAAGTTTCTCAATAAAGTATGCGAGGATGGTACTAGAGGCTTAGTACATAAATCCGTTTTTGATTTTATATAAAATTTCTTAACGCGAGTTCATCTTAAATCTAAAAACTCAATGAATTTTAATGATGTAATAATTCTAACACTAAATTTTATACGATGAACAGGAAAATGTACTGGATAGATATCGGAAACAACGCTGGCATTTATGAGTCTGGAATGGATGGCAGCAATGTGACAGTTTTGGTTAGCTCTGGCCTAAATGAACCGTCGAGCCTTGCCTTCGACCCATCAACGGGTACCCTATTGTGGGCTGACAACAAGGGGTTATACAGCACAATTGAAGGTTTAAAAGTTCACGGAATGCGGCGTTGGACGTTGTATAACGATGAACCCAAACCATCTAATTCGCCTCATTTTACCAACAAACCCAAGTGTAGGTCTTTTCCTATGTTAGAGGAGATGGGGACTGTTCACGAGCCGAGCTGAGCGAGCTTTCTAAAAGCTCGGCTCGGCTCGAGTCGAAAAAACGGCGGCTCGGTTTTAACATATGTTTAACAAAAATTGCTACAACCAACGTAAGACTTGAGAACGACTAGATATGCTATCCCACGTTTAGGACTGTAGTGGTTCAGTAAAACCCGCTCGGTAAAAAGTTAAGAATTCGTTATATGCTCACGGTTAGAGGCGAGAGAAAGCAAATTTTCCCACGCTTTATTTCATTAAAGAGAATTTATCATAGGGAGTGGAAACTGAGGGATATTATGTAGCTCAAAGATCACGTGATCAACAAAACTGGCCAGGTCTATTTCCGGTATATTTTTTGTGGCCCCTCCCTCTAGGGTGGGTCTAGAATGTTGCGGGAGGGTCTAGGGGAGATGGACACTACCTTTTTAGGGAAAGGGAAACGTCTGACTTAAAATAACTCCAAATGGCGCCAGTCACACTCGAAGTCGCGAACCCTTATTGGGTAATTGTACAACCAACAGTGATTGAGAGCAAACTTTAAAATTAAAGGAGAGTCATGTGACCGGAAATTTACCTGGCCAGTTTTAGCGTCGCAGCCTACTTGTTTGAGCTACATTGTATTTAGCACTGTCAAGGACAAGATCTTCCACTCCCAATTATAAATTCTCTCTGATTTCATGTAAATATACAACGGAACGCTATTGTTGGAGATTAGAAGGACTAATAGAAAAGCACTATTTTAGTGAATAAGCTCGCGAGTCGTATTGGCCTGATGACTATCGGCTCGGCTCGCCTCGGCCTTAAAATATGTCTCTCGTTAATTAAACGAGCCGCTATAGTGTGGGCCCGTCACGAGCCCGAGCTGGCTTGAGCTCGTGAACACAGTCCTAATTGAAGACCTAAATTAATTAAAAATTAAATTTTTGAACAACTTATATTTCATATGCTTACTTTTAACTGTTTCAGTGGACGCTTCAATAATTAATGTCGGAATTTTTGAGGACATTGTTTACTTGGCTACTGATAACTCGCGTATCTATTCCTTTCCAAAAATGAATAAAACAATCAACCCAAAACTCGAACTTGCAGTTTCCTTTCACAACATTCTGTCATTCACCATTCACCATCCTCTTTTATCGCCATTTGGTAATTTAAAAAAATCCTTTGTTGATATTTAGCGTAACTAATTTTGACGTCTTTTAGAAAAATACACAAACGCCTGTAATGAGGCTAACTGCACAGAAATGTGTTTATTATCTTCGTTAAAAGGAAGCTCTTGCACTAGTTTGGTGAAAACTGAAAGTAACCAAGCTGAAGCTGTAAAATGTAAGAAGTTATTTCTTGATAATATGAAATGCTTTACGTCAGTATTCATCATATTTTTTTAAAAATGAAATTTTAAAGCTCTCAATGAAGGAGTCGAATCTGAAATTGCACTAATCACGGAGGAGGTACCTAAAAATCAGGATGAAATTTCCGAAAAACCCGAACCACTGACATCATTGTAATAAATGATTTGAGCTAAATAACATCATATAGTAAAATATAAAATTTACTCATGTACTACTTAAAATAAAGATTTAATGGATAAAGAAAAATATAGTTAATTTTAATTATTCCACCGTCTGCGGTTACTTTTTTATTTATTTGTGAGATATTTCCTTCATTTAACAATAGGCGCATTTTTCCAATTTATTTCAAATTAACTGAAGAGCACGAATAAATGCGAACACATTAAAAATGGACACTTTTTCAAGCAAAAATTTTATTGCAAGAAAAGCCTTGTGCGAATCGGAATGTCCTCCGTAGCCTTGTTAAATAGGCCAAAGGTTATAAGAAACTAAAGAAATTTGAAGGTATTTTAATACACTTAGGGCCATGAATGGTTTTACATAAAGAATTAAGTGCGAATTATTATCACAGATTAAAATAATTTTAAACATCATTCGATAATGAAACATTACATTCTAATGCATTTAGAAGTGTTTTATACACTATTTTCTAGGAAACATTCAAGCACTAAATTTTTTTTCATAGAGTAATTCATAAGTTCATACGTTATGTTCCATAAGTTTGTCACTAGTTAATGAGAGCTTGTCATGAAGTGAAGTAGGTGAAACGTCATAGATTCTCGAAAATCGACGGCAGACGTACAGACTAAATAAGAAGATGGACTTCAAAACCGAATGTAGTCAGTTCTCGCTTGTCGTTCTCGAACTAGCTCTCAGTTAGTCTCTGGCATTACTTAAGGAACATATCTTATAAACTTATGCTATTTGCCTTGTAGATATTCTTATAATTTTGAATGATTATTTTTTATATCGAGAGAATTAGTTAATTTCAAAAATATTTCGATTTAGTTACTGTTAATGGAAAATCCACCATCAACCAGTAAATTTGTTCCAGTTATAAAAGAGGCGTCTTCAGAGGCGAGAAAAGCGATGGGCTTAGCGATTTCCATCGGCTCGGCGATTCTATTAAGGACGTGTTGTTTATTCGCGACATCAGCAAAGCTATCGACTTCTTCTTGGGAATAACCCGCGTTAACCCAGATAGGCGTGGCAACCGCGGCGGGATTGACGCCGTTAACACGAACTTGATGTTTTCCAAGTTCCCTCGCTGCCGTTTTTGTTAAATGATCCAAAGCAGCTTTGGACATAGTGTACGAATGAAGACCCGGTGATACCCTGCTAGTAGCGGCGCTGGATACGTTAACGATATTACCCTTGCTGGTCTTTAAGTAGGGAGTGCACAACTTTATCAAATGAAAGACGGCTCTAGTGTTGGTTCTGATGTCCTTGTCAAAGACATCCAAGCTCGTTGTTTCCAAATCGTCCTCCAGAGGGATGCCGGCGTTGTTAACTAGGATATCCAGTTTCCCAAAGTGTGAAATTGTCTTGTCGACAATGTTAACTGCATCTTCTTCGACTGCAATATCACCAACAACAACCAGAACGTTTTCCATAGATAGTCCTGTTGCAAGGCATTCTGAAGATGTCTTTGCCAATTTTTCCTCATTACGTCCATTAATCGCGACTGAACAGCCCAATGAAGCGAAGTGGATGGCAGTTGCCGCACCGATACCAGAACTAGCGCCCGTTATGAGAGCGACCTTTCCGTTTAAGCTCGACATTTCTAACTGAGTTGAGAATCCAATATTATGAATCATCTAGTGTATTTCAAGGCCATATACAACATTTACCCTCAACTTTATATACAAGTATATCTTTGACAAGAGATAAAAGAAAACAAGATGACCCGACAGTTGTGCCACAATAGTATCCACGTCTTTCTTTACTTAATTAGAACGTTCAAAAAGGAGAGATCAATTCTCATGCAGTATCAAATTCTAATTCACAACTCACAATGCTGGTAACATTAGTCCTTTCTCTATCTCTTTTAAAATAAGAAGTGAGAGTAATACACCATTCACTTTACCACAAACCTCTCCCTTTTAAAATGATGAACGACGTACTATTACTATAACTACGGGTCAGATGAAACTAATGGCAGGTTATGTAATATAAAATGTGGGTAAAAGTAAGTCAAGGACGTTTTTACAATGGAACAAAATCGATATAAAGCTGTATTAACCGTTTGAGTAGCGAAGCTTTTATCTCTCGAAGGAAGTAGAAACCTTGGGCGTCACTTTTCTTTCATCCTGTTTAAAAAGGGTCTGTAAAGCAGTCGGTCATATTAATACAAGTCGGCTATGGGTCGGTGGACCGTTTAATTTTTTTTTGACGTTACAACCTCCCGGGGGTAAGCAATACGGAAGTATTTCTTTCTTTCCAGGAAAATTCTTTGTTATTCAGCCTTATCCGGCAGGTGATACAATTGGGCCTTTGCTATAGCTACGGTCGACGGTTCTAGCAAACGCAGCGGGGATCTCGGAGTTTAGTGAATGGGGACTGGGGAGGGGGGCGGCTCACAACCAATCACAAGAGATGTGAAGAAACGCTTTACACCCAGTTCTTTGAAACGTTTTACATCAGCTGCTGACGTCAATAATTGTAGGAGGGGTGTCGAGTGCCCTTTTCCAAAAAAAAATAATAATAATTCAATGATCCGCCGACAACTTTACAGTCCCTTTAACAGATGGTGGTGGCATTAGGCACTACCTAGTTTACACACGATCTTTTATTTGCCGCCTTCTCCCATAAAATAAATATTATTATTCATTAAAAGTATAAGAATATAAATAAACAGCGTGAAATGGGAAAAGTACACAATAGCAAAAATGTCACCACCACCCTTTGGATTTTCTTAGGACAGGATAAAATTAAATGGTATTTTCTTAAAAAAAAAAGTTTTTGATAGGAACTAATATATTTTTCAATAGTTAAAAGCATCAATTTTGACATCAATAATAATTTTGAACCTATTTTATCTTTAATGAACAGATTTTACTGCTGATAAATTAATTACCTCTAATTTAAACCGATTGAATAAATTTATTTACATCCGCTTTTCCAACATCCATTTCATTTTTGCTGAAACCTTTTATCGTTAAATAATTTTTAGGGGATGCGTTTCCAAGGTATAATAGTAAAATTTTCAAGTACTCTTATGTCGATCTACAGATAGAATTGTCGCAAGATGTATTTCGCGTTTCAATTGATAATAAAGGTAAAATTTTCACAACGGCAAATAACATGGGTTTGGTTGGCCCGAAAGTAATGAGATTCATGGGTATTCGCTCATAAATTATTTTAAATAGAGTTATTCAGGTAAAACTATATAAATTAATATATATCCAAAAATTGGAAGAATTCCATTAAACAGTGGTTTCTTAGAACACAGCTTTATATCTTATTATTTTTTTTAACATACGTATGGTCTCTTGACACTCGAGTTTAGGGTACCTGACGTCACCCTTTAGCACATTTTTGTTTTGTCATAGCTAGTTTCTGACAATCTTTTAGTTTAACTACTGTATTTACGATGATATGTTCACTCTGGTATTCTGTCTCGATTAATTAACCTAGACTAGATCCAATTTGAGAAGAATTTTTAACCCTAGAACTGTTTTGATGTTTTAAATGCGGATGAATTAGATTACTAGTTAGAAGGCGAATAATTTACTGAGTGGGTGGGTGTAAGGACGTTACACTTAATTAGCTTTTCACAAGCGTATATAACGAAGGCGTTCTTTTCGAATAAGCTTTTTATTTCCTTTAATTAAGTGCAGTTTCAGTTTGGATTGAGTTCAGAGTGACATCCATTTCCCTTCATCAGCCAACAGGATAGGTTGGGAAAGATTAGGGTAGTGGTTCTAAAATAAAACCAGTACCTTTATAATTATGGGTCAGATCAGTTGGTCGGGGGTAGGACCAGGTCAGTAAAGATGATTCCTATGAATTATCTACAGCAAGCTAATGCTCCATTCATTCCTCAATCAATCATTTCCTCCAATGTTCCCATTGCTAGAGTTAAAAGGCCAAGTCTACAGCACCCGGAAAGTGATGGCTGAAAATACATGCTTTATGTTTTAATGAATTTTATGAAATACTTTATCAAACTAAAAACAATTTAATCCCGGACGTTCGTTAAATGATACCTCAGAAGGATTTTATACATATTGGTGCTATCAGAATTTAACTATTTTGGTGCTATGAGGTTTTAACCCTTTTGGAGTTATCAGATTTTAAATATTAGATGCTTTCACATCTTTTTGTTGCTAACAGATTTTAATCATTTTGGAGCTATCTGATATTAACCATTTTGGTGCTATCAGATTATAACCATTTTGGTGCTATCAGATTATAACAATTTTGTTGCTATCAGATTATAACCATTTTGGTGCTATCAGGTTTTACCCATTTTCTTACAGTCAGATTTTAACCATTTTGGACCTATCAGAAAAATAATTTACTGCAACGATTCGCTTGATAATTTTGATAGTATTTTAATGAATAAATTGAGTTAATCAGAATAGTAGTCAGGTATGCCTCAATATTTGATATGAATATATTCGATGAGAGTATCAGGAACTACGGAATAGAATACACTCTAAGAAATCGAAGTGTTAAAAATGTGTTAAAAGGGTGTAAATTTAGAATACTCTTTTTTTTTTACACCGTAAAAACACCCAAAAGAGAGTTTTTATTACCTTGAGTTTTTGTGGCCAATTTAAGGTGTAAATACAGTGTAAAGTAACACTTTAAAAACACCCTTTGAAATTAAACATGGAAATTTATAATATGGCTGGTTTCTTAAATAAGGTCTTTTATTTCCATTAATGTTTGAATATTAGAGTAAAAAATTATTTGTTAATCATTTATTTAAAGATGATATTCATGAAAGAACATATTTTTCCTTTAAATAAAATAACTAAGAAATTGGTAATCAGGCGGTATTGTACCATTATAAAACACTGCTAAACGTGTTAAGCGACACTCTTACAGGTGTTAGGCGACACTCTTAACGGTGTTAGGCGAGAATCTTAATAGTGCTAGGCGACACTCTTAATAGTGTTAGGTGACACTCTTAACGGTGTTAGGCGACACTCCTAATAGTGCTAGGCGACACTCTTAATAGTGTTAGGCGACACTCCTAATAGTGTTAGGCGACACTCATAATAGTGTTAGGCGACACTCCCAATAGTGTTAGGCGACACTTTTAATAGTGTTTGGCGACACTCCTAATAGTGTTAGGCGACACTCTTAATAGTGCTAGGCGACACTCTTAATAGTGTTAGGCGACACTCTTAATAGTGTTAGGCGACACTCTTAATAGTGTTAGGCGACACTCTTAATAGTGTTAGGCGACACTCTTAATAGTGTTAGGCGACACTCTTAATAGTGTTAGGCGACACTCTTAATAGAGTTAGGCGACACTCCTAATAGTTTTAGGCGAAACTCCTAATAGTGTTAGGCGACACTCTTAATGAGATAAAATAAAAAACTTACTAGAAAACTTAAACGAATAGAAAGGATTTTTTCATTCTTAAATTCCTTATTTTATATTTAGAAGTTACAACGATTCCATCCCTAAAAATCTAATAATTCTTGATGTTCTATTATCTAATCTCATCCCTCAGCCCTTTAAAAAAAGAATGACCATCGTCTACTATATGGATATTCACGCCAAGTTTTGCTGCGTTTCAAATTTCGCGGGAAATTTAGATTCTAAAGCGTGCCCCTTGCGGACGCATTCGGCGAATTAAAGGGTACCGAAAAAATTTGTCGAAATAGGCCTGAATTAATAATGTTGGCGAAGTTACAAGGTCAGGTTTTCTGGTTGTTTAACGTTAAAGAGTTACCAATAATGAAAATATTTCTCTGATGGTCGTGTTTTTTCCCTACCCTTGAACAGAATTTACAATGGAAACCAACCTTGGGACGTACCATTTAACCGAACTCCCGCGCCTAGTTCGGCTTTACCAAAGTACGAAATAGCGTCAAAAGACGGCACTTACTGAGTGTGTATAATGCTAATATATCTCCGATAATAATAGAGTAGTAAAGAGATACCTTGTTTAACGATTTGCTAGCTTATCTTAATATAAAAGAAAGGTGAAATAAGCCATAATCAATAACATATCCTTTGATATTATTGCAAAATGATGCTTAAAAGGATAAACTTATATTTAAATCGGGGGAAATATACAATTTACAGTAAATTGTTGAGATTTTAATGGATTTTTAATGAAAGTTTTGTTTGTATTTCAAATTTATATCAGCAGAAGCAAGCAATTTTAGATCAGAATAAATTTTGTTATTATTAGGGTTTTCTAAAAAATTTTTATTCGACCGAAGCCCAGCACTTTGAGCCTTTTAGGAAGAGTGTGGGCGCCGTGTACACTTAAAATTAAATTAACCTTCTTTGTTGCGCCATCTATATTTAGTTCAGCTTTTGATGATTTTTATATTCATTTCCTTGGTTTTGAATAAATATAGACTTAGTTCATTAATATTGGCATTAGGCAACACCAGACGAAGCCCCGGTCACTACACGCGGAAGGCTGGCCAACTCCCTCTGCCTCTAACGGTGCTTCTTGATGTGAGGGAAACCACCTCCGATGGCAGCCCTGCCCTGTTGTGTTTGCTTCTCTTATGGCAATAATCAAATGTTCTCTGATGGTTCTAGGTTTTAAAACCACAACGCTAGTATTTTTTTCTTAAAAAAATTAGGATTGAAGTAATATCAATAGTAGCGTCATGAACTCTGGATCTCTAAAGGGACTGGTAAACGGGATAGATTTTTCTCTATAGCACGTTTCCTTTGTAAAAAAATAAACCATAATACACCTAAATTTAAACTACTACTGGTATGATGTATAAGTTTAAACCATGTAGAGACCATTTTCAGACCTCTAGTCTAGTGTTGACAGGCCAACTTGTGGGGCACTTGCTTTTTTGACATGTTTTATCATCATTTTGAGAAAAATTAGAGTACAAAAAGGGTTTTGCTTTTGTAAATGTTGTAGAGTAAATTAGATTAAACGCGTTTCTGGTTCTCGAAAAACTCTTAGTGAAAAGAGATTATTAAATTTAAGAAGAACGTCTAAATCTACTGCCTGAATATTATGGCCTCAAAAACCAATTTAATTTCCATTGCATTTGTACAAATCGCAAACTGTCTGCCTTTTTTTCAGAAGGTTTAATACGGGAAAATTTACCGATTTTTCCATGCAATTTTACACTGCATTTTAAGATGATCAAATGGCTGACTTAATGCTTAAGGCCTTAAGCGACACTCTTAAAGGTGTTAAGCGACACTCTTAAAGGTGTTAAGCGACACTCTTAAAGGTGTTAAGCGACACTCTTAAAGGTGTTAAGCGACACTCTTAAAGGTGTTAAGCGACACTCTTAAAGGTGTTAAGCGACACTCTTAAAGGTGTTAAGCGACACTCTTAAAGGTGTTAAGCGACACTCTTAAAGGTGTTAAGCGACACTCTTAAAGATGTTTTGCGACACTCTTAAAGATGTTTTGCGACACTCTTAAAGGTGTTTTGCGACACTCTTAAAGGTGTTTTGCGACACTCTGAAAGGTGTTAAGCGACACTCTTTAAGATGTTTTGCGACACTCTTAAAGGTGTTTTGCGACACTCTTTAAAGGTTTCATGGGACACTCTTAAAGGTGTTATGCGACACTCTTAAAGGTGTTATGCGACACTCTTAAAGGTGTTATGCGACACTCTTAAAGGTGTTATGCGACACTCTTAAAGGTGTTATGCGACACTCTTAAAGGTTTTATGCGACACTCTTAAAGGTTTTATGCGACACTCTTAAAGGTTTTATGCGACACTCTTATCTTTGACACCCATTGCTTAAAAGTGTTATTAAATCCTTTCAGGGGTGTAAAGGAACAACTGAAACGGTGTCAAATTTCGTTCCATATAAACTTATTTTAAAGGTGTTAAAGAACACCTTAGAGTGTGTAATTTAACACCCTTTGGGTTGTAAACCAACACTGGAAATGGTGTTGAATTTAGCACCATCAAAAAGAGTTAAAAAGGTGTAGACTTACACCTCTATTTCTTAGAGTGTACGTTTTTGCCTCACCAACCATTTCAAAAATATAATTATTTCAAACTTATTAGAAATCTAGCCCTATAACATAATTTTTGATTTGCTTTATACTCCCTTTATTGTCATGAAATAAAATTATTTCATAAACAAATTAGTTATTTGACAAATTTCTATTAAATATAAAAATAATTCTCGATTTTTTTCATACTCTCTTTAACGTCATGAAACACTGCTTGGCCATAAAAAATAATTTTTTGCTTATTAAATTAATCTTTCCGACTTGAATTGATTTATTTTTGGAAGTTTTGGTGAAAACTAGACTTGTTTGAAGTTAATTAACCTTATCATAAAAAATTCCTGAAATTCCCCTACCACTTCTTCAAATAACATGACCACAAAATAAAAAAATATGGAAGAATTTAATTTTACATGTTTTCAGCCCTGGTCAATTAAATGTGACTTTTCTGTTTTCCCTTTATCAATATTTAACTCTTAACTTTATCCTCTACATTTTATTTCAAACATCTCAGAGATTGGGTACTATCAAAGAAAGGTTATTATATTTATATAACAGGAATTATTATCTTAATACTTTATCGTAAAATTTAATGCTAGCAAAAATGCGTTGAAAGCAAGAAAAATGGAATTTTATTTCTGATGTAGAACACTCGCGTTAACCAACGTCTGCAGTATAGAGAATTGAACTTCCTCTACGCACAGTCACTGTTTATCCCAAAAAGGTTTAAAACATCATCAACTACATCGAAAACAGAGAATTTTAAAGGCGGAATGAAATAATCTTGATGGAATTAATATTTTAAGTGAAACATTAATTTTTGAGGCCTCAAGGATATTTTGTGGGAAGAAGGCTACCTGATCAGTTCTGAATTACCATTATCCGAAGTAGGCACCTGACAAGGGACCTAGATGCATTAACGATGATATGGGGTCCACAAAGGCTCACCCCCTCTAAATAATTTTGCCTCAAAGCTTAAATTTGTCTATGTTCAATCTAGGAGGATATAGGGGCGAAGGAGTCTTCGACTGCCCGTTCTTAGAGCTCAGGTTTCGGCCTCTCCCATGGGAGATTCGTTCACGCGCACCTTGGTTACGCGCATCACGTGACCACGCAAATCCCAATTCAAAAAAGAGCGGGTTTTCACTCTAGCTTAGGCCTTAGAAGCAACACCGCCTATATGTAGGCGGCGTTGTAAAAAGTAAGAGATTTGGGGAAATAATGACATTTTTTAATGTTATCGGGTGTTAACTCTACTCTCCCACAGGCTTTAATCCATCTTAAACACTTTTTTACTTAAGTTTTGGGTTTAGGGAGAGAGTAAAAAAGCGTACCCTCTACAACAGTTTTATCAAAGAACAAATAATTTACAATTAATAAAAAATGAAATAATGATAAATGTTCCGTTAAAGCACTAAAAAATGCAGCCTTCACCAAAAATGAAATCTGAAGAAAAGACGACGCCCGATGACGATGTGCGCGGAACTAGTTGCGCGGCTATGAATATCCCAGAACGAGAGAGAACGGGGGGAAACCACGGCCGATAATCTGTAAGCGCGTTTCAATGGGAAATCGGGCAGTCGAAGACTCCTTCACCCCTATATCCTCCTAGGTTCAATTAAGGTCCACTGTCTTGGATTTGGTTTTAGAAGAGCTATATATTCTTTACATCTTTGACAAGGTTTTCTTCTTTGTAATTTGAGATTTCATTCCTTCCATTTCGTCAAACATAAAAAAGAATTCCTAAATTCATTTAAGGATTCGACTATTTTACGAGGATAAATTGTTAGATAAATTTTACCCGTTTAGCTCATAAAATCTGTAATCAGCGATCCTAGGATTATTTTTATTTTTTTCCTAAAAATAAGGACCAAATGTACAATTCATAAAGAAAATTTTATCTGCTGGAGTCTGTTATTTTTTATTTTTTCAGCTCCAATGTAGACGAATTCAATCTAAAAATCCATTTGTGTTGTACGAGTTAGATTTGCTCAAGGCCTTTCAATGTAGGGTTTATAAACTTCATAATATCTGTTTACTGAAAAACGTTGTAACGATTAGTTAGAGGCCGGATAAAATCACAGCGGCTAGTCTCTCCAACAAAGATAGTGTTGTTCATCGTAAAATGGGTTCCTTCATATTGGATGACTTTTGTAAATCTCCATTTTGGGCATGTTACGTGTTTTTTGCTTTTCCAAAGATCTCATATTAATTGATGACCTTTGAATTTAATTACGAATTCTGTAATTATTTTTAATAGGATGCCAATTTAACGTGGTACACGGATGATCCAGATTTCACTCCTTGTTTTCAAAAGACCATCCTGGTCTGGGTGCCATGCGCGATACTCTGGTTGTTCCTCCTTTTGGAAATCGTTTTGATGGCCAAATCGGAGCGGCGAAGCGTCCGTTGTTCTCAACTTTCCATTACGAAAAGTGTAAGTCCATATTGAGCTAGGAGCATCGTTGTACGGCACAAAATGCGGTGCACAGGATGAGCGCGTTTTTAGCACTGAATATTCCTGCTCTCTGGAATTATTCTTTAGGCAAATGTCCCCAAAGTTTCTAAAATGTAGGTACTAGTTTTGCTTTGTGTTTTCAGATCTTTGTTTTGTTACTGGCCGCAATTAGCGTCTTGAAATTTGGTATACAAATATACCACGGCAATTTTCAAGTCGTTGACAGTTTGGCTGCTGTTCTTCAATTTGTAACTTACGTAAGGCAATTTAAAAAAAATCCACGTCTAATGTTTCGATGAATTAAATTTAACATGCGTGTTGCAGATCCTGGCTTTATTCCTCATAATTTACGGCAGAGGGGGTGGTCCAGTGTTGTCCAGAATCCTGACAATGTTTTGGTTCACCTTAACGATAAAGCAAACTATAACACTGAGATCCACCATCATGAAATACTATTTACAAGTAAGCGAAGATTTTCTTCCCATTTTATAATATTATTGCAGCAATATGAAAACGTGAAATATTTCAGAACGACAAAGATGACTATTTCGGGTTGGTAATTGAGTCGGTAATTTACCCATTAGTAGTAACTACCCTCGTATTACACACACTGAGTGACACCTCTGCGCACTACGAAAAACATACGTACACAATCGAAGTCAAAATGGTAATAATACACAATACATTTTAATCTTAAGTTTGACACTAGTTACTAGGAGCTCAAGTTGTTGCGGTTCGGCGTTCTCGATTTAGCTCTAAGTATAAGGTGTTTGTTTCATACTTACGGCACATAAAAATCATCAATAATAATAATAATAAAAAAACTGATTATTTTCAAGAAATCAAGGGAAGATGATGCATCGTTTTGTTCACGCGTGGTTCATTCATGGCTTACCAGGTAAAACTGGTCCCGTTCTTGTGTTTAATCCCTTATTTGAAGAAGTTATTAAAGCACAGCTCATTGTGTTTTAATTCTAACTCTCAAGTTCTTCTTACATATTTTAAACGAACTGTAGTGTCCTGTGGAAAGGTTGGAAGAAAAACCTGGAACCATCGGATGTGTACGACTTGGATGACTCGGAGCGAGCGCTGACTGTCTCGCGCCTTTTCGAAAAACACTGGAAGCTCAAAGATGAGACCAGAAGGGACGCCGATGAAACGGAAATGAAAAGATTTTCGGAAGAACGAAACAAAACCAAACATCAAGGAAAGTCAGTCACGTGGCCCTTGTTAAGGACAGTCGGGCCTTGTTTAATTGCAGGAGTGGTCTTTCAATTTCTGTCCGACGTAGTGTCTGTAGGCCCTGCACTTTTGACAGGGTAAACAATTTCACATTTTCAGCCATACATCGTTATAACACCATAAGTGATGGGAAATCAAGAATATGAGATTAAAATACAAACGAGATTGTACGTACATGTTCATCATTTTAAGCGTGAAATTAAGTTCCTTTGTAGGTGTCAGTTTCTCTAACATAGAGCAAGGTCCAATCACATGAGCAATAAATTTTCTTTCTCTGTGGGTCAGCTGTCCGAATGTTTTCATTTCTCTGATTACTCTTTAAAACTGATCTAGACTTAGGTTGAGATTTTAAGGGATTTGCAATGAATCAAGTAATCTTTAGAACCAAGCTAACCAGTTCACAAACCAATGTTTTCAGTTCCATTATTGATTACTCGACGAGCGAAGATCCTTTGTGGAAGGGGATATTCTACGCTTGCCTTTACGGTTTGGGCGGTCTTGTCCAATCTTTTTTGCTAGAAGGCAGCGCCGTTTCCCACACCAAACTAGGACTGAGACTCAAATCCGCCACCATGCACGTTCTGTACAAAAAAGTAAGTATTATCGTGAGAGTAAGACGCTAGTTCATTTATGAGATTCTTTAAACAGACATTTCGCTTGACGAGCAGCGATCGACGTGACTTGACAATGGGCGAAATACTGAACACGATGTACGTCGACACCAACAGATTCCAAATTCTGTCACCGCAACTGGGCCTCTTGTGGTCGGTTCCGGTACAAACAGTACTGTGTTTCGCCTTCATGTATCAAGAACTGGACTCTTCAGCCTTTGCTGGTATCGTCCCTATTGTCGTTCTTCTTCCACTGAACTATCTCAGTACCAAGAAATACAAAGAATTACAGGTAAATTTTATCCATCTAAAACCCCACTAGACCTTATTCGGACCCATAAGCATAAATCCATAACAATCTCCAGTAGAACGCATCAGTAAAATGTTAACAGCGATTTATAATATGCTTTTCAAAAAGATCGATTTCGCAAAAATGTTGCTGATGAAAAAAACTATTAAGATGAAAGGCATGTTCTTAACTCCTATGTCTGCACACGCGTCCCTGGTGGAGAGTAATTTATAAAATCAATTTATACAAGCAGAGCTAGAAGGAAATCAAGAAGTCTCAAAATGATATTGAGCACCATACGAGCACATGGATAAACAATTTCCTCAAACAAAGGCTCAAACTTGTTCCGTTCTACTGTAGATGGTTCTTACACTGTGTTGGCAGAAAACTCGGTTAGTACAGCTAGGGAGGAACGGAAAAGGAGCGAATATTTCCTGTTCTTTCTACTCCTCCCTGGTACAGCAACCTTGGATGGTAAGCGTTAGCGACCTTGCATCGCAAACAGCAGATCGTAGTCCGCAGGGTTTTTTGCATGTTCCTACGTTCGCGTGTTAAAGAAACTCTAAAGAAGGCATCTGCGGGTGAGTAAAAATTATTTCAATTACATAGGCACCACGTGATGCCAAGAAACAAAGACTCCACATTAGCTACCCACACGACGGTGCCTTTTTTACAGACAGTTCGCCTTATGCTCTTAATTGAGACGAATATAAACTAAGGAGTTTCTGTGTATGATTAATAATCTCGTTTATTAGATTGAAATGATGAAGCTGAAAGACAGCAGAATGAAAATGATGAGCGAAATCTTGAACGGAATCCGCGTCTTGAAGTTGTACGCCTGGGAGAGATCATTCCAGAGAATCGTTCTTGAAATCAGGAAGAAAGAAATGGCACTCATGAAGAAACAAGCCCTCTTCCAAGGAATAAATGCATTTATAACTGCTATCATACCGGTTTTGGTACGAGCTTAAAAAATTTACTAGAGGATTATTATTATCGACGGGGGCACATAGAGCTGTTGAGATTATTAATTTCTTCTCCAGACGTTCTCACTCGACTCAAAATGGCAAACTTCCTTGTAATCTCAAGAAAGGCGATAACGCCACATTATAACAGTGAAATATGAACGCGAGTTGAAATTGGTTTTACTCTTGGCAATCGTCATCTCTTTCTATTAAACTCTCTTTTACCTCCATATTGATTATGAGTTCCCACACATGTTGTTTCTAATATTTCAGATTACATACCCATGTTTCGTCATGTACGTATTAATTGACGACGATAACGTTCTCACCTCGAGGAAAGCTTTCGTCTCCTTTCAGTTGTCACGATTATTAGCGACGTCAATGCTTACTTTTCCGGATTTAGTAAATACCCTAATTATGGTAAGAACGGTGTCAGGGAGGGTCAAAAAATAAGTCTACTTTTTTTGCTTCCACTACTAAATATTCTAGACTAACTGTTTTCCGATGATCAAAGACTCGATGGTTTCTTTATTTTTGAAATTATTTAACATTTTGGATTGTATACCAAAATCCCCCCAGCCAAAATCCCCCCATTTAACGCAATGCGACAAAATCCCTCCCAAATCATTATAACAAGACAAAATCCCCCCAAATCATTATAACAAGACAAAATCCCCCCAGTGAAGTACGAAACTTGGTAACTTCGGACGCGAGCACATTGGACAAGTGATTATGAGCGGACAATTTAATTACATCCTAGACATCCTCGTCAGTTGTCAAACTTCCACGGCATCCTAATTTCCAATTGACGCACTCCCATTTTATCAACGCGTTACTAAGGGTGGCAGCTAATTAGTAGGAGAATGTTTTGGAAAAGGCTGCAGCTAATTAATAGGAGAATATTTTCGAAAAAGATGTCAGATAATTAATTGGAGAATATTTTGGAAAAGGTGGCAGCAAATTAGTAGGAGAATGTTTTGGAAAAGGTTGCAGCTAATTAATAGGAGAATATTTTGGAAAAAGATGCCAGATAATTAATTGGAGAATATTTTGGAAAAGGTGGCAGCTAATTAGTAAGAGAATGTTTTGGAAAAGGTTGCAGCTAATTAATAGGAGAATATTTTCGAAAAAGATGTCAGATATTTAATTGGAGAATATTTTGGAAAAGGTGGCAGCAAATTAGTAGGAGAATGTTTTGGAAAAGGTTGCAGCTAATTAATAGGAGAATATTTTGGAAAAAGATGCCAGATAATTAATTGGAGAATATTTTGGAAAAGGTGGCAGCTAATTAGTAAGAGAATGTTTTGGAAAAGGTTGCAGCTAATTAATAGGAGAATATTTTGGAAAAAGATGTCAGATAATTAATTGGAGAATATTTTGGAAAAGGTGGCAGCTAATTAGTAAGAGAATGTTTTGGAAAACGTTGCAGCTAATTAGTAAGAGAATGTTTTGGAAAAGGTTGCAGCTAATTAATAGGAGAATATTTTGGAAAAGGTTGCAGCTAATTAATAGGAGAATATTTTGGAAAAAGTGGCAGCTTATTAATAGGAAAATCTTTTGGAAAAGGTGGCAGCTAATTAATAGGAAAATCTTTTGTAAAATATGGCAGCTAATTAGTAGGAGAATATTTTGGAAAAAGTAGCTAATTAAAAGGAGAATTTTGGAAAAGGTGGCAGCTAATTAGTAGGAGAACGTTTTTGGAAAAGGTGGTAGCTAATTAAAAGGAGAATATTTTGGAAAAGGTGGTAGCTATTTAAAGGGAGAATATTTTGGAAAATGTGGCAGCTAATTAGTAGGAGAATATTTTGGAAAAGGTTGCAGCTAATTAATGGGAGAATATTTTGGAAAAGGTGGCAGCTATTTAAAGGGAGAATATTTTGGAAAATGTGGCAGCTAATTAGTAGGAGAATATTTTGGAAAAGGTTGCAGCTAATTAATGGGAGAATATTTTGGAAAAGGTGGCAGCTAATTAATAGGGAAATCTTAATTTTTGGCTTAACTAAAAGCCGTACTGTTCATTTCATCCTCTATAGTCAGTGAGTGACGGCGTATTCTTTGCTAAAAATATTCATTTACGTGTAAATATTTCTTAGGGAACTTAACGTCTTTTAAAATAACTCGTAAAAAAACCCAACTTCAAAAGATGAAAAGCCGAGACTATTAGATTTAAAACATCTTGATTTTTAGACAACTATTTTTTCGCTCGGTATTTGCACAGGAATTCAGCGATCTATTTTTCTGCTTTCGTCATGAGTACGCCTAAAATACAAGAAACCGCGGGTGCTGTAAATGGGCCTATAGGCAATTCCGGCGACTCGAAGTGAGATACCTTAAAAGGGAGCATGTAGGAACTTGGGGACATGATTACGACCTGGCACCCTTTTGCCTACTTAATCGAAACTTAAGGCTTTAAAATAGATAATTTTCATTGTCATCGTGCTATTTTTTTAAGAAAGATTTGAAATTATTATTGGCGTCATTAAAAAACGGCAACTAATTTCATGTTTTAAATTTTTGTGCAAAACATTTACGCGTTGACCTTCCCTTTAGTTAAAAATCTGAAAATGACGCAAATTCACCAAGTGATTCCTTACAGACACACGTTTCGGTAAGGAGAATAGCAAATTTGTTAAGTCGTGTGGAAACCAAGAATTACGTGGAGCAAATGTCTTGCGACGCTCAATTTGGTATGTCAATTTATCACCTACTTGAATAAACGTGATAGGTCTCTTGTTAATTTGGGAAGCTATTCCTTCCCAAATGGAGGAATTTAAGATCAAAACTAATTGTGGTAATAAAGGTAGACGCGCGAACTTGAGCGCGGACAATTGAAGGAACTTCATCAGAACCTAACCCACCAATCCATGGAATTGGCATAAACAGAAATGATTGTCCTGTAATAATCAGGCTGTTTCCCATGGTAGCTTTAGGTCGCGGGTCCAAAGGTATTCTGGTTGGGATATCCTTAGGTTTCACACTATAATCAAATTTGAAAAGAAACAAATCAAAGACTCAACTATCTCCTTCTTATTTACAAAATAAGCAAATCAACATGTCGTGTTCAAAGAGGATTTAAAGACCTTAAGTCGAATTTATATAACGTTTCACGATTTTTTTGAACTAGCCTCTCACAATTGATCAATGATAAAAATTTCAGCAATTGTGATTCAGAATGGAACTTTTCATTGGAACGTGGAAGAGCAGACAGCGGCGTCTCTTCGGGAAATCAATTTGGAAGTGTCCCGCGGCTCGTTGGTGGCCGTGGTGGGTCCGGTGGGTTGTGGAAAGACTTCTCTGTTATCTGCTCTGGTGTCCGAGATGCAGAAGGTGGAGGGGAAAGTGAGAGTGGCCGGGAGAGTGGGATACGTCACTCAACAACCTTGGATCCAGAACGCCTCACTCAGACAGAATATTCTCTTCGTCGACGACATGGATAGGAACAGATACGACAACGTCATACGTGCATGCGCCTTACAACCAGACCTTGACCAGCTGCCCGCTGACGACGAAACGGAGATCGGAGAAAGAGTATGTGATATTGAAATCATAATGCTGTGAGAAAAAAACTGAATTATGATCAAAAATTTCATTTTCATAAAAGTGGTTTCGGGGTTAAAAAAAGGAGATGAAGTCCTTAATTTTGAAATAATAGTTTAATCTGGCTGTAACAATCCTCTTCAATGTCTGTCTATTTATGCAGGGATTATTAGAAAAATATTAGAATTCTTAGACTGACAACAGTGACTCTTATCTCACACAACTGGAAAGTGGCATTAAAGTGTCCGTAAACTCCCGCTATGAACTGTCCTCTCTTGAGAACTTGACAAGGAAAAAAGAAAATCTTCCGTTAGCTGTAGCAGCTGTGTAATCAGTACGAGACTTTTTTGAAATTAGTGCATTTCTTATTGTAAAGAGGGTGCATAATTGTAAATCACCCACGCGACAGGATTAGTGATAACAAAATACTAATTGTTTTTAAAGGAATTTTAGGTTTTAGCAAGCACGAGTGGTGTTTATGTTATCCTAGATGTTAATTTTTTAGCGAAATTGTAATTTACGCCTTGGCTCTAAAGAGTCGGCAGTCACTGTTCAAACGTGGGGAAGAAACTATCACTAATGTCGTCTTTAACTAAGCCCCACCTAAATTTCACATAGAGGCTAGAAGGGGTATCGCAGATATATATTAATTTTTACACAAATGGTTTTCCTCAGAAATTTTGAAGTTTTATCAGAAGTAGGATGAGGTTTAAAAGTTAAGGGCTGTAGCATTTGCCAAAGATCCTGGCACTAATGAACAAATTTTGAAGTTTTTGGAGGCTTCCGTCGTGCCTAAGAGAAAAAAAAGGTCGAGTTCCAAAATATTTGACAAACTTTTCCCCTTCATTTAAAACTTTCATCTTCGCTTTATCTGTGGAGGGAATCGAGAGAGAAAAAACAAGACTCGAGATTGGGTGGAAATATTCATGATACCCTTCAAAATTAGCCCCTCCCTCATTGAACTTTCAATTCATTCAGCTTGGAAAATCAAGTCTTCTGAGGGAAAATTCAGAAAGCGGTGCCAGGGGTCCAACTTTCGATGTCCTTTCCAGCATATTCAATTATGCCGAGTGAGGAATTGGGTTTCCTCCAAACTTCTAGTCCTCAACCTACTTCTGGTTTTATTCCTAGTTCCATAGATGACTGCCTTCGTTAGAAATGTGTTCGCTTACTTATTTCACATGATAGGGTATCAACTTGAGTGGTGGGCAGAAGCAAAGGGTCAACGTGGCCAGGGCAATTTATCGCGATGACGATGTTTATCTATTTGATGACCCGTTGGGAGCGGTTGACTCGCATGTGGCCAAACATCTCTTCAACGAAGTCATCGGACCAAATGGATTTCTTCGAAAGAAAGTAAATTACCATACTTTCTATTTTCTATGAAAGCGTTTTGCATCCACTGATATAAAAGAGCGATCGACGCGACTTTTCGTTTAAATTCTGATATTAGTTGAATATGTTTGCCCGGAAAGTAAATCAGTGTACTCACTGTGAAATAAATTACTGCTGACACGTCGTATTTACATTACTTAAATTCGTGCAAATTTAATGAAAGCGGCTCGAAAAGTGACCAAATAAAAATTTATGCTATAAGTGACTAACTATCGCAAATAAACCCTAATGGCTCGGTCGCTTTTGAATGTTACTTCTGTTCGGAAATTGCATGCTCTCTTGACAAATAGCTTTTCCATATCTTACAGACGAGAGTTTTGGTGACGCACAATTTGAGCTTCATCCGAGAAGTGGACGAGATCTTCTTCATGAACAACGGACGAATCATCGAGAGGGGAACCTATGACGAAATCATGAGTCAACAGGGAAAGGCCAGAGATTATTTCATGCAACATATGAGTGACATGAGCGTCGAGAATAAAGACGAACCGTCGTGAGTAAATTTCTCGAAATTATCGTAAATTTCTTAATTTATTCTTTCAAGTTGAACGTTCGTTGCTAATTTATGAACTTTGGTAATGCAATTTTTTAGGACGTTAAATGTGGAAGCTGAGAAGCTCCATCTTGCATCCCAAGGAAAAGTCATAGATGAAGATAAGGCAAAACTCATGATCAAAGAGACACTCAATAAAGGAAACGTAAGTGTTCGTTATTATGAGATGAAATTTGGACTTTTCTTGACTTCTTGAGAACTAGAACTCTACACACGTTTTCCCTCGTCATAATGTTATTGCAGATATCCGTATCACAATACAAACAATATTTTAAAGCCTACGGTATAACATGGTATGCGATCTTCGTAGTATCAGCAACCATTGGTATAGTCCTTAATTTCGCGTCAATGTACTGGCTGTCACTGTGGAGCGCGGACTCCAAGGATGATTTTAAAGAGAACCCAGACTTAATGGCAACCCGTATAGCGGTTTTAGTCGTTCTTGGTCTAAGCCAAGCTTTTTCTTCATTTAAAGTTGCAATCATCAACATCTTTCGCTGTCTACGAGCGGCAAACTGTCTACATGGGAAAATGCTCGACAGCGTATCTCGTTCACCCATGGCTTTCTTCGACACGACCCCCGTTGGAAGGATACTCAATCGTTTCTCCCAAGATATTGACACCCTCGACCAGCAATTACCTTTAATGTTAAGACTAACCAATAGAGGAATCATATTTTTGGTTGTTTATCCGTTAGGAATTGCAATCTATTTACCATTATTCATAATTCCCTGCATTGTTGTTGTCGTTGGATACCTTTTACTTCAGGTAGGAATACAATTTCAGTCTCCCTTCATAAGAAATTTTTCAGTATCACCATCAATTGTTAATTGTCAATTTTAAACACGAAATTCGAGTCGAGTGAGCTTTTGATCTCTAATTATCTGGGATTTGTATGCAGTTCAGAACTTGGAACGCTTCAACGGAGACTATACATTTTCGATTGTTTTGTAGAATGTTTTATTAAGCGTGGAAAAGCCCTGAAGACGGTTCGAGAGAGGCCTTGTCGGCACAACTGTCTTAAATGGGCTTCTCCACCCAGCAATTCCTCCGCGAAATTAATATAACTTCAAATCTTTGAAGTTTTGAACCGCTTAATGTGTTTGTCACTATTATAATTTATTGCAAAATGTAGTCCGCCCAATTCTGTATGAAAATAATTCATAATATCGCATTTAAACTGAAGATTGTGCAATGTCTTTTACAGCGTTTTTTGATGTCGAGCAATCGTCAATTCAAGCGAATAACCAGTTTGAGAAATTCCTTCTTGTTTTCGCACGTGGGAGGAACAGTGGCTGGCAGCACTGTCATCAGGGCGTGTGACGCCCGAAAGAACTTCGAGGGACACTTCCTCAAACTGATCGACGAATGCACTGCCGCTAATTATATGATGAACATGTCGCAGAGGTAATTTTGTAATTGCGTCATAAAGGTCTGGTTTCAATTTCAATTTAGTTGTTTATAAGTGACAGCCTTTTCTCCATCAACAATACATTTTTAACTTTGGACGCAAAGCAAAGACGGCATTCCAAGCCCCACTCAATTTGCCAAGTCAGTAAAATGCAATATCTTTCCAGATGGCTGACAGTACGCTACAATATCTTGGGCAATTGCTTGATGTTTAGCACCGCAATTTTAATAGTTTTGAGCAAAGGGACTCTGTCAGCGGCTTTTGTTGGATTGATCTTGGCTAATGTCGATCGGGTAAGCGCTACCAGTGAAGAAGAAGCTAGTACATCAAAATGCTTTGCACAAGCTAAAGTCTCTCCTGGTTTTTCGTTTAACTCTTGATACTAGCATGATAGTGAAATGTCGCTAAATTGGGACTATCTTAAAACGAGCAATAGTTATTTAATTTATATACTTTTGGTGAAATACCATTATCCTTACAATAAAGTTGTTATCAAGTCTTATCTATGAAAGCAGAAGTCCATTAAATTAGCCTAGGAAGTAAACAATTACAATGGCTGGTATAGCGTACGTCTCTGCTGGGATAAAAACTCCTTCTAGCTCCATGGATAGGGGGTTAAATTTTTCCCCCTTTCCTAACACAGTTAGAAATCTCGAGCTCCTCTCTAGGAAGTCTTTCTTGACGTGAGCGGGGCGTGACTTCTTCAGCCCATGAACGCTGGATCTCTAAAGGGTAGATTGTTTGCTTTATAAAAAATTGAAAAAGGAACGGCCACGGTTGTTAAAGGGAGGGTGAAGTAGAAAATCAAATGGTTTTTTATCGATTCTTCTACTAATTATAAAAAGGCAGGGGGTTACGCGATTGGTCGGACGTCCTAAAATTATCCTTTAAATCTGAACCTAATTTGAATTTTAAAATCATTCGGAGCTATTTCCTGAATGTTTGGCTATGCAGACTGGTCTTGTAATTAGAAGAATCGATATAAAAATCACTTGATTTTCTACTTCACCCTCCCTTTAAATAGTTTTTTTTTCAATAGGTTTATGAAGAGTCATAAAAAAACTGAATGACCTTGACTGTTCCGAAATTCACACCCCCATCCCTTCTCCTATGCTAAAGAGGGCTCGGTTTTACAGTGGAAGGGAGCGTTTTCGGCCAATTGTTTTTTCTCTCTCGATAGGGCAAATTTTGGCGTACGAGTCGCACCTAAACCGGAGATCTGAGAAAAATTAACGCGAGGTGGCGAACGTGTCGCCCTTCTTCAGTATTGCTACACAAGAGAGGGGAGTCCCAAACCCCGCTTTTGGTTACTTCCTAGGCTAATTTAATGGACTTCTGATGAAAGATATATTTTTAATCTAATTGTCTAATTATAATTTCCTATGAATTATGAAAATAAATTGTGCAGGCTTTTCGGTCTCGAAGAACGATAATTTTTTTTTCTACAAATTCAATACTAATTTATAATTTTGACATCATAGCTCCTGCAACTTCTGAAACTCTTTATCGCTGCCACTACGGGTTTGGAATCAAATCTCGTCTCCATAGAAAGAGTTGACGAATACTGTAGTTTGGAGTCCGAGGCCGAATGGGAGAAACCAGAATGTCAACCTCCAGCTGACTGGCCCCAACGAGGGCAAATCATATTCCAAGACTACAGCACTAGATACCGAGAAGGATTGGATTTGGTCTTGAAGGACATAAATGTTATGATCGAAGCTGGAGAGAAGGTGGGCGTGGTGGGGCGGACAGGTGCCGGAAAGTCATCGCTGACGCTTGCGCTCTTCCGTCTCATCGAGGGGGTACGCGGTCAGATCGTCATAGACGGTGTGGAAGTGAAGGGATTGGGCTTGTCCGATTTGCGTTCGCGGCTGACCATCATCCCCCAGGAGCCCGTCCTCTTCTCGGGCACGCTCAGACTCAACTTGGATCCATTAGGTCAAAAAGATGACCAACTACTATGGCAGGCTCTCGAGCACTCGCACCTGAAGTCCTTCGTGACATCACTCGAGAAGGGGCTGGATCACCCCGTGGCCGAAGGAGGGCAGAATCTGAGCGTCGGGCAGCGTCAGTTGGTCTGTTTGGCTCGTGCTTTATTAAGGAACACTAAGATCCTGATCTTGGACGAAGCGACGGCTTCGGTCGACATGGACACCGACGATCTCATTCAAGAGAACATCAAGAAGGAATTCGCCAACTGTACCATCATCACGATCGCACACAGAATAAACACAATATTAGACTATGACAAGTTAGTTTACCAACCTTTCGAACAGACTTACCCATGTGATTGCCTAATTTGATGCCTTTCAACTTTTCAAAGGGTGATGGTTCTCCATAAGGGCCGAATTACGGAATTCGGCTCTCCACAAGCTCTGATGAGAAATGAACAGTCAATGTTCTACGATTTAGCCAAAGATGCCAACATAATCTAGATCACTTTTAAACTAAGCACCTATGCCTTATACGTTTAATGTTATGCACAGTTCGATTACAAGTTACCTTTATCATTTCTCTTGGTCTTGGTGTTGTTTTCTTAGTATAGAACACATTTTAATTATCTTAACTAGTTAAGATATCTATAATCCTAGGATCAGTAATTGCTCAAAGGAAATACTTAAACGTTTTCACCATAAAAATAATATAGTTAATAGAGGAAATCAGAAAATCTATTAATGGAAGCAAAATACTAATTGGACGTTTCATTTGGTCATCGTGATTTAACATTACGTCCATTGCGTTATAGATTTTACGTTCCTTATTTTTACTTACTCATATTTTTACAACATTTAATTCATTGCTGTAGTCGGTGTAAGTCTCGCTTTGTATTAAGTGCATATAGAAAAATAGGAGTATTTGACTTTCATTGTCAAATTTGAACCAAACCAAGGCAATTACCGATTGTAAGACAGTTTTCTGATGGAAATTTATTTTGACCTTCTCTAGGTCCAAAAAAACACAAAGCAATATGCTCTGATACGCGACATGTAAGAAGTTCGTTCTCCAAATTTTGTGAACACCACCACCAAACCTAAGTATAGCATGGAGGACTCATTTGATTTTAAAATAATACGCTCTACAACAAATGTGAATTCTCGAAAAATTGTTAGGTAAATTCCAAAGAGATAATTGTCTCTTCTCAAACTTAGAACAAAGGTGATTTTTTTCTTTAAAATTAGCGGAGGGTGTGGGTTCTTATACATAAGGCCCTCTAGAATTATTTTAATCCCTTATAAATTAATCTTAAAAATTTACTATTGCAAAAAAGGAGGGATAGAAGATTTGAAGCTCGAATTTTATTTGAAGCTCGAATATTTATGTAGAACACTAATTTAAACCAAGATCTGCAGTACAGAGAATTTAACTTATTTCCTCTACACACATTCGCTGTTTATTCGAAAAAGTTTAAATTATAAACTACTACAGAAACGGAGAATTTTAAAAGCAGAATGAAATAATTTTATTGGTATTGATTTTATAAGTAAACCATCAATTTTTGAGACCTTATGGCTATTTTGTGGGATGAAAGACTATCTGCTCAGTCATGAATTACGTATTATCCTTAGTTGGGACGAAATAAGGGCCCCCGATGAATTAACGTAAAAATGGGGCCCCAAAGGCTCAGAAGGACCAGAAATAAGTCACCTCCGAAAAGCCCAATTGTTCAACCCTGGACTGATTATTTTCCCTTGAAGTCCACCGTCTTGGATTTGGTTTTAGACGAGCTATGCATTATTTACGACCTTGAGATGGTTTTCTTCTTTGTAATTTGAGATTCAGACCTATCGTATCTATCGTCAAATTGAAATGAAGACTAACTTCACGACGATAAATTTTTAAATAAATATTACTCTTTAAAATCAACAAATGTAGTTTTCAATCAGCAATTTAAGATTGTATATAATATTGACTGCGAATAAGGAAAAAATGTACAGTTCATGAGACAAGTATGGAATTTAGTCATTCAACTCCAATGTATGCATATGCATTCGTTCTAAAAAACACTTGTATTTTGCGAGTGAGACTCATACAATGTACAGTTTCCATAACGATGTACAGGAAAACCTTCGTCGGATTAGTTACAAACCCGATAACTCTACATCGTCTAGTTTGTTAAACAAATTCGTCAAAAGTAGTGACACTGTTTTTCATCTTCAAATGGGTTCCTTCATATTGGATGACTTTTGTAAATCTCCATTTTGGGTATGTTACGTGTTTATTACTTTACCAAGTAGCTGATTATTTTAATTGTTGGCATTTGCGTTTAATTATTAAGTTTCCAAATATTTTTAATAGGACGGCAATTTGACATGGTACACGGATGATCCAGATTTTACACCATGTTTTCAAAAGACCATCCTGGTCTGGGTGCCATGCGCGACACTCTGGTTGTTCCTTCCATTGGAAATTGCTTTGATCGCCAATTCAGAGCGGCGAAGCGTCCGTTGTTCTCAACTTTCCATTACAAAAAGTGTAAGTCCTAATAGAGCAAGAAGGCACAAAATGCGGTGCACAGGGTGAGCTCGTTCTCGGCACTGATTATTCCTCCTCTCGGGAATTGTTTTTTGGGCAAATGTCCCCAAAGTTTCTAAAATGTAGGTACTAGTTTTGCTTTGTGTTTTCAGATCTTGGTTTTGTTACTGGCCGCAATTAGCGTCTTAAAATTTAGCAAGCAAATATACTACGGCGATTTTCAAGTCGATGATAATTTGGCGGTCGTCCTTCAATTTGGAACTTATGTAAGACAATTTAATAAAATCCGTATCCAACATTTTGTGGAACTAAATTGAACTCTCGTGTTGCAGATCTTGGCGTTACTCCTCATAATTTACGGCAGAGGGGGTGGAACGGTGTTGTCCGGAATCCTGACAATATTTTGGTTTGTCTTAACACTAACGCAAACAATAACATTGAGATCCACCATCATGAAATATTATTTACAAGTAAGCGAAGGTTTATTTTACGTTTTATAATAATTCCCAGGCAAAATAATAACGCGAAATATTTCAGAACGACCAAGATGACCATTTCGGGCTGGTAATTCAGTTGGTAATTTACCCTTTAGTAGTATTTACCCTCGTATTACACACACTGAGTGACACCTCTACGCACTACGAAAAACATACGTCCACAATTGAAGTCAAAATGGTAATACTCCACATATTTTGTTTTATGTGTAATATAAGTTGGATACTGGAGCTTCTCGCTTGTCGTTCTCGATTTAGCTTCCAGTAAGGTTTTAGTGTCATATTTATGGACAGAAAAGCATAGAGCTTATAAGAATCATTGCGCCCCCATATATCCTATGTTTATTACTATGCGGTATTGTGGGCCGGGCTCGAGTACTATCTACCACGCCTCATAATTCTGACATCTTTGTAATTGTCAAACTTTCTTGGTTAATAGTAATGAGAGATTCGGGTGCGCGTGCAAGGCTCAATGTGCAGCGGGATAGATTATTCGCCAGGTAAAATTAGTCATTTATAAAGACAGTTAAGCTTTTCCCAAAAATACGCCTAGATTAGAAAATGTCTACACAATGATTCCAATATCTAACATAGGCACTAAATTTTTCTACAAAAAATCCTTAATAAATGATGATTGTTTTCAAACATTAAGAAATCAAGAGAAGAAGGCGCATCGTTTTGTTCTCGCATGGTTCATTCATGGCTTACCAGGTAAATCTGGTCCCTTTTATGTCTTCTTGTATATTTACCTTACTTGAAGAAGTAACTAAAGAGAAACTCATTGTACTTTAAATTTACCTTTCAAGTTTTTCATTTTAATTTTAAACTATAATTGTAGTGCCTTGTGGAAAAGTTGGAAGAAAAACCTGGAGCCATCGGATGTGTACGACTTGAATGACTCGGAGCGAGCGCTGACTGTCTCGCGCCTTTTCGAGAAACACTGGAAACCCCAAGCTGAGACCAAAAGTAACGGCGATGAACTGGAAATGAAAACCTTTTCGGAAAAAAGAAACAGAACCAAATATCAAATGAAGTCAATTACTTTGCCCTTGTTGAGGACAATCGGTCCTTGCATGGCTGCTGGAGTGGTCTTTCAGTTTCTGTCCGATGTAGTGTCTATCGGTCCTGCCCTTTTGACAGGGTAAAGAATTACACTTTTTCAGCCATATAAGAAACGACACTACGTTATAAGTGCTTATTTCTAAGAAATCAAGAATATAAGATTTAATTGAAACAAAAGGGGAATGAGACTGTACATGGTTTTCACTTAAAGCGTAAAATTAAGTTCCTTTGTTGTTGTCAGTTGGTTCTTTGGTAGGAACTGAAGTGTAGAGAAAGGTCTAATCACTTAAGCAATACCATTTTCTGTTTCTGTGGGTCGGTTCTCTAAATGTTTTCATTCCTCTGAATATTCTTTAAAACCAAATCTAACGGTGGAAGAAATTGCAAGTGGTTGAACACGCTGCAATGAATTAAATAAACTTTGCAACCGAGTTAGTTTTTGTTCTAACTTGTGTTTTCAGTTCCATTATTGATTACTCTACGAGCGAAGATCCTTTATGGAAGGGGATTTTCTACGCTTGCCTTTACGGTTTGGCCGGTCTCGCGCAATCTTTGTTGCAAGAAGGCAGCGACATTTTCCACACCAAACTAGGACTGAGACTCAAGTCCGCCACCATGCACGTTTTGTACAAAAAAGTAAGTTATTGTTTTCGTGATAGTGGGATGCTAGTTCATTAATGAGATTTTTTGAAACAGACATTTCGCTTGACGAGCAGCGATCGACGTGACTTGACAATGGGCGAAGTACTGAACACGATGTATGTTGATACGAACAGATTCCAAGTTCTGTCGCCGCAACTGGGTCTCTTGTGGTCGGTTCCGGTACAAACAGTACTGTGCTTCGCCTTCATGTATCAAGAATTGGGATATTCAGCCTTTGCTGGCATCGTACCGATTTTTATTTTTCTTCCACTGAACTATCTCAGCACCAAGAAATGCAAAGAATTGCAGGTAAATGTTATCCAACAAAAACACCGCTAAATCGTAATGGGAACCATACGCATAAATTAATAACAAACTCCAGCCTTTTCAAAAATTCCTATTCAAGAAAATGTAGCCTAATTTTAAAGGTAAAAAGATGCATGGAAGGTTTTCGTCTTTCCCGTGTCTGCGCACGTGTTCCTGCTTGGTAGAAAGTAATTTATAACATCGCCTTATACATTCAGAGCCTGCATAAACCAAATTGCCTCTTTATTGAGGCAAATATAAACTGTGGAGTTTTTGTGAATGGTTTCTTGAATAATCTCGTTTATAATTAGATTGAGCTGATGAAGCTGAAGGACAACAGAATGAAAATGATGAGCGAAATCTTGAACGGAATCCGCGTCTTGAAGCTGTACGCTTGGGAGAGATCATTCCAGAATATCATTCATGAAATCAGGAAGAAATAAATTGTACTCATGAAGAAACAAGGTCTCTTCCAAGCAATAAACACGTTTATAACTGCTCTCATACCGGTTTTGGTACGAACATAAAACATTTAAAATTATTATTATTATTATTATCGATCCTGGGGGCGAATCAACTTCAAGGCTTATAATCTCCATATTGATTTCAAGCTCTTATATTGTATCTAAATTTTTATATCTTGTCTCAAACCGTTTTGGTACGAACGTAAAATTTTTATGAGAATTTTATTATTATTATCGATGATGGCACATAGAAGTGTAGAGATTTCAGATACGTTAAGTCTATTAGTTTAGTCTCTATTATTTATTAGATGTCCTTGAAATCTCTACGCTTACGCCAGGCTGAAGAATGCGATAACACAACATTTTAGCGATGAAGTAACAACATGGATTGAAGTTGGTTTTACTTTTAGTGGTCGTGATCTCTCTTTTTTTAATTATTCAACTTTAAGGCTACAAATGTCTTTACTTCCATATTGATTTTAAGTTCCTACATATATTGTTTCTAAATTTTTAGATTACTTCACCATGTTTTGCCATGTACGTATTAATTGACGCCGATAACGTTCTCACCTCGAGGAAAGCTTTCGTCTCTTATCAGTTGGTGCGATTATTAGCGACGTCAATGCATTTCTTACCGGATTTAATAAATACCTTAGTTTTGGTAAGAAGGGGGTCAGGGAGTGTCAAAACATAAATCTACTTTTTCTACTAAATATATTAACTGTTTTCCTGTAATCACACGATTGTCACGTTGGCCTTCCTTTTAGTTAAAAAACCTCAAATCGACGCAAATTCACTTAGTAATTCCTTACAGACACACGTCTCGGTAAGAAGAATTGCGAACTTGTTGAATCGTGGGGAGACCAAACATTACGTAAAGCAGATGGCTAGCGATTCAAAATTTGGTATGTCAATTAATTACGGACTTGAAAAAACGAAATTTGTCCCTTGTTATTTCGGGCAGCTATTCCTACACAAGTGGATGAATTATAGCTCAAAACTAATCGTGGTTAAAAGGTAGAAGCGCGAAAGAGACAATTGAAGGAACTTCTTCAGAACTTAACCCACCAATCTGGTGCATTGGTGTAATCAGATAATGTTCTCCCATTATCATCAGGTTTATTCCCACAGTAGCTTTATCCCGCAGGTGAAAAGCAATTCTGGGTTAGATTGACCCAGACCTTGAACAATATCCGAATTTAGAAAGAAACCCCGCAAATATCTAATTTAAAAATCTTATTTGCAAAACAAACCAATCAACGTGTGACCATGTCGCTCATAAAGATTCTCGTTTCTTCAGATTGTTAGAAGATATTTTTGAACTCACAATTGGTCAATTGATTTCTTTGAAAATTTCAGCAATTGAGATTCAGAAGGGAACGTTTCATTGGAACATGGAAGGCGAAGCAGCGGCTTCTCTTAAGGACATCAATTTGAAAGTGTCCCGGGGCTCATTGGTGGCCGTGGTGGGTCCGGTGGGTTGTGGCAAGTCTTCGCTCTTGTCCGCTTTGGTTTCCGAGATGCAGAAGGTGGAAGGTGAGGTGAGAGTGGCCGGGAAAGTGGGATACGTCACTCAACAACCCTGGATCCAGAACGCCTCGCTCAGAGAGAACATACTCTTTGTCGACGACATGGACCAAGAAAGATACAACAACGTCATATGCGCATGCGCACTGCAACCGGACCTCGACCAGCTGCCCGCTGATGATGAAACGGAGATCGGAGAAAGAGTAAGTATTATTGAAATCAACAACATGGCCCAAGGTCTACGCCACAACGTTCTCCACTTAATGAGAACATTTAAGTGTTCCGTCCAGTGCGGCTTAACCTGATTATCTTAGGATAAGCTAATAATCATGGAAGTTTGGGCGCTTCTGCCCCCTAACATAGGACAGTAGATGTTATCGAACGCATGCTCCATGACCACTTCCACGGGAAGTTGTGGAAAAATATTGAAGAACATAGCACGCTGTACTCGAAAAACCTGCTGTTTTGGCGTTTTATTACTAGGGTCATAGATGCCTGTTATACGTTTCATCAGAAGTAATATAAGAAACCTCCCAATGTTGAGAGTTTTCTTATATTACCCCTGGTTGCATAATAGCCATGCAATATGTGTTTGTTTACCAATTTTAAATGATAGGGTATCAACTTGAGTGGTGGTCAGAAGCAAAGGGTCAACGTGGCTAGAGCCATATATCGCAATGACGATGTTTATCTCTTTGATGACCCGTTGGGAGCGGTTGACTCGCACGTGGCCAAACATCTCTTCAACGAAGTCATCGGACCAAAAGGATTACTTCGAAAGAAAGTAAATTACCCTACTCTTACATTTTCTACGAAAGATACTAATTAGAGTGTTCGACATGTCGTTTCATTTAAATCCCAATAGTAGTTGAAAGAGGAACCCCGGTTTCTTTAATGTTAAATAAACTTCAGGTGACATCTCGTATATACATATTTATCTAAGCTGATATATTTTGATTTGAATCAGCAAAACTTCAATAATAGCGGCTCGAAAAATTATCAAAACATAGATGCTGAAAGTGACTAGGTAACCCAAAAAAACTCTTATGAGCTGCTCGCGTTTGAAAGTTCCTTCTGTTTGTTAGTTCCTTGCTCGCTCGACAAATTACAATTGTATGATTCAATCTTTAACAGACGAGAGTATTGGTGACGCACAACTTGAGCTTCATTCGAGAAGTGGACGAGATCTTCTTCATGAACAACGGACGAATCATCGAGCGGGGAACCTATGACGAAATCATTAGTCGTCAGGGAATGGCCAGAGATTATTTCGGGCAACACATGAGTGACATGAGTGACGGAAATAAAGAAGAACCGCCGTAAGTAAACTTCGAGCCATAGGGGGAGGGCTTTTGTCAGGGAGGGAAAGAACATCCGACGTCATTTTATACCTCTACTTAGGGGAGCGTTTGTAGGCGCGACACTGAAATTCCCCCGTTAGGGGTATGGAATCGAGGTAAGAGATATAAGCCTATGACGTGGCAAGAATGGGTAGGCCAATCTACTCTTTCTTCAACCAGTACACAGTAAAAATGCGAAAAAGCTTCAAGTCATAAAAATTAACCATAAAGTATACAAAAAAGCTGGCGTAATTCTTTGTTGGCAACCGCCATTTTAAGTTTCTCGAATGGATTCTATCTAAGTGAACACTGCTAATTTAATGAAATTTGGTAATTGAAATTTTGTAGTTCTTTACACACCAAAGTTGAGAGATTCCACCTTGCATCCCAAGGAAAATTCTCGTATGAAGATGAGGCAAAACTCGTGACTAAAGAGACGCTCAAAAAAGGAAACGTATGTGCTCTTTAATATACGAGGGGAATTTGGACTTTTCTTGGCTCCTTGTGAACTAATTATCTCTACACACATTTCCCTCGTTATAATGTTATTTTGTATTTGCAGATATCCGTATCACGATACAAACCATATTTTAAAGCCTACGGTATTACATGGTATGCGATCGTCTCCGTATTAATCACCAGTTGTGTAGTCTTTAATTTTGCGTCAGTGCATTGGCTGTCTCTGTGGTGCACCGACTCTAAGGAAGATTTTAAAGCGAACCCAGACTTAAAGGCAACCCGTATAGCGATCTTAATCGTTCTTGGCTTAAGCCAGGCCATTTCAGTATTTTTCGCTATAATCTTGAACATCTTTCGTTTTCTACGAGCGGCAAACTGTGTACATCTGGAAATGCTCGACAGCGTATCTCGTTCACCTATGTCCTTCTTTGACACGACTCCCGTTGGAAGGATACTCAATCGTTTCTCCCAAGATATCGATGCCCTCGACCAGCAATTACCTCAAGTGTTATCGCTAACCCACAGAGGAGTGATATTTTTAGTTGTTTACACGATAGGAGTTGCAATATATTTACCATTATTCATAATTCCATGCATTGTTGTTTTCATTGGATACCTTTTACTACAGGTAAGAATTCGGTTTTAGTCTCCATACATAAGTAATTATTCAATACACTCTCAATTGTTAATTGTTGTGGTTAACGAGGATTTCGTATCGAATAAGGGTTAGCCACTTTTTAACTCTCCGAGTGACAATCACGTCATGGAGAGGTATTTCACTAGACGTATCTGTGTGTTATTTGTCTGTCAGCGCGTTGCCAGTTGGAAAATCGGGAAAAACGTGTTCTAAGAAAGCAATTTTTGACTTCTACTCCCAATGTTAGGATTAAGAAATACGGGGCGATAGGCTAGGGTTACGACAAACGTCTAGCCTCCCAATGGCGGGGCTTCCACCAAAGGTTCACGCAATTACGGGTTTCCTTATCATTCATTGTGAATCAATCGCCTTATATACCCTAAATTTACAAAAAATGTTAAAGAGGCATACGCTTGAATTCAAACGTCAACAATAGCTATACTTAAAATGATTTTAGGAAAAAAGTTTTTTAAAACAATTTAACTAGAATTAAGGTAATTAAATGACGGTTAAAATAATTAGTATCAATTATATTTATTGAACTATTTAAGAAAAACCTCTTAATTGCGTATCGACTCGCAGAGGTTAATTTTGGTTTCCCAACTTGTGATCCTTTATTGTCTTTATAATCAGGGTGTTGGTTGCATTTCATAACTTGAAGCTCTTCAAAGAAAATACAGAAAAGTTTTATAAGCAAGGGAAAGTCCTTCATAGCTCCGGAAAGAGGCCTGTAATTTTTTCTCCATCCAGGATTTCCCTGCCAAAATTAATATAATTTCAATTATTTGAAATATTGAACAGCTTAAAATGTTTTGGCATTCATTTATTTTAACGCAAAATGTTGTAGAACGCACGCGCATTTTACCCGCGGCATGCTCTCTCTTACTCCTGGTTTACATTAATACAAAGTATCGGATTTAATCTGAAGATTGTGCAATGTCTTTCACAGCGTTTCTTGATGTCGAGCAATCGTCAATTGAAACGGATAACAAGCTTGAGAAATTCCTTCTTGTTTTCGCACGTGGGAGGTTCAGTGGCTGGCAGCACTGTCATCAGGGCTTGTGACGCCGAAGAGAACTTCGAAGGACACTTCGTCAAACTGATCGACGAATGCACTGCTGCTAACTACATGATGAACATGGCGCAAAGGTAATTTTGTAATTCCAAGTCATTATTCATTTCCCCATGCAAGTCAATAAAATGCAATTTCTTTCCAGATGGCTGACTGTACGCTACAATATCTTGGGCAATTGCTTGATGTTTTGCACCGCAATTTTCGTAGTTTTGAGCGAAAGGACTCTGTCAGCTGATTTTGTAGGAGCGACCTTGGCTAATGCCGATCGGGTAAGCACTACTAATGAAGACGAGGCGAGAAATCAAAAGTTTTAACAATGTATAATCTCTGCTGCTTTTTCGGTTAACTCTTGATATTAGCGTGATAGTAAAACTTCGCTTAAGTGGGACGATACGAAAAGGACCAATAGTTACTGAATTCATAGAGTACCTCGAGAAATTGCAGGGATTTCAATCTGAGAACAGAAAATTCAAAATAAAGTCAACCCGAGTAAAGGCGTAACTGTTTTTACACGAAAGTTTAGAGATGAGGATACAGTATAGCGATGCTAAGGAATGTATCACTGAAATAAAGTTTAGCGACGATGTAATTGTAGGTTATGTTCTCCATTCTTCTATGTTTTGTTCCTAAGAATGGAAGGTATTTTGTTTGCCATTCTGGTACGTTTTGTAGAATACGTTTAAAATGGAGTTGCATTTTCAAGCCCTTTTTAGTACTTGATACGCGTTACTATGCTGATAAATTGCAATGGTTTTAAAAGTTATATTCCTAAAAATAGATTTTGGCCATTAGGCAAGTAGTAAGATAGAAAGAAAGCACTGGAAACTGTAGGTTTTGCAAGGAACCTTTTTAAATCTCTATTAATTGAGAAGAAACGTTTTCCTTTCCAACTCTGATTTAAATCCTCATCTCTAAACTTTCGTGTAAAAACAGTTACGCCTTTACTCGGGTTGATTTTATTTTGAATTTTCTGTTATCGAACGCAATGATAGAATCTTATTTGATCGATTAAATATATATAGAGTTTCCTTTGCCCTTTTTATATTATGTCGTTTATTGTACTTCTTTAGAAAAAAGTTACTCCCATTGAAAGCGCGGCTATGTTTATTTCAAGGGGTATAGTGAGGGAGTCAGTGACGGTGTCTTCTATGCGAATTTAGTTTTTAAGTGTGAAAACATTTTAGGGTATTTATTTGTCTTTTGCAAAGATTCGTACCTCTATTAGGAAGGAAAGAGAAATTATAACTTCCATCTGACCCTCGAAATCCTTTAAACTTTTGGGGACAATAAATTAGATTATATTAAACCTCTCGTTTGGAATTACTTTCGATCAACACGGTTAAAATGGTCTCCAATCAGGATTATTTTTGCCCCAAAACTCGATTAAATAAGAGTATTTTTAATATATCATTTTTCGATTCTTAAGATATATATCAATATTCTCACATTAAAGTCGTAACCACTATGAAACCTATTATATTCGTTAATATAATTGGTAAATTTCGCCTGTATTTTGAAATGCAGATGTGGAGGCCTTTCTGTTACGTGGTACAATTATTTACTTTCTACAAATAAATGAAATTAAAATTTTGTAATCACAGCTTCTGCAATTTCTGAAAATCTTTATCTCTGCCACTACGGGTTTGGAATCAAACGTCGTCTCCATAGAAAGAGTTGACGAATACTGTCATTTGGAGTCCGAAGCCGAGTGGGAGAAACCAGAATGTCAACCACCAGCGGACTGGCCTCAACGAGGACAAATCATATTCCAAGACTACAGCACCAGATACCGAGAAGGATTGGATTTGGTCTTGAAGAACTTAAATGTCAAGATCGAAGCGGGAGAAAAGGTGGGCGTGGTGGGGCGGACAGGAGCCGGAAAGTCGTCGCTGACGCTGGCACTCTTCCGTCTCATCGAGGGGGTACGCGGTCAGATCGTCATAGACGGAGTGGAAGTGGAGGGAGTGGGTTTGTCCGATTTGCGTTCGCGGCTGACCATCATCCCTCAAGAGCCCGTACTCTTCTCGGGCACGCTCAGACTCAACTTGGATCCTTTTGAACAAAAAGATGACCAGCGACTGTGGGCCGCTCTCGAGCACTCGCACCTGAAGTCCTTCGTGACATCACTCGAGAAGGGGCTGGATCACCCCGTGGCCGAAGGAGGGCAGAATCTGAGCGTCGGGCAGCGTCAGTTGGTCTGCTTGGCTCGTGCTTTATTAAGGAACACCAAGATCCTGATCTTGGACGAAGCGACGGCTTCGGTTGACATGGACACCGACGATCTCATTCAAGAGACCATCAAGAAGGAATTTGCCAACTGTACCATCATCACCATCGCGCACAGAATAAACACCATCTTGGACTACGACAAGTTAGTATACTAAACTATTAAACAGCCTTACCAATGTGGTTACCTAATTTGATGTCTTCCAAATTTTCAAAGGGTGTTGGTTCTCGATCAGGGACGGATTACGGAATTCGACTCTCCACAAGCACTCTTGAGGAATGAACGTTCAATTTTCTACGATTTGGCCAAAGATGCCAACATAATCTAAATCACCATTAAATTAAGCATCTATGTCTTACTTTAATATTATGTACAGTTCGTTATGAGTCGTTTATTGTATTACAAGTAACAGGCATTTATACTCCTTCTTGGAACCTAAAACCAAAAAAGAAAAATTTTTTCATTTTACATCTTACGTACCGGTGTCGGGGGTAAGTTTATAAGATGTTTTCCATAATTATGACGCTTCGTAGTGCTAGAGACTTACTGAGAGCTAGTTCGAGAACGACGCGAGTGTATACTTCACTCGGTTTTGCTGTCCATCTTCCTATTTAGTCTGTACTAAGCCTTTGACAGCGCCTCACCAGGCGTAGCTTTACGAGAATCTATGACCTACGTCACTTCACGACAAGCTCTCAGTAACCAGTGGAACGTATCTTATGAACTTAAGGATTTACTGATACCAATCAGGCAGATTTGCCAAATTCAGTAACGAAATGCGATTGTGCATAAAGAACAAACATACCAACCAAAAGATTTCTCAGATATACTTATGTATTATAAGTAAAAACCTTTTCTTTAAAAAAAGCTGGTAAATTATTGTAATTAAATTAACATTTTATGCATCCTTGAAGAAAAAAGGATAATAGCTCGAAAACGACATATTTAGAGATAAGAATTATTCTGGCTCTGCCAGAATCAATAGATAAGGAGAGGTTTATAGATGTATGTATATACAAACGAAAACTTATTTCGATCACAAACTGCGTTATATAGACTCAATCCTATTGGCCCGCAATTCAGTAACTAAATAAGTGATCTGAAAAGCTTTAGAACAATATATGCAATTTGCCAAATTTATTTTCTCTCACTTTAAATGACGCGTGCTTGCCGGAAGGTGAGTAATACTAATTTTAATTTACTATTTAGATAAAAAAATTAATATACAAACTAAATTGCATAAATTATCAATAGACCTTTGGGAAATTAAATTTTGGGATAACAAGTATAAAAAATATCGTACGGCATATTAGAGTAAATGCTTAAATGGACATTTAAATTAAATTTTATGGTAAAGGTTCGATAGGTTTTATTTTTGATTTAGCAAAGGTGTAAATTAAGAAATTAAAAATTTCATTAATTGTAAAGGGTTTTCCAATAATTGTAAAGGGTTTTCCAATAATTGTAAAGGGTTTTCCAATAATTGTAAAAGGGTTTTCCAATAATTATAAAAGGGTTTCAAATAATTGTATAGGGGTTTCCAATAATTGTAAAGGGGTTTCCAATAATTGTATAGGGTTTCCAATAATTGTATCGGGGTTTCCAATAATTGTATCGGGGTTTCCAATAATTATATCGGAGTTTCAAATAATTGTAAAGGGGTTTCCCAAAGTTGTAAAGGGGTTCCAATAATTGTAAAGGGGTTTCCAATAGTTGTAAAGGGATTTCCAATATTTGTAAAGGAATTTCCAATAACTATAAAGGGATTTCTAATCACTATAAAGGGATTTCCAATAATTGTAAAGGGGTTTCCAATAGTTGAAAAGGGATTTCCAATAGTTGAAAAGGGATTTCCAATATTTGTAAAGGGATTTACAATAATTGTAAAGGGATTTACAATAATTAAAAAGGGATTTACAATAATTATAAAGGGATTTTCAACAACTGTAAAGGGATTTCCAATAATTGTAAAGGGGTTTCCAATAATTGTAAAGGGATTTCCAATAATTGTAAAGGGATTTCCAATAATTGTAAAGGGATTTCCAATAATTGTAAAGGGGTTTCCAATAGTTGTAAAGTTGTTTCCAATAATTGTATAGGGGTTTCCAATAGTTGTAAAGTTGTTTCCAATAATTGTATAGGGGTTTCCAATAGTTGTAAAGGGGTTCCAATAGTTGTAAAGGGGTTCCAATATTTGTATAGGGATTTCCAACAATTGTAAAGGGATTTCCAACAATTGTAAAGGGATTTTCAACAATTGTAAAGGGATTTCCAATAATTGCATAGGCGTTTCCAAAATTTGAAAAGGGATTCCCAATAATTTTAAGGATATTTCCAATAATTCTAAAGGGATTTCCTATAAATCTAAAAGGAGAGCCAATAATTCAAAAAGGAGATGCAATAATTCTAAAAGGATAGGCAATGATTCTAAAAGGATAGACAATAATTTTAAAAGAATTTCCAATAATTCTAAAAACGATTTATACAAATTCCAAAACAGATTCCCAATAATTTTAAAAGAATACCTTACCAGCTGGTAAGGTTAATCGCGCTTACGTGTTTGAACTATTTTGAATCGCTATGCAGAAAGCCAGTGCCTCGTGCAAAACGGAAAGCGCGGTTTTGCGAAAAGGGTTTACAGCCGAGAAATTACGTGCAAACACGGTAAAACCGCTACGTATAGATTTTTACGTACAGCAAGAAGTTTAAAACATTGGTATAAGCTTTATTTCATCGTGTAAACCGTAACTTATACTGTTCGAGTAAAGAAGATAGACTGTTTTCACGTAGTTTTTGGTCAGTTTTTTTTACAGTCAAAAGCGTAAATTAAAATAACATGTGTTGTTGCTGGACTAGAAATACTGGGTACGGTTGCACTGTATTTGCTTAGTTAAAAAGAGCACGTCTCACCTAACTAATAAAACAGAGGCTAGTTCATAAATGTTTGTTAAAAACAAACGTTTTTGCAGCAAGTTAGTCGAAACGTTTTTCAACAATCAAAAAATTTATGAATGATTCATGGTTACAAACTATTCAGGCCTCTACTACTGCAAGGGAACCTAAATCTGTCCTGAGTCAAAACTGAACCCAACCTTATAAAAACGGAACCTAATGTTATAAAAAACATAACTTAAAATCAAAATAAAGCCAAACGTAAAAGTTAAAAACCTCAAGGTTAAAAACTGCAGGTTAAGGGGCGTGCCAACATGAGCCAACATTTTCTACTTTAGCGGGGGGCAAAATGGCTGCCTAATGTTAAAGTCCCATAGAGTTCAAAATTTGAGCGGGAGCCTTCGCCGTTTAATCCCCATAGTATCGCGCCAAAGATAACACGAATTTTGCAAATTTCAACAGCGGACAAAATGTTTTTTCATATTTTATCTGAACTCCTTTTGGTCTAATTTGTTGGACAAGACTGTTTTTCAAGTAATTGTGGCGTATATGATATTCGGGGTAATTCTTAAAGGTCTTAAGTAATTATATTTGATGTTCTTTAGGCGATTTCGTGTCGAAAATGTTATTTTTTTTTTCTTTTGACGTTTTGCCGTCCGAGTGTTTTACGGATGACCCCTTAAGTTTAATTTTTACTTAGTTTTTTACGTGCTTTTAAGCGGTCAGTCATGAAACAAATGAATCATAACTTGGAAACGGTAGCCCGGGCGGCAAAATGTCATAGAATCGCCCAAAGAACACTTCCCATAATTACTTACGGTCTTTTCATAAACACCCTGTATACATAGAAAATATGAAGGGTGACTTTACGTTTTCGTGATAAAATGCTTGCACTTTGCACGCACCAGCTTTTAGCGTATGTCCTTCATCGTTGAAAAAAATACGGAGTTACGGAGTGCTTGGTATCGCCCATTACAATTTCTATTCATGAAAAGAGATTCCGTGGGTGGAAAAATAGAGGAAAGACAAAGGGATGTAGCCAACCAGAGACAAATCCCCTCCCCTGAATTGTATGACGAAGATTATAAACGGTGTAGTAAGTTTGAAATTCCAGGAATTTCTCAGGAAAAGAGGATACGTGCGTTTTTTGATAAGTACACAATAATTTGGTTGCGTAATATCAAACCTTCTCAGGGTCACCTTAACAGCATTACAGGCCTCATTTCAGTAGAGTGGGTCCCAAGTTGAAATAAATAAATATACATAAATCATGGGGGCCCTTATTGGACCGCACTGAACCTTTTTAAAAAAAAATTGCAGTAACTTGCCAGATCGGTTAATAAAACAGAGTTAAATCTCAGTTCTTTGGAAAGATGTGTTAGATCTAAGGACCCTGACATTGAACTGATTTTGAATAGACATGAATAAAACAGCGAGTTTTAATTCCCGTAACGAATTTTCTCCTATACAAGGCCAATGTGGACTTAAGGATTATCTCCCGAAAAAAATGCCCTGAAAACGTCTTGGGAAAAGGGTAGGCTAAACTACGGCTAGGCTACGGTTGCCAGCTTATTTTTGCGATATTACCGCGAACCTAAAGAATGTGGGGTGTAGCATCCCCAATATTTGCTAAGTACAGGCGCGTAAGGACATTTTCAGATTAACGGAACGGATCTGATTAAAAGGAGATTCCCAAGTTAAGATGATGCAAGTTGGTGGGGTTAACAAAAACGTTACTCCAGACGAAGTTTTTTTTAAGTTATTAACGAAAACCTTATTTATCAATGGTACCATTTCCGAATATAAGGACCCAATATTAGCAAAGTTTTATTCGAACATGGCTCTAGCCCCTTAACTTGGAACTATTGCAGGCGGCAAGATCTACATCGCAGTAGGCTACGCCTCCTGTACCCCATAGTTCCTATCAGGGTGGGAAATAAGGATTTTTTTAAACTGGACATTGGGCCAGCGACCCCTCTGGCCTGGAATAAATAAACTGGTCCATGACCACTGACCAGGGTGCGTCGTCTGCTAAATTGAAGAAGTGGATAATTAAAATATATTATCTAATGTCTGGACTCTGGAAACCCTTGAATTTTCTTAGTGGTCCTGTGGACCACTGACCCCCCTCCGATTCAATTTTTAAACTGGTCCAGGCAATTTATAAACTGGTCATTTGCCCTGTGCCACCGCCTTATTTCCCACGCTGGTTCCTATGCCTCTGGTTTTAGCTTCAAGGAGAAAGGGATGGCGTGGGAATCCCCATACCTATAACGTTGCCTCTGTACCCCCACCTACAACAACGAAGTCCTAGTCCCAGCATGCTCAGCATTTAGGTAGGGTCGTAGAGTTCGGAAACGGAAAGGATGCCCCTAGTTAAGTTTTATTAGAATATTGCGATTTAAATATGTCACCATATGGTACAGAATTAAGACACTGTCCAGAAGAGAACCTTTTAGGCCAATTTTTGTGGTATGCTATCGATTGGGCGTGTTATCAAAACAGCATTGTCCAAAACGGCTTTTTCATAAACGCGTTTGCCATTATAGCCATTTCTCGTTTTAGCGCATTTTGATTTCAGCGTTTATATCTTGAGCGTTGTTTCGTACGCCTTTTCCAAAATATTGTTGTTTATCTTCATTGACTTCCCAAAATAATATGCTTTTTCCAAAAAATTATATTTTATATTTACTTCCGTTATAACATTACTCCTTTTTGCATAATATTGTTCTTTGTTCTATATTCTTAATATAATACAGATTTCCCTCCCTATCAATCACAGTTTGGGCGGAAACAGCAATCGCTGTTTTGGGAAATAGCGCTGTATTGAGAAACGCGGAAACAGGAACCGTGGTTTTGCATCCAGTAGTTTTGCAAACCGCTGTTTTGGGAACCGATTTATTCCAAAACGCTCTTTTGAAAACCGCTCAACAACCCGTGAACCATTTTTGTTGAGGAAACTGCCCCTTGCATAAAATTAAGGAGGGTAGTAATGCTCTTTCGAATGAAACAAGATAAATTCCAACATTATTCTTTCCTATAAAATAAATCCTTTAAAACAAATTTGGGAAACAACTGTAGAAATATCGCAATGCAGGCTTGAAATATATTTGAACTGATCGTTTAATTCAATCATTTTCACACTTATTATTAGGATGCATCAAGTATTATATAGATATACAGTAAATCGGTTAATGGGGTGCAGAATTAATTGAATGAATGGGAATTTCCTTTGGGAAATTTACGTATAGATAAGAAAACATTGAAGCTTCTCACGAGTTTTCGATTATCAGAAAGAAAAGAGTTACATCATATCAAATTTTGAAAGAATGCTGCTTTACGATTGGTTTATTTTTTTTTCTGTAACTAACGCAAAATGCTAAACATATATTATCTACACTGTGGGTAACTTCATCAAATATCTGATCAAATGAAGCCCTGAAGTGAGGTTAGTCAGTTTATTAGTGAAGGTGGCTCACAAATCAAGTATTTAGTTAAAAATTCGCAGACTCAAAAGTATTTGTTAATATTTTTCAAATATTAACAAATAACTTGAATCTCTGGGCCAAGAAGTTTTGCCAATGTTGCCAATTTTCTCATAGGGTATGATTTACATTCTTATGTCTTTACTCTTTATAAAAAATATTCCCAGACTGTAGTTGAAAAGCCATCTCAAATTAACTTATCGCTAAATTAAACTATTTACACCAAACTTGTAAAAACCAACCTTTGAACGTCGCAAAATATCTTGTATCTCTTGGCAGAGACCTTTTGTGCCTTTCTTTTTCCTAGGGTATGGTTACATTTGAACTTATATAAGAAAATTATTCACAGTCAATAGAATATAGTTGAATCTAAGAGCCAATTTCGTAGGGCCACACCCTGAAGTCTTCATTGAGTAGCTTATATTAACTATATTATCTATTTTCCCTCAAGAGTATGTGCTGCTCATTTAGGCCACAACGCCCTATTTTGGTATCTTCAATATTCTAAATTGTCTATGCATGTGTTTTGCGAAATTCATTGATCACTTAAACCTCTCTACCTCTTGACCTGAGATGTATTAGTGTTGTATGGAAAGTTACAGTATATGTTTATTATACGGGGCGCAGGTTTGATTGGAAAATTAAGTCGATATTCGTGTACAGCAACCTCAAATTTTCAGTAACAGTGTTTTTGTCATAAAATTTGGTTTTTAGTACGGTTGGGTCATGTAATGTTGGGTTCACTTCTGATAAGTGAAACTGCATGTTTAGACTTCATTAAGTTGTTTTAGGTTTTGAAGTCATGCCAAACGTAAACATTCCACGAAACAGTTTTATTGTCTTTGACTAGTTGCTGATTCTAAATATGAATATTCGACTTTCTTTTCAATTCAAAGATTATTTCGATAAAGTAAACACATACTTTAAAGTGACTCCAAAGAAGGCAGCGTCGGGTGGCTAAAAATTATTTGAAATACGTCACAGTCACCACGTGACGCCAAGACACAAAGACTTTGTATGGAGTGGGACCTTAAGTCCAGGTATTTCGCGAGATTGCAGCTCCAATTCCCTGAAGTGCTAGTTTTCGAAATAAAACTTAACAAATTTTTTTGAACGACGCCTCTCCTCGGTCACGTGCCTGTGACGTAATTCAAATAATTTTAGCCACGCCGCTGACGCCCATAGAGTCTTTTAAGTACTAGATACTAATCAAGAAAGCATTTTTAATTCTCATCTGTCTTGGATAATTTACCAAACTCATGACACGCGGTAACAGAGGTAAATTTTCGTATTATGCATTTTATTACTTTTGTTGAGAGACCTTAATTGAATAACGCCTAACTCATCATCTGACCATTCGAAATGTTACGGCTTAATACTCGTATTAGTTCTCTTTAAATACGTTTGTGATTTGATGTTATCATTGAATTCTTCACGGTTTTTTTACCATCTTTCACTTAAAGGTCACGCAGAATTTGATATATGACGCTAATAAATTAAGTATGAATGATAAATTAGAAAAAAATTCCGTTGACGCTAATATGATGAACGGTCATTACCGTTTAAGTTTTAAAATACTTTTAGTCTTATTTTAAATTATGAGCACTTAATTTTCGTGAATATTTTCGTGAAAAATTTGTTTTTAAATTTTGAAATTCAGACCTTATTAACAGTTAGGCGAATAATAATGTCAAGTGATTAGTCAATGAGGTCGGTCGTAGTGTACACACTTTTATGTAAACAGTCTTGCATCAAATTCACCCGGCATTTCCCAGAAGGACCTGTTTACTAATTTTTGGGTTGCCATTTCAAAAGAAGACGACAATTCGAAACCGTTTTCAATGTAAGGTTTAAGTATTTTACGGACGGCCTCTTAAATTTAATTAAGAAACTGAAAGACAATGATTTCTAATTTAATTAAGGGGTCTTCCCTAAAACACTCAAATCATAACTTGACAAGTTGGGAAACCAAAATGAACCTCTCCGAGCCGAGACGAATTTACTTTCTAAACACAGGTCCACCAGCCAATGAGAAAAACCGGAAATACATAGTTCAAATTGGCGAAATATTGTCAAGCTCTTTAGCAAAGGCTTTTCCTATGTATCCTCAATAATTCTAATGAGGACCTAAATTGTATCACTGAAGGGTGTATTTAACTTTCGGCTCACTCTGAACCGTTAACACCTCCTATAAGAGGAGGCGAAACAAGGTCAATTCTAGTTTAAATCTAGGGTATCTTATTTCACAGACCCAATCGTTTCAACACTTTTGGATAGATGAAGAATTAACATCCATATTATCTAACGACTATAAAAACATGCGATTACACTATATATAAATGTAGTAAAGCTAAATTAAAAAGTAAACACCAAATTTGAAATGTTATTATCTAAAGATGTTCTTGGAATATTAAGATGAAACAGAGCTTTATAGCTACACAACTACTTAAAGAATCGTAATGCCGAAAAATATTTAAAATATTTCCATTTAATATTCTGCAAAAAGGAAATGTTATCGTTTTGTAAGAGATCTTATCATCCTACTCGCTTTATATTAACTTTGATATGCGTGTAGTGTTTTGATTCGGATGCAATCTTCATTACTCGTTCTATATAAACTCTCACTTGTGTCATTACATAGAAATAAGTTTTTCTTAAATAATTAATTAAATATAAATGATATTAATTATTTTAATCGCCAGTAAATAACTTTAAAAATAGTTAAATCGTTTAAAATAAAGTTGTTCCTATTATCTTTCGAAACTTTGCTAATATTGACGTTTAAAGTGAAGGGTACCCCTCTTGCCCGCTTTCTTCAAATTTTGGGGTATATATACAATTCGTTTCCATTATAATAATAGATAAAAACGCATTCGCGTGAACCTTTGGTGGAAGCCCTACCATTGGGAGGCTAGACGTTTCTCGTAACCCTAGCCGATCGCCGCGTATATCTTAAAACCGAACGATAACGATGGAGAAGAAGCCGGAATGGACAAAGACCTGAAGATGGTGGTGCATAGAAGCTGGTGTCAATGTGGGATTGACGAAGAACAGAAGATGGTGGTGCTTACGAGCCAGCAAGTACAGGCTGGTGTCAATGTGGGATTGACGAAGAACAGAAGATGGTGGTGCTTCCGAGCCAGCAAGTACAGGCTAGTGTCCATGTGGGATGGACAAAGACTAGCAGATTGTGGTGCTTAGAAGCCAGTTAGTAAAGACTGGTGTTGGTAGATGAATGGCCGAATTTCCGTGAACCGCGAACGCGTTCCGGAAATCGGGTATTTGTTTGCTCCGATTTGTAAACTGCGAACGCGGTCACGTGGGGTCTGACAGACAGACAGACACACAGACAGACAGACAGACACACAGACAGACAGACAGACAGACAGACAGACAGACACGGCCGGTGTAATACCTCTCCGTGACGTCATCGTCACTCGGAGAGGTAAAAACATTGGCCCGGGCTACAAAATGTCATAGAACATTTTCGATTCAAAATTGCCCAAAATATTCCGCTTAATTTATGCCTGACTTTTCAGAAACACCCTTTATAAGAATTATTGTGTGCAAATATCAATATCGGAGCACGAGAATCCAGCTAGTTAAACAATATTTTACCTTTTTGTCAAATAATTTAATTTTTCATCTTTTATGATTAGTAATATTTGATAGGTTTGCTCATAAAATAGACACGTAAAAACCCATTGCACCAGAAAATCTATAAACTGATAAGACAAATCATTTTCGTTTTATCAAGATTAAGAATAGAAAGCGACTCTTGATAATGCTATAGTTGATAACAAATAGAAATTTGTAAGAAACCGGTAATAAAAATAATCAACACTTAGAGACTGTTTATAAACAAAATCACATAATTATAATTTGTCTTTGTGTGACGGAGCGTGAGGAAGGTATGGGTTTTTGTGACTCTATTATTTATTTTATTTTAATAGTCAAGATATGAATTGGGCATAAAGTTTCTCGATTATTTGGAATTTTTCTGTAATTGGATAAGTTTATAAGATTTAACATTAGTTTCCTGAGAGCTTGACGTGGAGTCTCCCAAGTTAAATGACTCGTTAGACGCTTAAGGTTAGTTCCGACTAAATAGGGAAGTGGACTTCAAATCCTGGTGAACTCTCGATGCATCTTAGAGGGAATATTGCGGGGTAAAACTCTCCCTTCCATCTCGTCTTGGCGTTTTGGATCCTGAGATTGCGAAAGACGGAAATTTATCAACGCCCTTGTATGTCTCGATGCTGGGGGTTGCCCACATCCTTCTCTAAGTTCAAATGGTCTATTCTAGCTTAGTTTCCGTTCTGGCTCTCAGTAAGGTCACATCATAAAAAGTGTCAGACTTACAGAATAATTCTGATAAACCTACGGTTGTATAAAACCATGTGGGAGAAAATTTCAAGGCTGTGTTGGTAGTTTGAGTAGAGGAAATGAAGGTAAAAACGACCCAAAACCTTTCATGACGATGACGCACTTTATGAATGGCTCCTTAATAATTCGAAAGATCATCGCTATCGCTCTCAGATCATGCTTATCTATAACATATTCTAAAAAATTAACTTATTCTTTAGCTCTATTAATTAATATATTTAAAAATTCATACCAACATAGAAATAATGTTTTATGAAATGCGATAATCACAGAATAATGTCAAAGAAGAAGAAAAGACACAGAAGAATAACCATCGTGCCGTGGATATTCGAAGCGTTGGAGAGCAATGCATTTTCTGGTTTGCAATGGCTTGATCGTCAACAAAGAATTTTTTATATCGCTTGGATCCATGGCTCCAACTCTTTCCGGCCCGAAGACACAGATATCAAAGTTGCCAGAGCGTGGGCGGAACTCAAGAGTATGTATGAATTTGGTTACTTAAAGAAAGGACCACCAGTTTTGCATGTTAATTAGAAATCCAAGTCTATGATTTGAGTGTCTAAAATTTGCTAGTAGTTAGTGTTTTGGAAATAATTTTAGTTAATTATTAGTTTTAAACCAAATTGAAAATGGAAAGATATGAGGCGCCATTGCATTTAAAAACAAGTTGGCAAACCAATATTAACCTCTCCGAGTCGAGACACAATTTAGAGGTTTTTCTTAAATAATTAAATAAATATAATTGATACTAATTAATCGTCATTAATTTAGCCCTGCCATTTTCAGGTTAGACGTTTCTCGTAACCCTAGCCGATAGCCGCGTAAATCTTAACACTAACGATGATAATGGAGTAAAAGCTAATATTGCCTTCTGCGAACACGTTTGCTCCGATTTGCCAACTGCAAACGCGGTGACAGACACCAACACAGACAGACACACCCACAGATACGTTCAGTACCTGATACCTCTCCGTGATGTCATCGTCACTCGGAGAGGTAAAAAAATTGTGAATTTATACACGGTTTGGCGCTTTTTTTCGTTAACGACGTTCCATGGTCACTTACTTAGTACTTTTAGAAAGGAAAACAATAGACGCAATATAAGATTTGAGATGATGTAATAGATCCGCGGAAAAAGTAGCAATTAAGCCGTAATAACCGCGTCGACCCAGCCGTTTGGTCTTTTCCTGTCATTGGACGTAATGCTAGCGAATCAAAATACGATATACATACGACATCACAGGCTCTATAAATTATTTGAAAAATGGTGCTAAGCTAAATGGGAAAATTACTTTGTTAAAAATAAAAATATAAATAATTAAAGATTAATTGTTTTTTCGCAACTATTTTCGTATTTTTTACGAGTGGTACTACTTATTTATAAAAGGTTTTTAATAATGGTGGTCCTTTAAGTTAAAAATTCGTTACCCACTCGACCCAAAAATTTGATTTTACGCCGCACTTCAACTGAATTTTGACTTATTAGGCAGTAGATATTTTTTGGTCACGTTACTAAAGGGATCTAATATCAAACATAATAAACAAATGGCGGCCATAGATTGAAAGGTATCTCGTCATTAGTACCATTAATTTCAAAGGCTGAGACACCGAGACGCTGGCGTAACGCCAAACACAGTAGTAACAAGTCACGAAAGTCCTTTCGTAAATTCTACGTGTAACGGTGCCCAACGAAACAATCGTGCTGAAAATTCATACCAATTTTGCGGATTTTTGTACAGTCAAGAGTCCAAATTAGTCACTATACCAGTCCCCAGTAAGTTTTGATAAATTCATGTGTTTGTAATCCACCACAAACACACTTTCACAAACATATACACCCCTATCATATAAAGCTACTTCTGTTAAAATATTTTTAAGAATATGGCCTCTAGTACCCAAATGCTATAAATCCCATATGTAGGATATAGGAAGCCAATGTACTAAATTTTTGTGAAATCGGTTGGCATGCGCTAACGTTGTTTTTTGGATAACGTTTTTATTTCATTTCTCAAGATGGGCACAAATTAGAAAAATAATGATAATAATAATAATAATTCCAGTTAAATAACGTCCCTGCAATATTGCAGCCTTCTAGGAAAAGGGGTTTGGGTCTGAGCATTAAATATCAGTCAGTCTGGACAAATCTATATACTGTAGATATAGATAATTATCAAGGGGTATACTTGCCAATGGAGTATACAGTTGATATTTCTTTTCATGTTATCTAGATAGAAATCACGGAAGTGATCAAATGCTAAAGGGGCGACTCCGATGTGCTCTGAGCAGCTCGAAGAAAATAAAGTACCTTCGAAAAGAGAAATATAGAAGAATTTATCAGATCGTGGATGACAGTTTGTCTTTCGAACCCGCAAGCAAGGACCATGGTAAAATACTCGCAGATTTTCACGGGCAACGCTATCCAAGCCTTTTACTGTTTTTCATACTGTAGGATTAGCTACAATTTTGTCAAAAATCAAACTAATATCCACTAATTATAGAATAATGGCGAGATAGTGCTGCCCTCTAGAACATTTTTCTTTTAAAATCTCGTAAGGGGGGGGGCGAAATTGAAAATCAAGTAATTTTTTTATCGATTCTTCTACAAATTATCAGACCAATCTGCATGGTGGAAAATTCAAGAAATAACACCACCGATTTTGAAATTACAATTAGTTTGAAAATTCCATCGATAATAAGTACCTCCGACATCGCGCAACGCCCTGCTCTTTTATTAAGAAAGTTCTCGTGATTTGACAATCGTGGCGCGAGACATGGAGTTACGCGATCCTTGATATCACAAACTCATTTGAATTTTAAAATCATTCGGAGGTATATCCTGTATGTTTCTTTATGCAGATTGGTCTAATAAAAATCACTTGATTTTCTACTTCACCCTCTCTTTAAGGGTACCAAGTAGCTCCACGATAACATTTGAAAACGCCCATTTATTTACATTTTCAACAAACAAGGTCAAAATCAACCAAATTGCGAACCTTCTCCGCAAGCTGATTTCCAGTATCCAAGTTCAAACTCACAGGATTCTGCTAATTTGGATGACCTTTTGCTCGAACTTTTGACTGGCAATGACTTGATTTAAACCAAGAATTCTTATAAGACCTGAGGGTACTGTAAGTAAAACGGTTGTTACGCTGTGATGTCAGGTTTAGTCCACCACCATTTCAGACGCCCTGAAAGCACTGCCATATTGCCAAGCTTATAACGAACCGGCTCTGACCACATGAAAACCTGCGATGGGTATTAAAACATTCTCGGCCTTCTCGGGTCTTATAGGAATTCTTTCTTAAATGTATACATCATAATAAGATATTTAATAGGCAGTATTGTTCACTGCCTACCAAATATGTTTCATTTAAGTAAGAAATGTGTAAAACCATGGCAATTTTGTAGTCCAGTAGTTTTTTATCTTCAAACAGCTCTACGTTTTTTTTTTCAAAGCTAGGAATTGTGGTGTTCCTGTTAATTTCGGTTGTAATTAGGTGATCGGTTTTCATACCTAATTTAACTTTAAATGTAATTTATTAATTATTGTGTAAAATTTATTCTTATAAACTAAAAGCAGTCTTCAAAAATTAATATCGTTTGATTTAAATTACACAACCTAATAAAATTCACTCAAATAAAGTTTTCTACTCTGTCGGTCCCGCAAGTACTCAACATGAACAAGACAGTGAAAACTAAAGTCACGTGGTGATAAGAATAGACTTGGTTTCAAGTGTTCTTTAGCATGCAAAATATTCGTTTTTGAGCACCTTAGATCTGGCAATACTAACTCTAATACTAATACTAGCACTATTTTGGTGTTTTGTCTCGTGTTAAATCTTTTCACGCCTTGTCTCGATTTCAATCCTCTAAATATGATAAGTATTTAATATCGGGTCTCTCTTTATCTTAATAAATATATGATATTAAAACCTCATTTTCAAACATATATAAGAAACACTTTGTCGAGAGATGAATTATTAAATCTTATCTTTATTCTAGTACTCTTATTATATAAACGTTGTCAGATCTATTCATTTTAAAATCATCATTTATATCCGTTCTACAATATTAATCGTTCTTCTAATTAAGGTATAGAGAACTTTAATGCTTTACTACTTTATTCATTATTTGATAGACTAGGCCTATACTATGAGTGTTTCAATATTTAACTTCGATTATGGTTTTTCCCTATGGTTTTCCCAGAACAAATATTTCATATACATGTACCTATCTTGGAAAATACTTTATCTTCGGAAGAATAACTGTCATTTTCTAGGTTAATAATTTGCTTGAAAATGGGACTTTAAACATGAAATGGCGTGAAAACTAGGCTTAGCAACTATCAAAGTTTTGGTATAAATTTAATTAAAATTAATTTAAAAAGTGAAAGCTTCGCAGATAAAATCAATCAAGAATTAAAAACGTACAGTTTTTAAAACTGTAAAAAGTAACATTAAACGATTCCAACTTTGTTTCGTTGGAGGCAGCCATTTTTCATGGAAACCTACTGTTGTCTTAATATCAGGAGGCGCAGTATGTAAAATATCAGGAATACCATGGGAATACATAGATTTCATATACTTGGAATCTTTAAGAAGTGATGTACCCCATATTGATATCTGATTGAATGAAAGGGGAGGGGCTTAAAACTTTGTTAAACCACCTGCTCCTCCTTCCTCGTATAACATTGGCTATTTCCCCTAGGTTTACTGGTTCAAACAAACCAAAGATAACTTGTTTACGATCGGGTTCTCCGCGGATAGGTCGATAGGTACATCAATGTCATTTAACTTCTACGTTCAAAGCCTTTAGGTGTGACGTGAGTGGTGACGGTCTCTATTTTACTTTCCCAACTGTTTTTAACAGCAACGGAAGTCGTAGTAGGGGTTTATTGAAATGTGTTTTAGATTTCCGGGTAAATGGTAGTGCACTGTATAGAGTTCGTTACACTGTCATGGTGGTACTTCGCATCAAGCAACACAACATAGCAACGATACGCAAGGCCTGGTGGATCTACACACAATAATTTTTGTAGTAATTACATTCCGTTTTTAATCATGGTAAGTGAATTTATTCAAAGATATAATTTAAAAGCTATTGGAACTTTGGGTGTGATGACGTTTTGTATTTGTAGTGTATTTTCCATTTTAGTGCAGGGTGTTTAATCCGAAATAAATCTAAGGGTGTGTGTATTTCTGTGCTCCCGAGGGAGCCGCCCTGATAACAAAGGGTATGTTTTTTATGGTATACGGACAAAATACACCCAAAACAAAAAAAAACCGGTCATAATTCCCCCCCCCCCATTTTTTCCACTTTTTTGTTCCATTGATAAAAAAGGGGAGTGCGTATTATTCTGTTATAAAACATGTATTTATGTTTTCTCTCCTTATAAACCTTCATATAGATTTAAACCGTGCATTGGGGTATTTTGTCGTAAACACATTTCGGTGGGAATTGGTCCTCTGAATGGGGGAATTTGTCCTGTGGCTGGGGGAATTTGTCATCGACATCCATTCGGGTGATATTGTCCGGGGGATGTTGTCGCATATGTCAGGGGATTATGTCCTTTTTTACTCTGAAGCAGGATTATGACCGGGGGATATTGTCCGGGGGATGTTGTCGCATATGTCAGAGCTTGGATGAGCCTGTAATGGATTGGAATATAGCATACATCTAACACGGGTGGCGGGTACCTCACCTCGGGACAGAAGGGGGAGGGCTGTTTGGGGTTTTTTAGTTCGGTCTTGCCGGTCGTACGACTTGAGAGACACCTACTGTAGAAATTTTTTCAAAACTCGTCTGCTTTTTCAGAATATCTTTTTAAAAATTGAAGTGTTAACGGTTTTAAGTTCCAAGATGAGATTGTCTCAGGTTTGAAGAGATATTAACTTAATAACGGTATTCGTTACTTCATTATGCGTGTGTACTGCTGCTATGTTGACTGTAAAAGGGACTCCAGATATCATAAAAATATAAAGTTCTATCCCGTTCCAAAGCCGGGAAAGAATGATTCTAAATTGGAAATCACCAAAAAAGGGTTTCAAGTATTAATAGAACATTTATTACCCCATCAAATTTGAAAAAACATCACCACGTTTGCAAGGTCAAATAATTTCTCTACTTTAAAATTCTTCTCCATGATGGCAGCACTAAACGACGACCGAAATAAAAATGATATTGCGCAATCACGTGTCCCGAGCTTAGGTGCCGAACTTTTCCAATCCATTACAGTCTCATCCAAGGTCAGGGGATTATTCCTTTTTTACTCTGATGGGGGGATTATGACTGGGGGGATAATATCCAGGATGGGACATAAGGATTTTTTTAACTGTACATTTGGCCAGCGATCTCCCTGGCCTGGAATAAATAAACTGGTCCAAGACCATTGAGTAGGGCGCGTCGTATAGATAATTTAAATAATTGAGTTAATGTCTAGACTCTGGTTACCCTTACATTATCTTAGTGGTCCCGTGGACCACTGACCCCCTCCGATTTAATTTTTAAACTGGACCGAGCAATTTTTAAACTGGTCATTTGCCCTGTGAGATAGCCTTATTCCCCACGCTGATAATGTCCGACAATCATTTTTCATATACGGCAATAAAAAACTAGAAACCTGTTGTTAGGTTCAAACTGAGTGGAGAGACTCAAAGAACATGTGGTCTACAACATTTACTAACACAGATATGGGATTCCGCAAACTCGGCCCTAAAACATTCAAATTAGTCTCACATGCGGAGTAAGGCATATCAGAAATCAATAGTTTTCAATCTAAGAACATTATTGAACCTTTATCTAGCAGATGTGTACAATTAAATGGGTACGTGTGTGCGTACGTTGGTGAAGTAAAGCTAATTACTACCCAAGTGTGGTGGCCAATATTCGGGAGTCCGTATCTCTGTAACTTATGTTTCAGACCCCATGTTCTTGGACAGTGATCACTCAGTTTGACCCAAAGAGCACACGCTTCAATTTTGGGCAAGACTCATCAAAACCACTTGTATGTACATGTGCGTCACCATTAAAGTTACGTGGTGATAGCAATAGACACAGCTTCAAGCGTTCCCTTGCATGAAAAATATTAGTTTTCGCGCAATAAAACTCGTGGAATTTTTACGCTGATGAGCACCTTTGGTTTCTGAACATATTGCCCAATCACTTTCTCTTTATTTAGTATGTCACAGTATTAGACGTTATGAGATAGTAGTCTTAGTTTGGCACTTTATTTTAAACTTTTCTGGAAACTTGTATTTTTTACGTCTGATATTTACCAAATTAGTTCACCCATACTTTACACAAAGGTAATAGGAACACGTTTTGCATGTCGTTGAAATCATTAGGTCACCATGTTACTAATTTAGTCATTCTTTGAGTCATGTTTTTTAAACGATATTACTAGCCTAATTTCAGAAATTTGTTAATTAAGAATTTGAGATTATTTAAATGACGTGCATAATCTCTATTTTTTTACATTCCTATATCTATATAATTAAAATATATTACCTAATTCTCGCAGGTAAACATAAGAACGAAGCATTTATTTCATTGTGCAGCGTTCGTTTTCATGGTCATACTGGCGATTAGATGTACTGCTAATGTCAAAGGCAGTGAATACGACGAGAGTGTCTATTCATGGCCCATAAAATTTATTCTTCACTTTCTGACAGTAACTCCATTATTCCATCTGTCGTTCGCTATAACCACATCCTTGGGACTATTACTATACGACTGTTTTCCCGACGACGTCCAGTTAAAGGCAAACCTCGATAAATTGCCAACAATTTGCTTCCGAATTGTCACCAAAGGAAATTATCCAAAATTGATCTTGAGAAACCTTCGAACCAACATGAAAGTAATACAAAGCGTGAAACTGAAGAATTTCAAATACGAAATAGTTACCGAAAAACACATTGAGGACTTGAACAAAGAAGGTATACCCCAGGTTTCGGAGGTGTTGGTGCCTTCGGACTACCGTACGAAGAAGAGAACGCTGTTCAAAGCCCGTAACTTACAATATTGCTTGGAAGATGGCGTCAATACTTTAAAGGATCATGACTGGATCGTCCATTTGGATGAAGACACGGTTCTGACAGAGAACGCCATAAAAGGAACAGCTAACTTTATCATGAAGAACGAACACTGTTTCGGCCATGGCATTGTTGACTGTCAGGTGTACGGGTTTCTACCTGAGGTTTTCAATTTTGTAACTTATTATGAATATGGTGATCTTAGGTTCCATTCCCATTTAAATACGCGTCCTTATTCAGCCGTTTTTAGAAACGTATTCTTAGTGGCTAGAGTCGATGCGGAAAAAGACGTATCGTTCGACGTAGAAGCTGGACCATCACTGCTAGAAGACTTCGCATTTGGAATTTTGATGCGTCGTAAAATGTACACATATGGATTTGTCGAGGGTAACGTCATTGAACAAGGCCCTCCTACGTCGAGAGACGCAATCTTCTCCAAAATTAGATGCGTAAAAGGACTGTTATATATCGTACTTCGTAGCTCGTACTTTTCGGTATCTGATATAATGTTCACACTATTTGTTATAAATATCTTCGGGTTTATCTTTAGTTTTCCAGCTTTGATTTGTGGCGTACTTTTCCCCGTTAATGTTCCTCAATCAATTCTAATAGTTAAAGGATTTATTGTTGGTGTGGCTTTTTATCAGCAAGTATTTATTGTTATTAAAAATTCACATGGGTCTATAATGGAGTATATTTTTCACATCATCGCTAGTGTAATTGTAGGTCCTTTCGTTTTGTTAGTTTTTTCTAGTTACGTTATACTGAAAGCTATCATTTCTATTAATGATATTTCGTTTTATGACACACCGAAATCGAATAAATTATTCTGATGTCTTTGATTTTAATGTTATAAAATACTTAAAGCCCAAAATGTTCTTCTATTAATGATGATATAAATTCAATTTGTTGACCATGGTGGGAGTAAATTTTTAAATGTTTAACAACGTGACGGATACTTCATGGTTGTTTATTTATTAAAACTTTTAAAAATGTTTTCGAGCTTTCGGGTACGAAACCCCCTGTCAAGCATAACACGATAAAATCCGTCACATTGTTAAACATTCGTAAATTCTTTTAATTTTGTTGTAAAACCTTGAGCAACTCAACCAATGCACTACTTAAACCTTTCCATAGTGTTACTGATATCAACCATGTAGTTTGGTCAAATACGTTAACGAATTGGGACTGTGCATAAAGAACAAAAAACCAAAAATTATCTTTTGCTCAGCAAATTTGTTTCAAAATAAGTAAATGACTTGCAAATTTCACCTAAAGATCGTTTGATTTAAAATATTTTAGACGTTTTCAGACATTTAAATTGGAAAACCTTATTCGGCGTGCTTCAAGGAAAAAGACAAGTCATGGCAAGCATTAAAAATATGTGCTTGTTATTCTGTGTCAGCAAGGATGACTGTATTAACGTATTGCAGTTAAATTCACTTTACAGAACTGTGTTAAATGAAACTGTAGCCCTGTAGGTTTTAAAGGGCATGTATTTAAAATAAAATCTATCCTTAAACTGGCGCGCTCTCAGAATAAAGGCTAAATGTTTCCCCTTAATTCTAACCGCAAGCCGGTTCCTGTTTCTTTAATTAGCATTGTCTTTCAATTTTCTACTTAGTAAAACACTTCGATCAATTGTTTACGGTGGCCCCGGACCGCAAAACGCCTAAATAACCCACTGTACAGTCTGTTAAGAAAGTCTTTGAGCGTTACAATTTGCACACATATCTTACGATATGTAGAACACATTGCAAGCTCGCACCCTGAAATACAGTGTTATAAAAATTCCCTATTCCTTCTTCAAATTTTTTTTCATTTCACAGTTGTCCATTACCAATTTATACCGGAATCCGGAAGTGTCAAAAATTAACAACTTCCACTATGTTGTTATCTCGCTGTTATTCATATACGCGATTTTCGGATTTCTTCGGGGTTTATTCATATTTGAAAATTTTCAGTAAATCTAATTCTTAGGAGTAAGTCACGAGTAATCAACCTTTATTGAAAATATGGCTAGCTCGATATAAATAGAGATAATTTTTAATCGAGTGTCAAATCTTTGTCGACAAAATACTTTTTAGATATTAAGACGCTTTATTACATATACATGATTGGTCTTGTGGCGCGATATTCATTTAGAAGAAAGTGAATATTTTGAAGAGAAAGAAGGCTTTGATAACATTGTCAATTAAGTCACGATAATGTAATATCTAGAACTCAACTTAATAACGTATGGGTCTTCAGTCCAACTTATTTCAGACCATCGAGAATCCCAGTCATTATGGCATATGCACAGCAACCCTTCTAGTCTGTCAAGCGAAAGAAGAGCCCTGAGAAATTTGTCCAAATTGGTGTCGCCGCCATCGACCCCATAGTTCTTTATCAACTTGTTTTGTTTTGTCAATAGTCGTCTGTAATATAGTCTGCTAATATGTCATTAAAATATATTGCAATGCTAGTTCAACAAAGATAAAACTGGTGTCTTGTCGTTAATTTTGTTTTGTATTCTTTAATACTCGATGATCGTAAAAAACCATGAAACATAAACATATTAAATATATATTGCAAAATGTATTGGTTCTATTGCGATTAAGCCTATCTGTTTATAGCGGACTATATTACAGACGACTATTGACAAAACAAAACAAGTTGATAAAGTACTATAGGGTCGATGGTGGCGACATCAATTTGGACAAATTTCTCAGGGCTCTTCTTTCGTTTGACAGACTATAATGGAAAACCTCGACTATTCCATACGTAAAACAACGTCAGAGGGTATAGCCGCCTTACTTGAAACATTCACTAAGCGATGGGGTTTTGCTAGACGGAGCCTAAAGTTGCCAATCCTCCAGCGTTTAGTGCAAATGTTAGGCTTAGTAATAACAACTAACATCGAGCGATGCATTTTTAAATCTAATCTTTATTCCAGTACTCTTATTATATAAACGTTGTCAAATCTATTCGTTTTATAATCATCATTTCTATCCGTTCTACAATATTAATCATTCTTCTAATTAACTATAAAGACGTTTAGTGCTGTTGGTGGATAAGTATTCCTAGTATGTAAATATGTATTCTAATATAGTGAGCTTTTACCCTGTTGCCGATAACGACCTATAAATAGAGCCCCCCTGGGATAATAAGCGGGCAGAGTACTACGACGCGTGAGCCGGTAAGGCTGACTAGATATTAACTTATCATGTAATCTATGGAACCTAAAGTAACTTGGATTTTAGTAAATGTGTCGACTTCATAACCCAACATGTGCTTTACTACTCTATTCAATATTTGATAGATTATAGGCTTCTACTATTGTTTCTATTTTTTGCATTATGAATATTTAACGTCGATTAGGTCCTATGCTTTACCCTACATGGTTTTACGTTTATCTTCGGAAGAATAACTGTCATTTTTGGACCAATAATTTGCTTAAAAATGGAACTTCTAGCATGAAAAGCGTTCAAATCCCGTTAATTTTCGTGAAGACTAGGCTTAGCAACTCTCAACGTTTTGGCATAAATTTACTTAAAATTACATTAAAAAGCGAAAGCTTCGCAGATAAAATCAATCAAGAATTAAAAAATACAGTTTTTAAAACTATAAAATATAACATTAAACAACTCCAACTTTGTCTCGTTGGAGGCAGCCATTTTTTATGGAAACCTACTGTTGTCTTAACAACTGAAGGCGCAGTAATTAAAATATCAGAAATACATAGATTTCATTATTTGGAATCTTCAAGAAGTCATAGACCCCATACTGATATCTGATTGAATATACGGGGAGGGGCTTAAAACTTTGTTAAACCACCTGCTCCTCCTTCCTCGTATAACATTGGCTATTTACCCTAGATTTACTCGTTCACACAACGCAAAGATAACTTGTTTACAATCTGGTTCTTCACGGATAGGTCGATAGCTACGTCAATTTCACTTGACTTCTAAGTTTAACGCCATTAGGTGTCACGTGAGGCATCATGGGTTCTAAATTTCCTCATTAATTAAAGCAGAAAGACTCAGAAAATGGCAAGTTAAAGATACCAGAGAGAATTTATAATAGGGAGTGGAACTTGAGGAATGTTATGAAGCTCAAAAATCACGTGATCAACAAAACTGGCCATGTCTATTTCCGGTACTATTTTTGTGGCCCCTCCCTCTAGGGTGGGTCTAGAATGTTGCGGGAGGATCTAGGGGAGATGAACACTATCCTTTTAGGGAAAGGGAAACGTCTGACTTAAAATAACTCCAAATGACGCCAGTCGCACTCGAAATCGCGAACCCTTATTGGGTAATTGTACAACCAACAGTGATTAAGGGCAAACTTTAAAATTAGAGGAGAGTCATGTGACCGGAAATTTACCTGGCCAGTTTTAGCGTCGCAGCCTACTTGTTTGAGCTACATTGTATTTAGCACTGCCAAGGGCAAGAGCTTCACTCCCTATTATAAATTCTCTCTGAAGATACCAAGTAGAAGATATTAATGTATTCCTGAAAATATATTAATTTATTTTAATTTTCGCGTCTGTGTTTATCAGCAACAGCAGGGGTTTATTGAAAAGTGTTTTATATTTCCGGATAAAGGGTAGTGCACAGTTTAGAGTTCGTTGCTTTGTCATAGTGGGACTTCGCATCAAGCAGCACAACATAGCAACGATACGCAAGGCCTGGTGAACGTACACAAACTAATTTTTGTAATAATTATATACCGTTATAAAACATGGTAAGTGAATTTATTCAAAGTATCAATTTAAAAAGCAATTGAAAGTTTGGGTGTGATGACATTTTGTATTTGTAGTGTATTTTTCATTTTAGTGCAGGGTGTTTAATCTACCATAAATCTAAGGGTGTGTTCTTCGGTTCAAACTGAGTCGGGTGGCGTAGCGGTTAGCGCTTTCGCCTCGCAGCAAGAGGATGCCGGGTTCGATCCCGGACTGTGGCAACGGGTGAAAATCTGGGAACAAATCCTTCTGCGTAGAGTTTGCAAGTTCTCGATCCCCTCTTGTTAAAAGGAGTTTTCCTCCGCGGTCTAACCCGGTTTCTCCTTTCCATTAAAACTTGCAGAGGTTAACGGTAATAGTTATAGTATAGGGCGCTGTCGGTTAGCTGTGGCATAGGGGCTAGCCACCACCCCTTTATGCATTGTAAAGGCGTTAGATAAGTGGCAATAAATCGCAAGATGACTTGGTCTAATTAGCTAGCTGAACTTATTATATAAGATTGAATAGTCTTCAATCTAAGAACGTTATTGAACCTTTATCAAGAAGAAGTGTACAATTCAATGTGCACGTGAGTGCATACGTTGGTGTAGTAAAGCTAATTACTTTCCACATGTGGGGCCAATATCTAATGTTGAAGACCCCATGTTCTTGGTCCTCTTGGACACTTTCCACTCAGTTTGACCCAAAGAACACCCTCTTATATTTAGTGTAGACCTCTCAAAAACATCCTGTATGTGCATGTGCGTCACTACTTAAGTTACGTGGTGATAACAATAGACACAGGTTCTCTTAAACGTAAAATATTCGTTTTCGGGTCATATAGCTAATGAGCATATTTGGTTTCTGAACATACGGTCCAATCACTTTCTCTTTATTTCGTATGTCATAGAATTTGAAATTTTAGAGTCTTTGTTTGGCATTTTATTTTGAACTTTTCTGAAAACTTGTAAATGTTTTCTAATTTTACTATATGAGTTTCTTTTAAAATTAAAACACTATACATTTGGACTTTCTCAAAAAACGCGTTACCATTACTTTAACAGGGTAATAGGCGTATACATTTTGCGTGCCATAACTGACCTCTGTATACTATTGTTGAAATCATTATGCACCATGTTTCTAGTTAAATAATTTTTTGAATGATGGTTTTTAAACTATATTACCAATTTCAGAAATTTATTAATAATTTCTTAAAATATTATTAAGAAGCATAATTTCTTTTTTTGTGGTATTATTATTATATCTTATCTTTATTCTCACAGGTAAATATACGAACGAAGCATTTAATTCATTGTGCAGCATTCGCTTTCGTGGTCATACTGGCGATTAGATGTACTGCTAATGTCAAAGGCAATGAATACGACGAGAGTGTCTATTCATGGCCCATAAAAATTATTCTTCGCTTTCTAGCAGTAACTCCATTATTACATCTATCGTTAGCTTTAACCACTTCCTTGGGACTATTACTGTTCGACTGTTTTCCCGACGACGTCGAGTTGAAGGCAAACCTCGATAAATTGCCAACAATTTGCTTCCGAATTGTCACCAAAGGAAATTATCCAAAATTGATCTTGAGAAACCTTCGAATTAACATGAAAGCAATACAAAACGTGAAACTCAAGAATTTCAAATACGAAATTGTTACCGAAAAACACATCGAAGACTTGCACAAGGATGGTATACCCCAGGTTTCGGAGGTATTTGTACCTTCGGACTACCGAACGAAGAAAGGAGCCCTGTTCAAAGCCCGCAATTTGCAATATTGCTTGGAAGATGGCGTCAACACCTTAAACGATCATGACTGGATCGTCCATTTGGATGAAGACACGGTTCTCACAGAGAACGCCATAAAAGGAACAGCTAACTTTATCATGAAGAACGAACACTGTTTCGGCCATGGCATTGTTGACTCTCAAGCGTTCGGGTTTCTGCCTGAAGTTATGAATATTGGAACTTTTTATGAATATGGTGATCTTAGGTTCCACTCTCATTTAAATACGCGTCCGCATTCAGCCATTTTTAGAACCGTCTTCTTAGTGGCTAGAGTCGACGCGGAAAAAGACGTATCTTTCGACGTAGAAGCTGGACCATCACTGTTAGAAGACTTCGCATTTGGAATTTTGATGCGTCGTAAAATGTACACATATGGATTTGTCGAGGGTAACGTCATTGAACAAGCCCCTCATACGCCGAGAGATGCAATCTTATCCAAAATTAGATGCGTAAAAGGACTGTTATCTATCGTACTACGCAGCACGTATTTTTCAGTATTCGATATAATGTTCACAATATTTGTTATAAATATCTTCGGTTTTATCTTTAGTTTTCCAGCTTTGATTTGTGGCGTGTTTTTCCCCGTTAATGTTCCTCAATCAATTCTAATAGTTAATGGATTTATTATTGGTGTGGCGTTTTACCAGCAAGTGTTTACTGTTATTAAAAATCCACACGGATCTGTTAGGGAGTATATTTTTCACATCATCGCTGGTATAATTGTAGGTCCTTTAGTTTTATTGGTGTGTTCTAGTTACGTTGTACTCAAAACTATCACTTCTATTAATGATATTTCGTATTATGATACACCGAAAAGAAATAAATTTGTCTAATATCTTAAATATATTGTTATAATATCCTCAAAATGTTCTTCGATTTTTGCTGTCCAGCCCTGAGCAACTCAACCAAAGCACTTCTTTAACTTGCAAACTCTACGCAGAAGGGTTGGTTCCCAGGTTTTTCACTCGTAGCCTCTTGCTGCGAGGCAAAAGTGCTAACCACTTCACCACCCCACCTTTTATAAGAGGAATGCAAAATAATTATTTCACACATTTTATTTCCGGTTGCTTGCTTGCATAATGTTCGACATATTGTAAACTATCTGCGCAAACTGCAACTTAACAGACTGCACTTCGGTCCCATCACCGTCTTTTACCTCTCTGAGTGACGATGACGTCACGGAGAGGTATTACACTCGACGCGTCGGGGTGTGTGTGTCTGTCACCGCGTTCAAATGGCAAATCGGAGCAAACGTGTTCGCAGAAAGCAAATTTTTGGTTAGAGTTAAGATTTTTCGCGGCAATGGGTTAGTGTTACGATAAACGTCTAGCATCCCAATGGCAGGGCTTCCACCAAAGGTTCACGCCATTGTGATTTTGCTCGTAATTTATTGTGAATCAATCGCCTTATATACCCTGAATTTCGAAAAATTGTTAAAGAGGCATACGCTTGAATTCAAACGTCAACCATAGCTATGTTTACATTGATTTTAGGAATAAAGGTTCTTAAAACGATTTAACTAGAATTAAGGTAAATAAATGACGATTAAAGTAATTAATATCAATTATATGTATTTATTTAATTATTTAAGAAAAACATCTTAATTGCGTCTAGACTCGGAGAGGTTTATTTTGGTTTCCCAACTTGTTTTAACACCTCGTTTAACACCCTGTAGAATTTACAGCATAAATATACACGACTGACACAGTTTCATTGACCTTACCTTTACTGAGAGTAAAGTAATTTCACGTGTACTGGTATTAATATTAAGTAGGTTAGACATATAAAGCGTCCTACTTTGTACTACCGTGCAGGCTGATGTTTTTCATAACGAAATAATTTATATCATAACTGTGGTAATACGTTTTGTTCTTCAATATGATAAGCGAACTTTCACAAACATCTTAATTTTAAAGATGAATATATTGTATGTTTGAAATTTAGAAAAGTCTTTAGACCTATATGTACTTGCTGACATTTAAATGTGCTCGCTTGCATAGTGGGTCCAAATCCAAAAGGTTGCGAAAACAATAAAAAATATCGGTAGTTAATATATTTTAAATGCCAAAAAATGGCAGTATCGACCTATAAAAACCACTAATTACATGTGCTGATTGGGTTATAAGATTAATTGAACATGGATATTTTAATTTTAAGGTTATTTTAATGAGAGTAGAACCCTACAGACATTTTTAGTCCGGAATTTGTACATTTTTGACGCAAAAATTAACCGAAATTTATAATTATTTAAATCAAACTAAAATAAATCACAAATTAAATCATGCTGATATGATGTAAAATCACGATAATACCAAATTAAATCGCGCTTATATGAAATTCAATCAAGATAATATCATATTAATAACCTTAAATCGCTACAAAATATTTTAGTGTTGATTTTACAACATTAATGTAATTTTATCACTTCTGTTATTTTAAACGATTTAGAGTCGTTTCATTGGAAATTTTAATAGCAATTACACGCTCTTACTTGGAAATGCGAAATTTGTCATATTAAAATTAAGATTCATGTTCCGTCTTCCAAGTTCTAGCTTAAAACCAATGAACGCATATTTTATTGTTCTCATAAAAATAGCTTTAACAGGTTTATTTATAATTATACACTCAAAAATTGTTTTGAAGAATATAATTGAGGTTAAAAATTTAATTTGAGTTTGGTCAAGAAGGAATTTACTATAAGAAGGCCTAAAAAGGCGTCCGGTGCGCGCGTGATAGTCGACAATCCCCCCTCATGGCTGGGGGGAGGCTGGAAACGGAGGCGGGACTTAATATTTTATCTTACTCTGTGTTTTCCACCATCTATCTCTTTTACCTTTTCGTTAAGCCTTGGTTTGATTTGATTCGATATAGAAAAAATTATAGAACGAACGATTTTCACGTAGAGACACGTATTCAAAATCCATTAAGTTAGGTTCAAAACCTTTAACTAACTTGTTAATGGCAATTAAAAACCATTCCCTAACCGTTTCAGCACCGCTGGCAGCCTCCATTTCCTGTTTACTTTTCTCGAGGTTTTCTCTATTTGGAATACGTCAATCGCGTCTGTGTGACCTATCCCCACGGTGTCCAATAAGAAAGCGCAGAGCAATGACGGACATGAAAGGGGTGGGGCTTACTTGTCCACTAACACCGGCGTAAGATTAGAAAAATATAAGTAAATATAAGTAAGTATTGTAAGTAAATATAGTGACTTAGGCCTTCTTATAGTAAATTAATTCTTGGTTTGGTTGCTTAGATAGATAATGTGATTTCTAGCACTAAACGTTAAATAACTTATTATGACTGACAAAGGCTGCCAGCTCTGGCGTTGATTTATTCTTACTAAACCTAATTAATTAAAACATCGTCGTAGGTCAATATACGAACCAAGCATCTAATTCATTGCGCGGCGATGGTTTCCTTAATCATTCTATTGATTATACGTACCGCTAATGTCAAGGTCGATGAATACGACGAGAGACACATGGCCCTTACAAATTATCCTTCATTTCCTGACTTTAACTCCATTATTTAATCTACCATTCGCTTTAACCACTTTCTTGGGATTGCTGCTATACGACTGTTTTCCGGACGACGTCAAGTTAAAGACCAATATCAACAAATTACCAACAATTTGTTTCCGAATTGTTACAAAAGGAAATTTTCCAAAATTGATCTTGAATAACCTTCGAATTAACATGAGAGTTATACAAAAATTGAAACTCAAGAACTTTAAATACGAAATTGTAACTGAAGAACACATCGAGGGATTGAACAAGGAAGGATATCCCAGGTTTCGGAGGTATTGGTACCTTCGGACTACCGAACAAAGAAGGGAACCCTGTTCAAAGCCCGCAACTTGCAATATTGCTTAGAAGAAGATGTCAACACCTTAAACGACCATGACTGGATCTTCCATTTGGACGAAGACACTATTCTCACTGAAAACACCATTAAAGGCACAGCTAACTTTATCGCGAAAAACGAACACTGTTTTGGTAAAGGCATTGTTGATTGTCAAGCATCTGGGTTTCTGTCAGAAATTTATGATAAATTACTAGTTTACGAATACGGAGATGTCAGGTTGTTTGCTCATTAAATATACGCCCATGTTCGGCCATTTTTAGAAACGTGTTCTTAGTCGCTAGAGTAGATGCGGAAAAACAAGTTTCATACGACGTAGAGGCTGGACCATCACTGATAGAAGATACCGCGTTTGGCATGTTAATGCGCCATAAGATGTTTACCTATGGATATGTCGACGGTAACGTCATTGAGCAAGCTTTACCTACTCTGAATGATTTCATTAATTGTAATATTAGATGTCTTAAGGGAATGTTTTATATCGTCGTACTATTCAGTATTCGATAATATTATGTTAACATTGTATCTATTAATGTTTTAGGGTTATTGCTCAATTTCCCAGCTTTTGTTTGTGGCGTATTTTTCCACGTTAATGTTTCAAAACCAATTTTATTATTAAGGGTTTGTTTTTGGGTATGGCTTTTTATCGACACGTATGTTATTAAAAACACGCACGGATCTATAATAGAGTACGTTTTCTATATCATCGCTGCTGTAATAGTAGGGCCCCCAATTTTAATGGTTTGTACTAGTTACCTTATCCTCAAAGCTTTGATCTCTATCAATGATATTTCTTTTATAATACAACGAAAACTAATAAAATTGTGTAAATTCTTAGATATAATATACTATCATAAGTACCATAATTACCTGATAAGTAAAACACGGCCGTTTGGACTTATGTAACCGGCATTTTCACCCAAAAAAACGAAGGAGACGGCCTCTTGTAGTTCACTTGAAATTGTAAATCGTCCGCGGAGGCTC
>JAEQBA010002314.1:84233-139233 GCA_019434445.1 Phalangium opilio | reverse complement strand
CCACAAAATACTAATAATAAATCTGAATAGGTCTAAATAATAATACTAAAACACAAAATATACTAAACACTAATGCTAAAACAATAAAACAGTAATGTACTTATAAAAAAATTTAAAGTACTTATAAAAATTTTTAAAATGAAAATACTAGAACAATAAAGTACTCAACAAATTGAAAGTTCTTATAAAAAAAACTAGTCAAATTGAAACACTTGTAATACTACGAGTTAAATACTAAAACACCTGAAAAAACTAAGTTAAAATACTTGTAAAAATCTAAGTTAAATTGAAAACACTTGTAAAAAATTTAAGTTAAATTGAAAACACTTGTGAAAACTAAGTTAAAATACTAAAACACGTATAAAAACTAAGTTAAAAATACTAAAGCACTAGGATATGGGCACGGAATAACTCACAAGTTTTGTTTGGGAGCAGAAGATTTCTTGGATTGCATCAACAGCGGTCAGAAGTAAACTGATAAGTAGCCTAGACTGATCCGCCCTTTTATACTTTCGTGATACAATTAGAAAAAAAAATAGATCCCCCTCAATGTCATAAACATGTCTTAACACGTTTGGGCTAGTCATAAAACACTCTAAATATAAATTCCATTGATAACAATACAACTGTTTCGACCACGCCCCCTTTTAAGGTACTAAAGCACCTGGTGTGGGGTCCAATTAAAGAATTGACAAAATAAATTCTTTTGTTCAAGTTCAGCCCCTTTTAAAGGCCATAGAAGTCTTGAAATGACCCAGAAAGACAAAGGGAATAGATGCTTTTGTTCCGCCCCCCTTTTCAAGGTCATAAACCAACCTGTGGGGTGGCCCAATCAAAGAAAAATAAATTCCCACGCATCTCAGGGACCCGAGGTCATTCCCCCCCCCATCCCTAAACGCCATAAATAATTTTGAGGAACTCTCAAGACTGAAAATAGGAATGATTTTGATAAATTTAGTTAGAATTTATTTCAACGCTTTAAACATTTGAAATGTTTTTTTTCAAATGATGCGTTTCGTGTTGATAAAATGTAATGTATATGACTGTTTTCGTTCAGATGGTCTATTCAATTTCACATGTATTCCTATGGGATTTTAGAAATTTAAATGACGCGTTTCGTGTGTGTACAATGCAATGTAAATGTTCAAAAACGTTTTACTTTTAACACGAAATGTGTTGAGAAAAGCTAAGTAACACCCTACACTATCACCACTGAAAAGGTTTTGTCAAGACTGTAGTAGGTATAATAGTATTACAAAGAACAATTAAGGAAAAAATTATATTTATTTCGAGTTACATTTCAAGTTTTTTGATTGGTTCTTTTATAATTTAGAAACGTAATAAGGTATGGAATATATTACAATAATAGGATCTAACTTTCATGTCGCAAAAGTTCTTGAATAAACATTTCAATTATAGCTTTCTCGAGATTAACACGTTTAATTCTTAGTACAATATCGTCATTCGGAGTAAGTGTTGTTGGTATGGGTTGAGTTGGCGGAATGACTTTTTCTTTCTCCCACTCTTCTTGAGGGACATCTCTGTACTTTCTGTTTGGCGGCATGTCTTTAGTCAATGGGTTTTGGATGAATATAGGTATGTTATTTGTTGGTAATCCTTGAAGTAGTGGACAGTCTGCCTTGAATTTCTGATGCTCTTCGAAAACATTGTCGTTAGGTTCCCATCCTCGTAGCGTTAAGTCACAAAAATGGCATTTAACAGCGTCCGTCCCCGAACTTAAATAGTAAAACCCATGACGGGCTAGTTCTGACGGTTTTACAAACGTACTCGCAAATGCGCCAAACGTTTCTAGACGGGTAATTTCTCGATTCATCTTATCCTGGAGGTGTCTAACAATCAAATGAGGTCCTGACCAAATCAGACGCTATTTATATCCCCAAATAAGGGGATGAAAGGTTAGATTGTAATGGACGCGGTTACTAAGCAGACGTTAATTCGCGAAGCTCTTTCAAAGCCAGGGAAAATACTGGCCGTTACTTTCATCCTAGTAACTGTATTTCTAGTTGAATTTGCATTTTGGTATTTTAAAAATATTACTTTAATTTCGGGTAACGCAACAAAGACATAACATGTTGAGACTTGTCAGGATGCCTTAGGGGCAAACACCTGGAAACAATTAAATGTTTCGTGGTAGGAAGAGTCACCGACTAACAAAGCAATAAATCCGAAAATAGATTCAATTCATAACAATACAACTGATTCGACCATACCCCTAAACCCATTAAAACACGTCTTTATAGTAAAAATAAAAACGGATGGGGATAAATTCTTTTGTTCAAGTTCTGCCCCTTTTTATGGCCATAGACCCGTCTGACCATGGTTACGTATAAATATTACGTATAAATAAAAAGCCGATGGAATGTCTTAACACGTTTGTGTGAGTCATAAATCACTCAGATTCCATTGATATACAAAAGGTTTACCCTCGCCCCCCTTTAAGGTACTAAACCATCGCGACTTTAGGGGGTGGTATGTAGCCCATAAAGGGCAATAAAAAAAGAAAAGCACCAGTCAATATACCCTCAGGCTAATTATCAAGTACGCACTCAAGAAAATCACGCAATAAAAATCATTCAGTCGTCAGCTTTTAAACCGTAAGGACCTGCCGTAAGAATGCCCACCAAGATCATAGATTACCGCGTGAACGCCCGTGTTAGACTTGGGGCTGATTGCTATGCCGTTTTCGGTGTAAATGGATTCGAGCCCAGCTTGATTTTGACAAAAAAGGACGGAACTATTGTTATAATCTCGGAAGACGTTTTGAAGGAATTTATGGAGGAGTGGACGGAGATCTATTCAGCTTTGGAGACTGGCGACCTGGGTAATTATCGTTACTTGAACTTGAAAATAAAAATAACCGTTATGGAGGGGAGTATAGTATTCGACGATGGCAGCGTATTCACTCTAACAAAGGCCGAGGCAGGGAAACTGAACGAGAAATTTAGTTTTATGAGATTTCACTTCAAGCTTTTAAACGATCAAGCCGAAGTTATTAAATGCATGTACGAAGCTATTGTAAAACGCATGAATGATATATATCAAAAATATTATGTAAGTCGCGGTACTATGTCTCACAATGATTACGACCGTGTAAAAAATTTCCTAGCGGCGTGTATAGTTCCTTCGAGCATTTTCGAAGATTTTTGTAACTTGGTTCGTGACAAAAACTTGACGCGTAAACTACAATTATATAATTTATTCTACATTTGCTTAAATAACGACGCGTACATTCGCGAATTAATTGGAATTGATTGTGTTCATTAAAAGTTTTTGACTAAAATTCGATTCTTAATAATAATAAGCCTAGAATAACCTAGCATAAGCCTATGTTTTTCAGGATCTACCATAGCATAAGCCTAGCATAAGCCTATCCCTACAGGTATCAGCCACGTGACGTCATCAAAAATTAGCCGTGACGTCGTCAAGAAAACCACCACCAGGTGGCTCAACAATTCAAATTTCCCGCCAACACCATCACGTGACGTCATCAATTCCCCCCCCCTCATCCCCCCCCCACCAACACCATCACGTGACGTCATCAATCCCCCCCAATCCCCCGCCCCTACGCAAAGGGTGACTCTATAACACCAAAAATTTTACCCCCGCCCCCCTGAAAGGGGGGAAGGAAGGGGGGAAAAATTTTTGGTGTTATAGGGTCACCCCTACTCTGTCGTGGGGCCTTTGGGACTTGGGCTAAATATATTTTTAAAAGTGGACAAGAAAATTTCACTCTTCGTTTCTCTTTGGGTACATTATGGGTTACTATACCGAAGGTTTACGAATAACTAAAAACGTGGACGTGGTCATGTGGTACACTGCAGGCTTGTGTTATGTGACTTAAGAGTCGCGTACAAGTGTCTTCATCGTTATCGGCGTTAATCTCTGTTGAAAAGGAGAATTAATTGTTGCAACTAATTGGAAGAATAGGAACTTGGCAATTCGGGCTTAACTCCGCCCCCAGCGCCATTATGGTATGTTTTTTAACAGAATGAAAGCTATATAAGCCCCTCCTCCTGGTAGGTTTTTTAGCACTACTGAAGGTAGACTGACGTTGCATGATGTAGTACTGCCAAGTCCCTATTATGGGTTTGATATAGCTTCTGGAAGGCTTCTGGTTTGTTCGCATTTATTTTGCAATTCCTGCACAACATGTTAATTTTGGACTAATTACACAAATTTAAAATAATCCTAATTAAAGTGTCGTTTAAATGGAAACTGGTTCCAAGCGTAATTTGAATTACCGCAGACATTTGTGAGATATCAAGGTTAGATTAATTACTTTTAGATGAAAACAGTGGGGAAGTTATTTTGTCTCGGTTATGACAGCTAATCCACCTTAATCCCAATCGTCTTAAGTTGGGGCTATCTCGGGATTCTTGGAGGGGATTAACTGGAAGAAAATTAAGAAATTCGTCTGTGGTATGTTACAGTAGCAGCCGACAGACGAATTTCTTCCCGTGCCTCTCCTCCAAGGCGGGCGTATTCGGTGTTGGGATTTTACGGTTTACCGTTCTAGCTACCTCTCTCGTCTAGCTCTTTCCATTGACGTCATACGTGGGCGCCAAAGAATACGCGAGCTGTCTTATATGAGATATAAAGTTTGTATGTCCGGAAAATGGTGAACGACATTAAAGACCGCTATATACGTGTAAACACGAAGGTTTTTTTCCATTCAAAATTGCTAATGTTCACCGTTATTTAGGATAATTATAATGTACCCATAGTAGACCTATATTTAAAATGAAAAGACCAAGTATTTTGTAACAAATTTTATTTCAAGTAGTAACTTTTTTCATTTTAATTTTATCATCGTCAGCTTTGGTTTGTTTTGAAAGGTGATGGCAATAATTCATTCTTATAATAGTTCGTAGATTTGTAAAACCTTACATTAAATTAAAAGTTCATGAAGTAAATAATATTTACCTTTCAGAAAGAATTAGTCTGAAAGCAACTAAAGGCGAAGCGCAACGCGCCGTTACCAGAGAGAATTTAGAAGGGGAGTGGAAGGGGTGGTTTGGAATGTAGCGCAACGTCGTATGCTAAACGTTATCTAGGCAGGTCAATTTCCGGTATGATGCGTTTGTAACAGAGATATTTTAGAACACGTGACCGGAAACTCGCCTACCCCAAAAAGCTCAACGCGACATCTTGTTTGGGCGTCATCACGTTTAATAGAGTCAAGGGGGGGCCTTCCACTCCCCTTCTAAATTCTCTCTGCCGTTACCGCCTAAGATTTGAATTTATAACGGATAATCGGCCTCGCCCTAAACCATTGAAAGTTAGGTAGGGGTGAAGAAGAAAGGGGGTATACAATTTTCGAAGTAGAGAGACGTTTTCTCTCTCTGTCTCTGGACGCAGCTAACGCGGATACTTGTTTCTCGCCCACGTAAGACGTCATAGTAAGGGAAAAAATTACTAGAGCCCCCCTACTACAAAAAGGAGAATCTCCCGCTTACCACCCCTGAAGGATGCTCCGACCTAATAATGCGAAGCGTAGACCTTGTACAGACCTTGCCTCTCCTCCACGAATCACAAGATAAGCCTATTTTCTGGCGATAGGGAATAAGGTGGATCATAAGTTAATAAGTTATTTTCCGTAAGTATGAAACTTATGCTAGAGACTTACTGAGAGCTATCGAGATGGACGCTAGAATTGAGTACACTCGGTTTTCCAGTCCATCTTTCTATTTAGTCTGTGTTAAGCCTTTGTCAACGTCACTTCAACACAAGCTCTCAGTAACCAGTGACAAACTTATGGAACATATCTTATGACCTTATGGTGGATTGAAAATATTAATTAGTAATAATTCGTATTCATAATAAATTAGGAAAATTGAAGCGTTTAAATAGTTTTTAAAGCCATAATTAATTACTTGAGACTCAATCGCAATCAGTGCCTACAGATGGAAAGTTCAAACAGAGAGCTTCGAACGGTATGAGTCGTAGGATTTAAAAGTATTGTAATAAATGCCGGCGCGATTTATCTATTATGAATAATTGAGGATCCTACCTTTATTTTCTACTATATTTTCACTCTGGAAAATCTAGATGTATGAATAGACAAAAAGGGTAGAAACACTTTGTTTCAATCGTATTTAGAAACTGTGGGTTAAATATTTAACAGGCTTCTTTTTAAGTAATTGTTCAAATTACAAGGGAGGTAAATTAAAAGAACAGTAGTTAACCCACCGAAATATGGAGAGTTAATTAGGTCATTTAAGTGTGCCGCCAGCCTTCTAGCGCGCTAGACCCGCGCGTGTATACTCGCGTGTGTCTAGAGTGGGGGAACACCGGTTTTTTATCCGGGGGGGGGGTTTCTTTGAGTTCGTTTATTGGTCGAGGGTGGGGGTCGCCAATTGATTAGGTCTTTTTTAACTGGTTAAGGGGCGTGAACTTCTTTAGTCGTGACGTAATGGCCAGATTTAGATAAGAGGGTGTTAGCTTATGCGACGTATGTTAGACATCTGTTAACGTCTCGAATTTCACTGGAGACGGTTTTCTCTACGCCTACATGTTATCCGCTACTCGGTCATTGCGCTAGAAAGATCAGAAAATTGACTGAACAAGATGTCGCCAATAGTTTTAAAGGTATTGACTGACAACGTAATCTTTAACTGTAAAAATTTACTTTAATTGTACGATTACATATACATTAAATGCATAAATAATAAATGAAAAATACAGAAAATAAGATATAATTGAAAAATACATAAAAGTAAGATATAAAATGAAAATACACAAAATAGATAAGATGAAATATATAAATATGAATAAATTTTAAAAAGTAAATATATATGAATAAATTTTAAAAAGTAAATATATATGAATAAATTTTAAAAAGTAAATATATATGAATAAATTTTAAAAAGTAAATATATATGAATAAATTTTAAAAAGTAATCTTTAAAAGCAAAGGCCCCTCTGTAACGAATCAATAGAGTATTATTATACCCTATTGTAAACCTTTTCAAATGCTAATATATACTTACCACCCGCCACGGTGATTAGGATCGGGGTGTCGCGCGGAACTGCAAAAGATTAGTTTACAATTAATAAATGATTCATTAGTTTACAGTTAATAAATGATGCATTATTTAAAAAAGTTTTCTATTTACCGTCAGATAGGTTTAACGTTATCTCGCGATGATCGGCGCCAGGAATCGGAGGTCCTTCCTGAATGACAACAGCCTGGGCTGGTTGTTGAATTCGCTCAAGCGGGTCATCGGGAGGAAGGATGTTTGGAGGAGGGGAAGGAGTACCAGGGTATGGGGGAGGAGGGGTTTCGATACGGGGCCGGTATTCAGTGTTGATAACGTTACGTAAAATGGGGATATCTATGTCACCATCGTCACCCCAATTACTCTCCCACGAATAAGGAGATTCAGCACCGGCCGGAATTAAATTACGATTGGGTGCCGGCGAAACCGGAGCTTCGTCGGCTAAACCCCAATCGACCGAGCCGGCGCGGCTCTGAGGTGCCATTTCTTGAGCGTTGAAAAAGACCTCAATTTTTCTAGCTCTTACCAGAGCGCATCTATCTCCGTTATGCGGGAATCGTAAATGGGGGTCATAGACATCTTCCCCTCCCGGCATAATGCGAATTGAAGGGGCACCCAACCTTCCTATATCCACAACCCGGAGGGTTCCAAGAAAAAAATTTAAAAATTCTTTTTGATCTGGCCCTTTTACGTAAACGGTATCGCAACCTCGGGTTAATTGTTGAAGTACGGTTCGGATCTCGTCTTGACCGTATTCACCATCACGCCCCAAACCGGAATGTCTGAGGTTATTATAAATAACCGTGTTATCCGTTCTACGGAAACACTCCTCGTCAGGAATTTGAAAATTCCTAACGCTACGTTCACCGCTATCGCGTATGCAGCCTATCTATTAAAATGAAAACACACGTATAAGGAAAAATTCTAAAATATTAGTTAAGATTTAATACCTCTTTGACTAGAAACCTACAACGTAGGTTCCTAGCGCGACTAAAAACGATCGCGAAGCTCGTGGCGATAAAGATAAGGGACTCCCTATTTTAAAATATAAGTCTCTTAATCGAGGGTTTAAATCTAATAGAAAATACTTACATTATATGTATATATTAAGTTTTTAAAAAGACTTCTGAGTAAAGAAGAGGTTATAGATATATGGTGATGCGTTAGAAACTAAAAGACACTAAGATAAGGGTCACTGTTGCCTAACCATTTTAAAATACTAGAAAAATACTTACATTTTTTTATTGCGAGACTAGAAGAAGAAGTTATTGAGTTTATGAAATTTTATTGCGTTGTAGAGAATACAAAGGCTTAAACGCTGTATTTATACATTTTTTCTCACCCACGAGTATACTAGGAGTCCGATAGTAACACGAAACCGTTCATCGGTGATAGTATAATTAGTTATAAAATTTTCGATAGTTAAGTGTAGCCTTAAGATTACACGTGAAAGACTTGGATAAAAAATTAAAGGAAAACAGATGTGTTTGGAGACTTTGAAAAATAAAAGATACGAATGAAATCTAATATTATTTAATCTATACATATATAATAACATAAATAAAGACGATCATCGACGATAGGAAAGATTTATAAAATATCTATAACTAAGTTTAAGATTACAACTGAACGAGTTATATAAAGTTAAACTAAACCAGATTCTTAAAATTTTTATTTTTTTGTTTTAATGGCTAAACATTTGTTGATAGCAGAAGAAGTTTTTTGTGTAAGAGTATGAGTTATTAAGTCTTTGCGAGAGGAGGATTTTTCCTGTGGTTTTATTGATTTGAATGGCGAGGAAGGTTTTTGTAAATAAATTTTTTAACCGTTCGATGGCAACTTATTATGATTATTCGATTTATACTCTGATCCAGCATTGGTTATCAACACAAGCCAAACTAGGTCTCTATGTAACTACGAACAAATATTTTTCCAGTATAGATAGTTTTCACACATGGAGAATTCATACCATTTACACTGGGAGACCGGGCTTTCTGGCGGACAAAAACCCGTTTGCTTTTGTTCTCCAGATGGCCCGTCTTCCTTCTGTATATGGTATGAATCCTCCATGTGTGAAAACTATCTATACAGAATATCGCGTTTCAAAATCCTAAATATCAGTATTGCTTTCTTCTGTTGGCAGTACGCAAAAACCTACCTCACATAGAGACCTAGCATTAAGCGTACTGACAACCGAAGCTGGAACAGTGTATATATCGCATCAGCTGCCGTCGGAGATAAGGAGTAGAGCGAGGGGTCGGACGTTTTGGATAAAATGTACGGGATTTTGAAATACAATTTGGTTTCTTCGGGTATCGTTTGATTTAGTCGGATTTGATTAATTTCAAGATTCGATAAAATCGCACGGATTTCGTCAGATTTTCCCCGTGATTTCCACGGATTTTGAGGTATTTCCTGTGAGTTCCTTGGATTCTGAGACTTTTTCTTGGATTTCGTGAATTTTGTAATGGACTTCGCGAATTCTTTACTGATTTTGTGATTTATTTACTAATTTTTTCATTCTGTTATTTCGTTACCGATTTTGTGATTTCGTTATTTCGTTACTGATTTCGGTTTTTTTGTTAGATTTCGAAATCAGCGAAATAAGTTTGAATTGTTGCCGGATTTGTGATTTTGTTATTGTTTTCGGATTTCTTAAGTTGGATTTCGTGAATGACCGACCCCTCGGAGTCGACTATCCTATAGCGAGAAAACAATTTTTCTCACGCGTTTATGATTTCCCAACAAAACGAGAGGAGAGACTCTTGTCTGGTTGCCATCCATTATGACAGTGCAGATAATGTAGGGGAGAATTATACACCTTCTGTTTTGTTCTGCCAACTACTGTTGGTTCTTTACATGTACATGAAGGAAACAGATGGAAATCGGGTTTGGGGTAGGAGGGGTGTTCAAAGACTGGTAAAAAAGGAGACAGAAGTAGATTACCGTGGCGCGAAAACTTTATTTTTGAATTTCGGCTCTAATTTCCAGAAGATTTATGGTTGAAATGTATTTATTATTATCTGGGAGAGTTTCTTATAGTGTTTGATAAGGCTAAATATGTTTAAAATTATATTAACGGCTTGTTGAAAAAAAATTGAACATATAGTCGTAGCTTTAAGTTCATTTACTTCTGAGGAGAAAATCTGCGTGATAAATTGTAGGCGGATTTATATATAATGATAAATCATGAAAGGGACAAAATAGTTCCGATAACAGAGACAGATAGCAACACTTGACGTGGGGCCTTTGGGACTTGGGCTAAATATATTTTTGAAAGTGGACAAGCAAGTTTCACTCTTCGGTTCTCTTTGGGTACATTTTGGGTTTCTCAACCGAAGGTTTACGAATAACTAAACACGTGACACTGCAGGCTTGTGTTATGTGACTTCAGGGCCGTCGAGAGAGGCGGCAATTCGGCCATTTTCCCGGGGCCAGCACCTCTTGGGGGCCCTGCCGGGCCTCGACCTTTGTTAATTCTAGTGGATAATGGTTGTAAAAGTATAAATATAGAACTTATAAAAAATGTTTTTTTCAACTGAGTTTAAAGGGACTGTAAAGTTGTCAGCGGACCGCTGAATTTGATTTCAATAAGCACCCTCCCTAAAAATCATTTACATCAACAGCTGATGTAAAACGCGTCAAAGAGGAATTATTTCGTAAATGTAAAGCGGTTCCTAACGTCAGGTTAATTTTTTTATGATTGGTTGTGAGCCGCCCCAAACAGCGTTTCTCCAATTCCCACTTCCGAGAGTCCGAAATTCCACTGCGTTTGCTAGAAGCAGCGATCGTACCAATAGAAAAGGAGCTGGGATTCAGGGTGAGCCAACATGAGCCAAGATTTTCTACTGGTGCGGGGGCAAAATGGCTGCCTATTATTAAAGTCCCATAGAGCCTTCGCCCCCGCTGCCCCTCTAGTTGCTACGCCCCTGCTGGGATTGGCTCAATTGTATCATCTGCCGGATAAGGCTCAATAACACAAAAAAAGGAAAATTCCTTAACATGGGGCGGGGGGGGGGTGACGTCAATAATGACTTTTCAAAAATAAAAATTCAACGGTCTGCTGACCTTTTTACAGACCCTTTAAACATTGAAAGGCCAAAAAGAGAATAAAGAGTGCTAGTTTTAAAACTTGAGAATTCTCTTAAATTCTTCTCATTCCATTACTCGCCCGTTTTCTCAAAAAGCATGAATCACTTAAAGTAAAATATAAACGGAGGTTCAAGTTTTGTTTCTCTCGAGAAAAACCCTACACGGAAAAACGTCAACATTTTTACAGTGGTTTCTTTACTGCGGACAATCGGGCAGGCATAAATATTATTAAATATTTCATAAGCCAATAAGTCATATACCAACAGCTTTCTAATTTTAAAGCTGATTATTATGGGTTTAGGAAAAGTAGTCTAATAATAAGTAGTCTAACAACACAACAAGTAGTACGGAGAGCGTCTCAGAGTCGCTCATAAATGGGTTGCTTAATTGTAACTCAATATTTTGTGAGATAAAATTAAAGAAACCTAAAGAACATGAACTTCTAAACTAATTATCCGTACAAAAACAATAACTCGTAAAAATATGACAAGCTTCGGTCTGGACCTGTTAGACGTAAAATGTTCTGAAATACCATTCACAGCCAAGTTTTAAATAAAATTTTGTTCAGTTCCTTTATATCATGCATATCTTCACTTGGTTATCTCATTTTTGATGTGCTGTAGAGACGAGACAAAATTTTTTTGTGTATAAAATTCTAAAATATTTATATGAAAATTGGTCGTACATCTGATATCAGAACTTTAACGGTGTAGCAGTTTCAAAGCAAAGCTTTGCGTATATTTGCGCGTTAGTGTTTCCGTTAGGATCTCACTTCTTTTCATAGGTATAATTTTTAAAGTGAGAACTAGAAAAATATATCAAGAAAATTCAGTATTTTTAAATTTTTCCTTACTTTATATATAAAATGCAAAATAATATAAAATGCAAAATAAATCCTAAATTTTATTTTTCTTCGTCTTCTAGAAGTACCTTAGTTTTCATGATCGGACGGCCAGTGAGTGAAACAATGGAAATTTGATTTAAATTATTTATTAAACTATGTTAGGTTCAAATTTGTAATTTGGCGATAGAGGTAGGCACAATAAGTTAGTGCAAGTTCAGAATTTCACCATTAACCAAAACGAAGATACCAGGGCTTAAAAGTGCCTAAGTAAGGAGTATTTGGAGTGCTTTATGCAAGTGCACGGAATGCTTAAGTTGGTGGACCCGCAGCTCTGAACCCAGATATTTTCCCTCCCAAAGAGTTGGTAAATTTTTCCAGGGCCCGACACATAACCATTCCCGGGGCCCGCAAATCTCTCGACGGCTCTGTGTGACTTTAGAGTCGCGTATAAGTGTCTTCATCGCTATCGACGTTAATCTCTATTGAAAAGGAGAATTAATTGTTGCAACTAATTGGACGAATTATGGGTTTAATATAGCTTCTGGAAGGCTTCTGGTTTGGTCGCATTTATTTTGGAATTCCCTCAAAACATGTTAATTTTGGACTAATTACACAAATTTAGTATAATCATGATTAGTTAAAGTGTCGTTTAAATGGAAACTGGTTCCAAGCTTAATTGGAATTATTGCAGACATTTGTGAGATATCAATGTTGGATTAATTACTTTTAGATGGCGAATCATTCTCAAATAAGAAAACAAGGGGTAATTTAATTTTTATCGGTTATGCCAGCTAATCCACCTTTTTCCCTATGGTTGGAAGTTGGGGCTATCTCGGGATTCGTGGAGAGCATTAACGGGAAGAAAATCAAGAAATTCGTCTGTCGTATGCTACAGTAGCAGCCGACAGAGGAATTTCTTCCCGTACCTCTCCTCCACGAATCCCGAGATAAGCCTATGTTCTGGCTATAGGGAATAAGGTGGATCATAAGTTAATATCATGTGTTCCATAAGTATGAAACTTATGCCAGAGACTTACTTAGAGCTATCGAGAACGACGCGAGAATTGAGTGCAGTCCATCTTCCTATTTATTTAATTCGGATTCAAAATAAATTAGGCAAATTGAAGCGTTTAAATAGTTTTTAAAGCCGTAATTGATTACTCGAGACTCAATCGCCAATCAATGCCTAGAGATGGAAAGTTCAAACAGAGAACTTCGAACGGTATGAGTCGTAGGATTTAAAATATTTGTAATAAATGCTGGCGCGATGTATCTATTATGAATAATTGAGGATCCTACCTTTGTTATCTATTATATTTTGACTCTGGAAGGTCTAGAAGTACAGCTCTAAATGAATAGACTCAAAGGGTAGAAAAACTTTGTTTCAATCGTATTTAGAAAGTGTGGTTTAAATATTTAATAGACTTCTTTTCAAGTAATTGTTAAAATTACAAGGGAGGTAAATTAAAAGAACTAAGACAATTTTAAAGCAAAATATTTAGTGGTTACAAATAATTTTCTTTTCAAGCCATTTGTTATTTTGAAATATCGATAAATTTAGGAATGAAAACACCGTTATAAAGAAATTTGTTATAAATAAGTAAAACAACGTTAATAAAATACAATGCCATACCAATTCTTCTCGAAGTTTTTTGCAATATCATTCGTATTTAGCTTGTTTAACATCTCTAGTCTTAAATTGATATGTTCTAGCATCATAGAATTAATTAAGGTTTCTCTTATTAGCCTGTAATAACAAAAAGCTTCAATAGTAGGAAAATGTTTAGCGCAATCGCGCTAGTGAAAATTGTTTGCATCTTATAAAACCTCAAAAAAACATGAATGCCTCTAATATGTTAATTGCATGCTAAGCTGTGCTAATAACTGTAAATAATTATAAATAGCAATTAGAAAAATGTTTTTTAACTAATTAATTAGCCAATTAGCAATTAGGCATAAAATAATTAAATTCAATGATAAATTAGTCATAAATTTTTAAACCAAAAAATTACTATTTCAAATTTCTAATTAATTACCTGTATAATTAGGGTCAAAAAAGAAACTGTAAGTAACAAATAACGCCTTAAAAGTGCCCATAGACTTCCTACTCCGCCTTTGGTAATGCATTTAATGTTTTCGATAAAGGGGTATGGAAGCCTAAAATGTATTATTCTCGAGAAATGAGCCAAGCCTCGAAACTTCCGTCATGCTAAATTTAGTTTCATTTCATAATTTTTCTTGCCACTGCTCCTAAAACGGACTCCGGAGTTATAAATCCATGGGCACTGCTATTAATTCAAGAAGGAAAAATCATGAAAACATCAAAATACGGGAGTTACGATTCACGAAAGAGTCATAGACTTCACTGTGAGAGAGAGAGGAAACAGTGGATGGGATAACAATTTTGTTCCCCCCTCGCTACTGGTAGTGGGATGCATTCTCTCTCGTTTAGATGAAACTCGATTTTTTTACTTCAAATCGTCGAAAGAGATTAATTGAAAATCCAATTGGCTAATTAGCCAAAACTAAATCTAATTAATTTTTAAATAGATAAATGCCTTTCTAATGAATACTAATTTATTATAATTATTTTCAAATTAGCATTAAAGTAATTAAAAATCAATTACCATTTTCATTAGTTTGAATTTTAATCTGCTAACTAATTAATAAGCACAGCTCGGATTTATTCTATATCTTTCCCCCGAGTAAAATGTTTTTTTTAGCAACTTTACTCAGAGTTTGAGCGAAATCTCAAGAATTCTCGGTTCGGAATTGAGCAAAATAGTTTGATATTTAATTAACAAATGTTTCATCATTTTTTCTGATTTGGGGCAAAAACTGACCTTAACTCAGACATACTTTTTTCTCTTAATTTTTCGAGTGTTAAAAAATATGTTGAAATACTTGATGGAACCCCACTTGTCTGTTGAAATGACAGTGAAGGTCCCCACTTGTAAATTTATCGAGTGTGAAAAGTGAAATTGAAATACTTGATGGAGCCATATAGGCTTTGACACTAATTCAAAATATAATAATTTATACACAAATGTCCCCAGATATAAGGTAGGAAGACGGTTTAGGTCCCCACTTGTAAACCTGAAATTAGCTCAAAACTTAAGTGTTAAGCTAGAAATAGGTCCGATTACTTAAATTACATTATAATAATCAATATTTAACGATAAAATTATAATTTACATGAAATTGGAAAATGTGTGTTTAATAGACTCCACTTGTCTGCTGAAATGACAGTAAAGATCCCCATTAGTAAATTTTTTGAATTTTAACAAATATCTATAAATAGCTAAAAGAGTCGTATTGGTTTTGACACTAATTCATTATCGAAGTGTTTGTTAAGAACTCTCCCCAAATATATGGCTTGGAATGCATAGATTTCATCTGCTTGGAATCTCTAACAGCCATGTTCTAGGTCTTTCTGCGACAATTAATGGGGAGTATAACCATCTTGACCCAAAAATCGAAATAAATTTATAAATAATCATTAATTAATAACGAAATACCTTAAATTAATACTATAAAGATAATATTAGCCCTTTAAACTTAAACCTATCCCTTTAAAATAAACTGAAAAGAAATTCTTTCGTACAATAGAAAAGGAACTAGCCCCTCAATGTTGACACAGAACTTTCTAGAACGATCCTATACCCCTATATCCATAGTGCAAAATGAAATACCTAGCAACGAAAACTCTTTCCAAGAACCCAGAGAAATGTCACGCTGATTTAGACCCCAAGCAACAAGACCTTGAGTCACTATCCTGGTACCACGCCCGAGAAACTTCTAGAACATTATTTTTTAACCCTTAAACTGACCAATCCCTATTTGGTCCCAGATTTAAAAGTTTTGCCTATTCGTTGATAACATGAATACGCCCGGCTACGTCATAAATATGGTCCACTATTCGCCAAACCGAAGTCAATCAACAAACGTCATTGTCCAGAAATCCTTGCGAGAACCTAGAAGTTATATATACGAAGTCCCTCCTGTCCCACCCTCAGTCGATTTCTGAACCCCTTAACGAAACCCTGTCGGCTCACCCTTAAGAAACCCTTAGAAATCCGGAGTATTATTTTATATCGGAGATATTTTTTATTCATTTTGATACCTTTATTTTTCATCAATTTGAATCCCCAAGTTTTCGGAAGAGAATCGGAGAGATTTTTTATTCAATTTGATACCTTTATTTTTCGTCAATTTGAATCCTTGATTTTTTGGAGAAACTCGGAAACATTTTTTTTTAAACCCTAAGTTAAAGAAGAGAAGGAGCGCGAGTGCACGAGATATTAAAAGAAAAAAGAAAATAATTAACCCTTAAATCGCGAGAAAAGAAAAAAAATCCTGAATTAAAACCCTTAAATCGAGAAGAAGAAAAAAGATCCTGAACCCCTAAGATGAAACTGGAAGAGGAGCTACTTGGCGTAAGAAATTAAAAAACTTGAAACTATTTTGATAAACTGACTTGAAACTATGGTTAAAGAACTTAGATTATGGTTGACGGATTGATTAATTTTTTTTAAATCCTAACTTTCTATTTTTGAACATTATTGTTTTAGTGCATAACTGCACGATTTTAACCTAAAAAACCCCTAAAATTTAAATTTGAAACTTAAAGGAGACATTACTTTTGATGTTTTGTTTAATTTTTTATTTTGACCCCTATAAAAGTGTGTGAAAATTTATGAATAAGATTGAATATTATGTTGAATATTAAAATTTGGATTAGAATCTATTTTGACTCTCAATTGATACATACCATCAAACGCGGTCACTTTTGATTCAGAAATTTTATAAGCTCCTCGTTCCCGTTAAAAGGCCTTAACTCTCCACAACTGACTGCATTCTAACATCTTGTCTAGCGTTAGCGAGGTTGAATCATAAGTGAAAAGAGGTAGGTGTTTGTCTTGCATCTTCCTAACCCCTCTAGTAAGACGTAGAACACCCCACTTTACCCCCATAAAATCTTAAAGAGCATAAAGAAAAGGCTTATAGCGATTGTTTTGAATTAAGTGGAAGTAAAGACTTTTGTTCTCAATTGGTTCTAAATTAAAACCCGATGCTGTACCGACAATATTCTCGTTTTATCAGAAATTCATGATATAACCCTCCTAATCCAGCTAAGCAAAATACGCGGTGCATCCTTGTCCCGTCGCGCAGCACCCGCGGAAGCAGACAGAACTTTTTACTCCCATGAAAGAAGTGCCGTTTCAGAAAAGAGAAGTCCGCGACCGCTTTACATTATTATCTGTCGTCTGCAAGAATTTCTTTTCATGTTTATTTGTTGGTGTGCTTGGTTTGTTGTTGTAAGACGTTTAGGCCAGTGATTTGGCTTAACAATGGAAATTTATCCATTATCACAACTAGAAGAAGGAATCAGAGAGTGTTCGCTTGAAATTTGTCGGCGTCGCTTTATAAAAAAGATACCAAATATACTGCCTCAAGAACTTCATTGCAAGTTTACAAACCAGCCTTTGCAATCTGAACAAGGGAACCTCATCGATAAATGTTCAAAGGTACCAAAATTACTTGAAAGTTTTTGGTTAACATTTCTAAACTTGCACCGTAATGTCCGAAACGTTGCATATAGTCAAGATAAACTTAAAAAGGGGTTAAAAACAAACACCGAGAAATGTACCGTTTTCCTACTGGATTGGTATACGGCTGTACCTAACCACTTGAATGAATTTAAATTGTATTGGCATAATTCTGAAGCCGAGGATTATGATTTTATCCAGCTTTTGCACATATATGCTTTAGAAGCATTTACATTTTTCAAGAATTCTTTGCCTGGCCGGTGCAAACAGGACAGTGAAACCCTTGTACAAACAAAACACCATGACGATATCTTTCTTCGATCATTACTATCTGTGGGCGGTGGATGTATTGGAGAGATTTGGAGGGTCGCAAAGAGGAAAGTTATATTTAGGAAGAATCACGAGTTGTCTGAGAAACAAGAAAAGAAGTTCAGATTGTTGTACTTCTTTTGTATGAACATTCGCATGAGTATAGACGATAAACGCAAGCTGAAGTTTGCTGGAATCAAATTTAGGGACAGAGGCAGACTTTTTATTCCCCACAAGAACTTGTTGCCATATTTGTTTGCATTTAACAAGTCAATCAGAACCATTTTAAACGAAGAATCAGTTAAAAACACGGAAGGAATATCATAAAGGTAGCGCATCTAAATGGAATTTGTTGTACAGTGATGGTGGTTGGCTCTAATTTTATATCTTTCAGGTAGTTCATGATCAAGTTATGGATGATGCTAACCTATTAGGCGTATTTTACGAATGTTGTAATAAAATTCTGAAAGTTGCAAGACCTAACTCCGACCATGCAGTCTTTTTGAAGGTGTGGCAACGTAAAATGACGCATGCCTTAATTAATGAATTCATATGTGCGAGGGACATGAAGCTTTGCAAGCAGAAAAAAGTGCCAAGCAAGGGAGGAAACTCGTTAAGAGATAAGTTGTTCATTGAATCCAATGCAGATGGTCTGAATACCCAAGAACTTTCAAATAATAAGTCAAAATGTAAACAAATCAGTGTAAGAATCAAAACCGTCACCAAAGAAGAGTCGAAAAAGAGGGCATCAAACCAAACAACAATTGCATCAGATAGGCAAGGGAAAGCCTCTAAATCTCAAAATACATCCAAACAACTTAAGTCAACTAAAAAAATCAAAGAAACTGCAAAAAAATGGGCAAAGGAAAACCTCAAAATCGCAAAAGACCTCCAAACAGCCTAACTCTAACATGAAAATCCAAGATGCTTCCAATACACTAAATGCCACTCAGAAGTTGTTGGATACTGTAGTCAATTCATTTATAAGCAACCCAGAATCGCCTGAAAATAATAAAAAACCACTTGCAATTGTAAGTAAATGCACAGAATTATCAAATACGTTGATAACACCACACGCGATTGAAAACCCACCGGCTAAAAAGGATTCTACGACTCAAGTTGTGATTAAATCTAACTTGCCAAGCAATCTCTTCATCGCACAAAATATTGCCATGGCCCCAAAGTCAATAAAAGTTCCCAAAACGCCTAGAAAGATGATGTGTCCCAACGTTAATCATATACACACGGATAGCAATAACAACTGTGATTCAGACATCCTGGTTAAACCAGGGAAATCTATACAAATCTCAAAAAATGTGATGGAAGGGGTTATGAAGACCAGTGTTGTAACAGCAGTGGTTATTACTAAGGATATCAAAACTACTCTAGTCCCAAAGTAAAAAAAAGTTCCTAAAACGCCAAGAATGACGATGTGTCCCAACGTTAATCTTAAACAGGTAGATTGCTATAACAACTGTGATACAGACATCCAGGCAAAACCAGGTAAATCGATGGAAATCTCGAAGAAAGCTACTCTAGTCCCAAAGTTAAAGTCAATTCCCACAATACCTTAAAAAGAGAATGAGTCCCAATGAAAAAAAAAAGATTCGGATAAGGACTACAACAAACGTCCAAAGCGGCAAAGAATCAACCCACTGTATCTTCGTGATTTTGAATGCAATTAAAGACTTTATTTATGTTAAAGGTGTTTTTACAGCAATTAAAGCTTCATTTTTCTTTACCCAAGAGTGCTTCATTCCTATAGCTAGCACCAGAGTGATTCTGACCATTAACATCACGTTTTGTTAAAAGTGACTTTCGCGCACAGGCAAAATTAACACTTGATAATTTACCATTAGCGTTATTTTTGTACTGCGAAAACAAACTCTCAACAGCACTTCCATTCAATCTGAGAGGGGCTAAATAATACCCTTTATATTTCTTGAAAAAAGTATCAACTAGTCCTTCCATCCCATACACCATAACTCGTAATAAGTCCCATGTCTATAGAAAAACAAACCATTTTTAAACATAAAACAAATTACCTCATATTGGATAGTTATGAGGAATTAAATTAGTTTACCTGCCACGAGAAATTCTTTGTTTGGATACATGCAGTTAAAATTGGGGTTGTTTTCTGCCAGATATATCGATATATTAGTATTTGGAGTTTCATATGCATGTTTTAGTTTACCAAAATTTTAATTTTAGAAGCCAATTCTTGAAAAAGGAAAATCCTTCTCGAATATTTACAAGTGCTGTATCGTTTTTATGACGGATTTTCGTTTTGCTTAACATGCCATTTTCAAATAACAAATTAAGTGCCTTGAGGTAGTTGTACGTAGCCTTAGCTTCTTCCGAATCTGGCGGTAGTGGACCACAAGGATTTGCATATTCGTATATTTCGGACATTACATCATCTTGCTATAAATTATTTGATTCTAAAATTTCCGCATAAAGTTACCCTACACCGACCTTTCGGCAAGAGTTACACACCTGCATTTAATTTCGTCAACGAGTCTCGATCAATGTAGCTCTGTAAAAGTTTAGAAACTAGCCTTGGAATTTGTTTATCTCTTCTTTCGTCTTCGCGGGCCTTCATCGCCATAAACTGATCCCATACAAATTTTATGCCATTAAATTGAAGTTCCTTGTTCCACCTTTTTTGATGCGAACAAAGCGTTAATCAAGCTTTTCATCTGTTACGAAAATAGAAAATTCAACTGAATTTAATTTATTTCAAGATTTAGAAAATCGCTTTGTTGAAATACCTCATGAGATGAGCAAATAATCCAAAAGACACGATCACTGGGTGAGAATGGATTCTTAAACCATGGCTCAACTGATGCATCAATATCCCCATTTCCTGAGAATTTTATTCCATAAGCTCCGAAGCGCTGTTGTGTCATTACAGATTGCTTTAGGTTTGATTAAATTTAGATTAGAGCTGGCTCCATCACATAAAAGAACCGAAACCTTGAAGCCAACTAGATGGAAAGCTCTTGGTGTCTCTAACAAGGATGCTACTATGTAATGTGAATCGGTTGTTTTTTCAGCAGAAAAATATGGCCCAATGATGTCGAAACCAGAGGTTAAGTCTCTCCATAAGAACTGTAGCATGTACGCAGCTTTTGGGATATCTTTCTCTTCAAATTGAGCAAATACATCGTCCAATGTTGGTAATTGGTCTACAGCTGTAGCTAGACCTATGAGCGTGTGGTTTTGCTATTCCACAACACCTTGGAAGTAACGGAAACCTCGTCAAATATCAGAATTCCATCCCCTTTGGGTTCCTTAAAGCAAGCTGATCCTTAACAAAGTGCTCGTACAGTTCCTTCTGTTGTTTTAAATATTCGAGGTTAATTCCTGGTTCTTCCATGTGACGACCCATTTTGCTTTGAATACTTCTCCACGACGGTAATTTTAAAACTTTGAAGCTTGCCAGTGCCATATAGGCTGCCTTACTGCGACAAGCGATAGCTTGGGCTATTATTAGAAGCACACGCATTAATTCCAATCCTTGTATTTTTCGCTAATGCAAGAAGTGGTATCTAGTTTATTAAGGTTAGTCCACACTATGGCTTTTTTCCGCGTCGCAAGCTACGTAACGCTCGCGCGCGCGGTACGTCGCTTCGCTCGGATCGTTCACACTATAGAAATTCGCTAAGGTAAGCCCTCGCGGTCCGTGACATTTAGGCGCCGCCATTTAGCCGCCAAGACAATAAGGCGCCGTGACAATTAGGCGCCGTGACATTTAGGCGCCACGAAATTTAGGCGTCGAGACATTTACGTGCCAATAATTTTTCCATTATTTCTTCTAAAAATCCGTAATGACCTCTCAATTTGGCAATCCGTGTATTGTCCCTGTGCGTCACTGCATGACTATGTTCGCAATCACCATTAAAGGGCACGAAACCATACTTGTTTTAACAGAACAATCCTAAAATAATAAAAAAAAACATAACCTAACCTAAACTAAGTTGGGAAGTCAATGAAAATAAACAACAATATTTGGAAAAGGTATATTATTTTGGAAAATCAACGAACATGAACAACAATAATTTCGAAAAGGCATATTATTTTGGGAAATTAATGAATATAAACAACAATATTTGTAAGGCATATTATTTTGGGAAGTCAATGAAGATAAAAACAATATTTAGGAAAAGGTAAATTATTTTGGGAAGTCAATGAAGATAAAAACAATATTTAGGAAAAGGTAAATTATTTTGGGAAGTTAATGAAGATAAACAACAAAATACTTTGGAAAACGGGACAAACTTGCTATAGCGCCACTTTTAAAATTATTACGTAGTTACCTATGCTTGTTTCCTGCAATATGTCGTTATTCGAGAAAAAAATAAAGAAATATTGCTAATATAACTGTTGTTCTTTTAATTTTCTTATATTTTTGCTTTGAAACCACGGAGAAAGGTCTAAAAATGTAGAAACTAAATTTACCGTATTGCCAGGTTTCATTAGCAACGTTCAGCTTGGTGTACCATAAAGGCGCCTTAGGTTACCGATTCCGAATAAAAATTAAAATCCGGCACAAAACCGAGAACTCGGTAGTGGTTGCTGAACGCACTTACACTTTTCACACTTTGTCAAGAAAACAAGTAAGCGAATTCAGTTTTGTACTTATTGTCATGGAATATGATTTTAAATGGAAAATTTATTAACAAATAGGATTTTATTTTGCGCTTAATTACTTTTTATTAGCATTAAAGCACTAACAGCTTATATTTTCACTTTGAAATCTTTTTAAAACGTCTTTTTCAAAACATAGAACTTAAGCCTCGGTTAATGAGAGCTGCTTTCTTTTAATCTTTCAGGTTTCAAGGCTGCAGCTAAGGCTTAAGGGATGTAAAAAGAGGGCCGGTTCGCTGGTGGGGAAAAATTATTAAAAGTACGGTACAGGCCCGTAATTAAGATAACCAGGGTTTCAAGAAACTAAGTTCGATCAATTAAAGAAATTAATGTTTTAAGATTATTCCAATGCACCCCTTTTCTTCAGTCTGTTTTTAAGTCCCTCTATAATATTTTTCACTATTAAAATCAGCCTCCATTAATGTGCAAATTGTCCTTTAGTAAAACAAAAGTTAATTTCATAATAATATATGTCTTTATTTCAAAATCTAGTTAACGATATGGATCGCCTATTTTCAATTTCCGAAAATTGCACGGAAACGGTGAAAATATTTTATAGAGATGCCGCAAGAGGACGCGGCAGACGAGGCCGTGGTAACTGCCGTGGGGCAAGACTAAGAGGACGCGGTAGAGGAGGTCGTGGGGCAATCGGATGGCCTCGAGGTCGTAGGGCGATCGGGCGGCTCCAAGAGCGCGGGGATATCGAGCGGCCCCAAGACCGTGGTAACGGTCGAAGGGGAGTCGGGCGACCTCGAGGCCGTGGAGGCTGTCGGCGCTGAGGAGGAGGCCAGCAACGCGTGGAGAACTAACTCCAAATATAAGTAATGTATTATTTCCAAATAGAGTGGTAAGACCGAAGTACAATGGGTGTGTTTATAGGGAAATTTTGAGTCGTAAATGTTCTTTGACATTATGCAATCAGGGTCAGCATAAAAGTCGTTAACGGATGACCCCTTAAATAAATAAATAAATTCGCGTAAATAAATTCAGTGGCAAAATTTTCATGGAACATTTTCCACTATATATTGGCCACATAGCCCACTGTACTTTGGTTCTACCACCAAACCATTGGATGGGGTGGGGGGAAGAAATACTGTAAGTTTCTTAGCGAGTTATCTTGATTGATAACTATGGGCTGAAGGGCTTGCGTCCATCTCATGCCTTAAATAACTTAATATTTATCTATATATATCTCGCTGCCATAACATCGCATGTTGACTCGCGAGACTGACATCAACCCTTTAAGCTATAATTAACACTTGCAATAACTTGCTAAAAAGTTACAGAATTTCCCGCAGGTCATGATTCTAATTTTAAATCATTTCCATACAGGATAATCATTTAGAATTGATTTTTTAATTGTTTTTTTAGATGTAATTTTTTTTCAATGCAATTTTTTTTTCGAATATTATAAAAGCTTTTTTTAAATAATATTGTTAAAGCTTTTTTTCCAAATTTTTTAAATATACAGGTTTTTTCTTATAATCAAAATGTGTCAGATCTTTTCACTCTCCCTTTACTTGAAACTTGTATGATGACTTAAAAGGAAACACCTAAACTTTCAACATCACATCTACAAGGATTCTGGGAAAAAAATAAACTTTCTCAGGTCCATAAACAGTTTATTAAATGCAAAGACCTGGTTTTTAATTCAAGAAGTGGCGGCTACTGGTTCCCTGCGTCAGTTTACTAATTGAAAATCTATGGGAAAATAAGGGGACCAGTTTATGTTGAAGTGGAACTTGAATGTATTGATCTAATTTTCTACGTATAGATGGCGATAGTGGAGGTATTCCAAGAGTCAGATATTGACCACAATGATTCTATCAGGGATAAGGCAGGTGAGATGGATTAAAAATGATGATGGGCGACCTGCGGGCTGCGGAACCGTACCTCGCGCACGCCTCTACCCTTCGGTAGGCGATTGCTAAGTGCTGTCGCGCAGCGCCATTTTATTTGTATGAGACCAAGCTTCTATTTTTAAGATAGAGGGAGCGTCCTTTACAATTTCGTCCGCTACGACCCTACCTAACCGCTGAGGATGCTGGGAGGACTACGGTGCTGTAGGCGGGGATACAGAGACAACGCTATAGGTATGGGGGTTACCACTCCATTCCTCTCTCCTTCAAGATTCTATAGCGCGTGCAACTTGCGTGATCGAGTGGGCTGTGGTCAGGGCCGTCACCATAGAGGGGTCCAGGCGGGCTGGCCCACTCTGTAGTTGGTTTGGCCCTCCCTACGATATTAAGAAAAAATATTTTGGAAAAAGGTGTCAAATTATTGGTTTAAATAACGATATGTATGCAAAAATAAGTTAGGTTAGGTTGACACCTTTTCCCAAATATTGTTGATTACATATCGTTACTTTAAGCAATAAACGACACCTTTCCTAAATATTTTGTGTCTTCCACCAAGAATTTGACCCCTCTTTCAAAATATTTTTTCTATTGTCTTTCAGAAATGAATTGTTTCAGTAGGTCTTTAATATTTCCTAGTTATACTACCTTCGCGAGTCCTTCAATTTTTTAAGTCCCCCTACTTTTACTGCAATATTGAGAGCAAAATGCCTTTAGTGTCAATAGTGGTAAGTATATGAAGTTTAAAATTTTCAAAAATTTATTAAAAATACTTGTGGCAGGCTAGGAATTTTTTCAGTATTTTTTATGAACTCCCCATCGTCTAGTTAGTCAGAGACCAGTGTTAGTTTATAGGGTATCTTAAAGTGCAATTCTACCATCTGGACTCTGTGTGGGTGTGTGTGGGGGTGAGTGTGAGTGTGTTGTTTGGAGATATTATATATTTGAAAAAGACATCTAGGTAGAAACATAAGTCTATTATTTAAGGTCCCCATAAGTCAGAAACAAAGTCAATTTAAGTCATTAGCAAATGCCCCTAATGAAGGAAGCGTGTAAGGAAATTTCGTTACGAGCCTCCAAAGTTTATTTTCAAAAATCAAAAGTAACCTTATAACAATAAGTGAGAAAAAAATAAGTTAACGACCATATTCAGGTAGCCTCAAGTTTAAAGTATCCTTTTACGGGAAGGCAAAGAGGACTATAGCATATCCAAAGGAGATCCCCGTGTCTCTAGTAAAAACAGAGTTACGAGCCTGCAAAGTAAAGTCTAATGTTATTCCTGCATGGAGAGTATGTTTTTCAACATTTTGCTTAACTACTCGGCCCCTGTTTGTGTTAGTCCCAAGTCTTCAGTGTGGTTGGATGGGGGATAAATTGGACTATAACATACCCAAAGGATATCCCCGTATCTCAAGTAGAAACAGAGTTTCCAGCATCTAAAGTGTGAAAATAATAAGTAACAGTCTAACTAGAAGTGAGACGCTACCCCAAGTTGAGCATTTTCCTTAATAACGGCCTCTAATTATGATATATCAACAAGGAAAATATATTTGCTGATTAATTTTAAGGCGAGGAATCGGAAAAAAATGGTTTCAGAACCGTACAGCCAAGTGTTTGACCACCTTGTTCATTGTACGCTGATTCGCGTATCACCAATCGATTCCTCAGCTAAAACTACCCTGAAATCTATATCGGGTTAATTAATATAGGCCTAATTTTAGGCATAAAACTGGAAACACCCTCCGAATCTGCGCTTCTAAGGTTCAAATGTCTCTAAATCTACCCTATCCTACGCTGCACTTCGTAAATAACAGTAATCAGTAAGAAAATTGCGGTTAAAATTAATTAAAATAATTTTAAGCCCAAATAATAATTTCGTTTCGAGTAGTGGCACCCATTTTAATTACATAGAAGGTTTAACGCTAGTAACTCACAACGCTGCCACTACCGCGGGATGAAGGAAAAAAATTAGATTGGAATGTATGCATTTCCAGTTTTTAAGAACGCGGCCAACCATATATCACCAGCAAGCGCAGGGAGGAATAACAGCGACTAAAGTGTTCACTTTTAAGTTGAGCTGTTGCTTTACCTATGTATTGAAGAGCCATTACAATGGGAAGAGTTTCGCCATCTATATATGAAAAATGAAATGCATTGTGATTAATTAAAAACTTTGTAGTTTCAAAGACGTAATTGCAAAGTTAATTTTGACTAAGTAGGGTTCATTTTTTACTGTAATCAAAATAATTAAACATTTTTTTCTGTACAATAACTAATCCATTTAATTCGATCCTTCCTTGTTAAAAAAACCCATTTAATATATAGTTTTTAAATGGCTTGGTTTGTAACAAATTGCAATTGAAAAAACTGATTTTACGTTTCAGAAATAAAGTGTAAAAACTGGATTTTTTAGAGATATTTTCTGCTCTATTTTACATTGGCATTTTCCAGGGAATATTTGTATTGATTTTAGAATGAAAGTTTCTTCGAAAGTACCTTACATTGAGGCTAGATCTCCTGTAATATTTCTCCATGGTGGCAGATTGTTAGTAGGCAAAGAAGAACGGAAGTTCTTATCGTAATTCTTATCCCACCACAAAGATCCCTGACTTGGGGGGTTATAAATACGATTCTATGCTCGAGTTAAGGAGTTTCTGCTTTACTAAAGGAACAGTAGAGTCGTAATCCGTATGCAAAAATCCAATTTAATCAACAGGCTCTACTGGTCATATGGTAATTCTTCGTCAAATTATAGTTTAGAGGAACAATGGAAACAACTCAAGCTTTCAAAGGAATTTCGTTTCAAGTTCGCGGTTTCGCCCAAGTAACGCGGGAAAAAATCGAACAGTTCGTTAAAGAATACGGAATTGCAATTAACGAGAAATCGGACTACACCGTCGTTCCTCTTTTATTGTACGAACACGGAAGCCGCAATTTGATAACAAGTACAACCCACGCGACGTATTTTTGGTTACAAATGTGCGTGGAATTGGAGGAAATCCTACCGTTAAACGCCAACGTTCTATATACGCCCATGATCGTAGGAAACGTAGCCGAAACGAGCTTACCGTTGAGGAACACCGTCATCACTTTGGGTTCGATTGACGCGTTCCCCGCTGAAATGTAAGCTTTGGTTCAATAGATACGTTATCTGGGTGGAACTCATCAGGCATCGTTGTCCAGGAAAAGTCAACACGAAAAGCGTATTCTAAGGACCACCCATTTTATCATGAAAGTACCCGAAGAGAGGAAACTGAAAGCGGCGTTATCCTGGAAGATTAAGGTCGTCAAAGTAGAGTGGTTGTACGCCATTGCTAAGAGCAGGAAATTCGTCAAGGAAACGGCGTACGCTTTCAAGGACAAGGATAGTGACGATGTGCCGCGCAATCCTGTTGAAGCCAAAAAGACTCCCGAAAAAGCACCAGCATCTCCTAAACGCCCGAAGACACGCAATGTAGAACCGGAACCATACTTGGCAATTCTCGACGAAAAAGAAGTGTGGAAAATCCGTAATGGTGACCATCCAAACATTAACTTGCCTTATGACGTCGACAGTTTCGACACTACATTTAATGACCAGGAACACCGGGAAAGTATGTTTGGAAATTTTATTTTCGGTATCTTTGACAGAGGGCGATAAATTTTATGCATATTCGTATCAGCAAGAACGTATTCATGCTGATAAGAACATAGGGCAATAGCTTTATCCTCTAATACCATCCTCGCATATTTACTTTTTCTATATTGTTTATAACTTATAAGATATCAATTAAATGTAATTTTTATTTTAGGTTATAGATTTTCGTCACCAAAAAATCCAATACTATGACTCTATGGGAGAAAACAATAATGAGTGTTTGGACGCGTTAAAAATTATTGGCAGAAGAAAGCAGGGATAAACGCAAAACTGAATTTGATATGAGTGATTGGAAACTAGAAGCGGTTAAAGTATTACATTATTTTTTATTTTTATATATTGTTATTTAATTTTGCAATTAATGTTAATCAACTCCCTGTTATTTCTAGAATATTCCACAACAGATGAATGACGGTGATTGCGGAATGTTTACTTGCAAATTTGCGGAATATATTACCCGAAATGCTAAAATAACTTTTACGCAAGTAAATAATAAAGTTTCATTTACTACATTAAGTTATTAACATATATTATTTTGCAGAGAAACATGCCATACTTCCGACGACGTATGGTTTATGAAATGATAAAAAAAGTTGTTATTAACAGTTTTTTTCGGAAAAATTAAAGTCTATACATTTTATTATTTTTGGATAATTTAATATTTTAATTTTCTCATGTTTTCATCATTTTAAAATAAACAATTTCAAAGTAATTTTTACTAAGCCTTGGTCATTAACTCAATTCTGTCAATGTGGCACGTTGCTGGCGCTATGACTTTTAAAATTTGGCGGGAAAGTTGGGCTGTATGTTGGTCGATTCATAGCCCACTTGTTCACGCTGGTTGCACGCGCTCTAGAAGCCCCTCCAAACGATTTTTTTTCATTTTAACTCTCGCATGCGGCGCGTCACATAGGTTCGGTCTAAACTTTCAAACCAGTCTGGTTTTAACATGGGCGTCTATGGGAGGGGATCAGTGGCAGTTTTATCAACGTTTTTGGCCCAAATAGTGCATCCACTGGTTCAAATTTGAAAAAATCTAAATTCGGACTTCAGTTTTAACTCTTTCAATTTCTCTACTATATGATGATTTTTATTTTTTATAAAAAAAAAACTATTATAGCTGAAGACTTTAAATTTTACAGGATAATATCAAACCTTTCAATACACGTCTCATAAAAACTTCAAGAGATTTGAACCAGTGGATGCACTATTTGGGCCAAAAAGGTTGATAAAACTGGTCCCATTTCTTAGACGCGCAGCGGCCCATGTTTAAATCAGGCGGGTTTGAATTTTAGACCAAACCTATGTCATTTTCATTCTTAGGGTCGATTGAGGGTTCTTTTAGAGCGCCTGCAGCCTGCCAGCGTGATCAAGTGGGCTATGGTCGATTGTAGCAGGGAGACCTTGTCCATGGGAAATGTGTTTCGAGAATCGAGATGGCTGTCGTACCAGCGTCGATTTGGCAGAATGAGACGGGGGGTCGAATTTTGGGAACTCGCGACAGAAAAAATAGCTATAAACTGATTTCAGACCTAATCAAGCAATTCATTAAAAATAGATTTAAAGCTATAACTCACGCTAATTATAATCAAGAGAAGCACGGACAATGATAATTTAGTATTTTCAAATAACATAAACAATTAAAACTAGTTAAAAGAGCAATTATTACAAATTAGTTGCACTGCTCTTCCCTAGATTGCGCGTGAGTATGGTGACAAACATATAAACACAAGTCCTTCAAATTTGAATATCTTCAATTTGACCGTGTATGTGTTAATCTAATTTCAATGAGTTATCAAGCCTATTGAATTAAATAAAGACTATCGCTTTTATACCAGGAATCTCCTTACAAACTAGGAAAACTGAAAACATAATTAGGCGAACATTGCTGCACTCTCATTTTAAAACTTAAATATCCTAAAATTGGCGCGCACGATCTTGATTAAATTTAAGTATGTTGTTAAGCGTATAAACCTCTACCAGAAACTGTTTAGTTTATACCAGGAAGCGCCCCGGAAGTTAGTCATCTAGACAATCTAATCTAAGAAAATTGCAAAATGACTATAATTATTTCGAAACATTCAACTTAAGTGTTGAATATCTTAAAATTGGCGCGCACAGTCTTGATTAAATTTAAATATGTTGTTAAGCCTATCAAAAACTGTTTAGTTTATAACAGGAATAGCCTTTAGAGAATAAGGAAAAAATATTTTATTGTGAAATTAACTCAAATGTTGTATTCTTAAAACATATTAGGCCTAGTTTCAGGTGTTTTTCTGTTAGTTTTGCGTCAACCTATTAGTTTCCCGTTTTGAAAGTTAAAATAGTAAGAGTTTTGACTTGTACTCGTGCAAGAGTATTGAAGCTCCAAACCGAATAACATTGATGGAAAGCCCAATTCTAGGATTCTACGAACCCATATATTTACTAAGAGCGCCTGTAGAAATGTTTCTCCCGTCGAGCTTCCAAATTTAAGGATGGGTTATTGATATTCTACAGGGCCGGTAGGCCCTTGAAGATATGACTTGAGACCCGTTTGTATTGCTAAACGAAAAAATCACCTTTTTAGGGTTAGCGTCCCATAGAAAAAGCATTACATTTTACCCGGTTTTTTGGGGAAATTGTCATAGGCGATACGGAAAAACTACAGCGAAGTTAGTTTTCGGAATACTTTCAAATTAACAAGCATTTACTAAATGAGAAACTTACCTGCTTAGTTTTTAAATAAATGAAGTCTAGTTTTTGTAATTTAACTAGTTTATTATGCCTCGAATTCCCTATTTCATAGCAGAAAACAGTAAGAAATTTTATTTCATAGCAGCTTAGCCCACTCGATCGCGCTCCCGGACGCTACGCTGCTCGAGCAGCTTGCGTCGTGACGCGCGTGATCGAGTAGGCTATGATAGCAGACGACAGAAAGGCAACGCTAATTATTTTTTGATATTTCATCCGAGCCTTAACACCTTTATTTGGATTTTCTAATGAACTATAACGCCCTTAAAAACCAAAATTGTTCTTATCAGGTCCAATTTTCGTCTAAAAAAAGTAATCAGGGAAATAATTACAGTTTCGTCCTTAAAGATTATAAAAAAGCTGATTTCCAGCTCTGTTTTGGAAATTGATATAGTCTGCTTCGTTTCATGCTAGAAACATATTAACATATCCTAAGTTCCTAACCCTAGGTTTTACACTTTAAATCACTACTGGAAAGATGACAAAAAGTGTTTTCGCTTGGTTTGTATCATTCTTGAGTGCGACGTGCAATATTGCATACCCTCTTAATTTTATGTAATATTTAAAAATTTTGCAAAAGTTCAATGTACATTGAAAAATGAAATAGTTGAAAATGTGAACGAGTCAGGACCACCTCTGATAGAACAAAACCAAAGATGCATAGACTTTCGAAGGCTTCTTGTACCATTCTCTAGTGTGACGTGCAATATTGCATACCCTCTTAATTTTATATAACATTTAAATATTTTCCAAAAGTTGAATGTTTTTTGAAAACTGAAATAGTTGAGAATGTGTCCGAGCCGGGACCACTTCTGATATAATAAAACCCAAGTTGCATAGATTTTCGAACGCTTCTAAGACCATTCTTGAGCTTGACCTGCAATATTGCGTACCCTCTTAATTTTATGTAACATTTAAATATTTTGCAAAAGTTCAGTGTACATTGAAAACTGAAATAGTTGAGAATGTGTCCGAGTCGGGACCGCCACTGATAGAACAAAACCAAAGTTGCATAGATTTTCGAACGCTTCTCAGACCATTCTTGAGCTCGACGTGCAATATTGCGTACCCTCTTAATTTTATATAACATTTAAATATTTTCCAAAAGTTGAATGTTTATTGAAAACTGAAATAGTTGAGAATGTGTCCGAGTCGGGACCACCACTGATAGAACAAAACCAAAGTTGCATAGATTTTCGAACGCTTCTAAGACCATTCTTGAGCTCGACGTGCAATATTGCATACCCTCTTAATTTTATATAATATTTAAATATTTTCCAAAAGTTGAATGTTTATTGAAAACTGAAATAGTTGAGAATGTGTCCGAGTCGGGACCGCCACTGATAGAACAAAACCAAAGTTGCATAGATTTTCGAACGCTTCTCAGACCATTCTTGAGCTCGACGTGCAATATTGCATACCCTCTTAATTTTATATAACATTTAAATATTTTCCAATTGTTGAATGTACATTGAAAACTGAAATAGTTGAGAATGTGTCCGAGCCGGGACCACTTCTGATATAATAAAACCCAAGTTGCATAGATTTTCGAACGCTTCTAATCCATTCTTGAGCTTGACGTGCAACATTGCGTACCCTCTTAATTTTATGTAACATTTAAATATTTTGCAAAAGTTCAATGTACATTGAAAACTGAAATAGTTGAGAATGTGTCCGAGTCGGGACCACCTCTGATAGAGCAAAACTAGAGTTGCATAGATTTTCGAAGGCTTCTTGTACCATTCTTGAGTGCGACGTGCAATATTGCATATCCTCGTAATTTTATATAACATTCAAATATTTTCCAAAAGTGGAATGTTTATTGAAAACTGAAATAGTTGAGAATGTGTCCGAGTCGGGACCACTTCTGATATAATAAAACCCAAGTTGCATAGATTTTCGAACGCTTCTAATCCATTCTTGAGCTTGACGTGCAATATTGCGTACCCTCTTAATTTTATGTAACATTTAAATATTTTGCAAAAGTTCAATGTACATTGAAAACTGAAATAGTTGAGAATGTGTCCGAGTCGGGACCACCTCTGATAGAGCAAAACTAGAGTTGCATAGATTTTCGAAGGCTCCTTGTACCATTCTTGAGTGCGACGTGCAATATTGCATATCCTCTTAATTTTATATAACATTCAAATATTTTCCAAAAGTGGAATGTTTATTGAAAACTGAAATAGTTGAGAATGTGTCCGAGTCGGGACCACCACTGATAGAACAAAACCAAAGTTGTATAGATTTTCGAACGCTTCTCAGACCATTCTTGAGCTCGACGTGCAATATTGCATACCCTCTTAATTTTATGTAACATTTAAATATTTTGCAAAAGTTCAATGTACTTTGAAAACTGAAATAGTTGAGAATGTGTCCGAGCCGGGACCACTTCTGATAGAATAAAACCAAAGTGGCATAGATTTTCGAAGTCTTCTTGTATCATTCTTGAGTGCGACGTGCAATATTGCATACCCTCTTAATTTTATGTAACATTTAAAAATTTTGCAAAAGTTCAATGTACATTGAAAAATGAAATAGTTGAAAATGTGTACGAGTCGGGACCACCTCTGATGGAACAAAACCAAAGATGCATAGATTTTCGAAGGCTTCTTGTACCATTCTTGAGTGCGACGTGCAATATTGCATACCCTCTTAATTTTATATAACATTTAAATATTTTCCAAAAGTTGAATGTTTTTTGAAAACTTAAATAGTTGAGAATGTGTCCGAGTCGGGACCACCACTGATAGAACAAAACCAAAGTTGCATAGATTTTCGAACGCTTCTCAGACCATTCTTGAGCACGACGTGCAATATTGCATACCCTCTTAATTTTATATTACATTTAAATATTTTCGAAAGTTCAATGTACATTGAAAACTGAAATAGTTGAGAATGTGTACGAGTCGGGACCACCTCTGATAAAATAAAACCAAAGTTGCATAGATTTTCGAACGCTTCTCAGACCATTCTTGAGCTCGACGTGCAATATATGTATCTGTAACTGTATTTCCTCTTAATTTTATGTACTATTTAGATATTTTGCAAAAGTTCAATGTACATTGAAAACTGAAATAGTTGAAAATGTGTCCGAGTCGGGAACACCTCTGATAGAACAAAACTAGAGTTGCATAGATTTTCGAAGGCTTCTTGTACCATTCTTCAGTGCGGCGTTCAATATTGCATACCCTCTTAATTTGATATATGTTTTCCAAAGTTCAATGTTTATTGAAAACTGAAATAGTTGAGAATGTGTCCGAGTCGGGACCACCTCTGATATAATAAAACCAAAGTTGCATAGATTTTCGAACGCTTCTCAGACCATTCTTGAGCTCGACGTGCAATATTGCATACCCTCCTAATTTTATATTACATTCAAATATTTTCCAAAAGTTCAATGTTTATTGAAAACTGAAATAGTTGAGAATGTGTCCGAGTCGGGACCACCTCTGATAGAACAAAACTAGAGTTGAATAGATTTTCGAAGCCTTCTTGTACCATTCTTGAGTGCGATTTGCAATATTGCATACCCTCTTAATTTTATATAAGATTCAAATATTTTCCAAAGTTCAATGTTTATTGAAAACTGAAATAGTTGAGAATGTGGCCGAGTCGGAACCACCTCTGATAAAATAAAACCAAAGTTGCATAGATTTTCGAACGCTTCTCAGACCATTCTTGAGCTCGACGTGAAATATTGCATACCCTCTTTTTATACGTTTGTTCTTTCTTTTTATACGTTGTGATTTATTCGAGAGTTAGATCTTAGTGAGCTGGCAGCTCTCCGTGGTCAACATACGCCTTTGGTTCGGTCTGGGTCGCTGCCTAATTTGACCAATCGGTTTGCTCCTTTGTCTGAGCATAACGCGGATGTTTCTACCGCGGATTTGTCTGATTCTATGGACACTGGTCTTTCGTCTGAAAAAGGCCGTAAACGTAAAAAGAAATCTTTGGCTTCGGTGTCTACGCACGTAAGTGATTCGGCTATTATGCCCCCGCCTACCGGTAAGATTCCGAAGCAAGGTCTACCGCGATACGCGTTTGATTCGGATTTGAACACATGGAAGGATACTCGTGGTTCCTTCGCGCCTGCCTACTCCATGGACACAGTTAAAGATTTTGTCTCTCAAGCTCTTGCCTTAGATGCCGTGGCACAGCGGGACTTGGTTAAAACCTTTGCACCTGATGTGCAGCTGGCTGAGACCCTCACGCGACAAATAATTGTTCATTCTTACACTGATAGTGCGATTGCTGCTATCACACCTTCTGCAGACAAGATGGCGTACAGGAGAAGACTTTTTAATCTTACATAAGCTCTCTTGCGCGCTTATGATGTTGCCTCAGTTCTTGATTTGGACTCTGATGTTGATCACTCCCAGTAGTGTATTTTGGCATTCCTTTTCCCTTCCTTTTTTTGTCCTTATGTATTCCTTCCTGTCCCTTAATGTCCGTGGCGTTGGTACTGGTGTCACCAATTTACGAGCTCGTGATTTTGTTGCGCGTCATCACCCTAAAATTGTATGTCTCCAGGAGACAAATGTCACTCCAAAGTTCTCTGATAACTTTATTTGGACTCAATGGCCTTACTTTTTATACCATGCTATTGGTACCCCTTCAAGGGGCTGCGGTGTTTCGCTCGGAATTTCCCCTAACCTGCAGCCTTATGTTGATATTTTCGAACCATTTGAGGGTCACTGCGTCTATATTAGATTAGCCCGTGGAAACCCTACTTCCCCTTATTTTGATCACCTTTTTGGGGTGTATGTCTCGTCGTCCAGTGATGACCTGGCGTTACGTACTCTGAATTTTATTAAAGGCAAATTACTTGCCGTTACTGACAATGACAATGTATATGTTTTTGGCGATTTTAACTCGACCATTAACCCTACTTTAGACCGCAAAGACTGTGCTGAATGCCGGCCTGCTATAGCCAGTGCAGTTACTAATCTTGTTAATGACCATGGTTTAACTGATGCTTTTCGGTATCTCTATCCCACCCGTCGCGATTTCACGTGGCGGTAGACCAATCACGGTGTATTACGTTCAGCACGTCTGGATCGGATTTATTACTCCTCTACTGCGACCTTGTTAAGAGTTGCTCACATACCCACGTTTTTCTCGGATCACGATGCGGTCTTGTGCTCCTTCCAAACTGAGATATCTATTCCTCGCGGTCCGCCTTTTTGGCGTATGATGGTCACTCATCTGGATAGTGATGCCTATGGTGGCTCCTTAGGGGCTGAAGTAGAGCGTCTCATTTTGCAGCGCCCTACGGCGGTAAACTGGAGTTATTGGTGGTTCACTATACTTAAACCAAGTGTTAAGATTCATGAGATGACGCTCTCTCACGAAATGCTCGTACGTGAATCTATGTCGGTTTCGGTGCTTGAGGCTAGGGTTACTGCCTCCCCCCGGTACACTGGAACACACGCGCAGTTTGGAAGAACTGCAAGCCCATCTTTTATCTCAATCCAAAATTTCGCCCGCAAGGGCCCGTGAAACGCATTTTAATACCATTGACACACCGTCTAAGGAATTTTTTAGTCTTGCTCGAAAATCTCGCTCGCGCTCCATAATTCGTGGTCTTTATGACTCTTCTGGCGTCGTGATTCGTGACACCGGTGCCATCCGTGTGAATCTCTTCTCCTTCTTCTCTGATCTCTATTCCCTTCCCAAATCCCGCTCTGCCGACTTACCTAACTCTCCTTTTTTAAATGAGTTACCAATACTGACTAATAATGAACAAGAAGCTTTATCTGGTCCACTTAACGCCGATGAACTTTTTGCGGCGCTGCAATCACTACCACGTGGTAAAGCGTCAGGCATTGACGGTTTACCGGTAGAATTTTACCTCAAATATTGGAACCTTCTCGGGCCGGTGCTTGTGTCTATTTTTGGCGACCTGCAATGCAACACGCACTTTAACCAACGGTTTTCCGAATCGGTGATGTCGCTTCTTGAGAAAACTGGTGATTTATTCGATATACGTAAGTGGCGACCGCTGTCAATTACTAATACGGACTATAAATTATTTGGTAAATGCCTCGCGATACGGCTTAAGTCTGTCGCGCCGTCTGTTATTCATGAATCGCAGTAGTACCCTACTCTTTTCAATATCGCCATTGACTTCATTCTTAAGGAAATTACTGAAGACACGGTGGCTAGGGCTCATGGAATTGAAATTCTTCAGGGTGAGAAACCTATTTCGGGCCTAGGCTTCGCGGACGACACGGCAGTGGTAGCAAAGAATAAAGAGGGCGCTATAACTCTTGTGCAGATTGTCATGAATGGTCTTCAAGAAATCGGGCTGGCGATCAACTGTAATAAAAGTAAAGCGATAGTTATACAGAATCGTAAACTGGATCAATCAGCTGAATATATACAAACCCTCAATGGTGAGGCTATTCCGATCCTCCGCAACGATGAAAGAATGAAATGTCTGGGGGTAAATTTTTCGGACGAAATTGTCTTGGACAAGGAACATGTATTAAAACGAGTTGCGGAAGACCTCGATCATCTTGTTGCTAGCCCTCTTTTTCATCCGAGTCAGAAGCATAACATTATAAACCAATTCATATGGCCTACTGTTGTATACCCGCTTCAAAGTGCCCCGCTGAAAAATTTAACTAAGCAATTTCTGAATGACTTGGACAGCTTTATCAGGGGCGCAGTCAAGCAAATACTATTGATTCCCACTGATAGTCCGGACGGCATGATATACTCAGCAAGGAAACTGAGAGGTCTTGGAATGGTATGTGCTTCCTGGGAGGCATATCTCCAACATTACAGTATTAGCCTTAAATTAGAGGCTGTTAATGACCCAGTCCTTAATGCATGCCGTGACCTTGCAAAGCAGGTCTTGGAGTTGTTCAGTTCGCCGAATATCCTAAAGCTAACTCCTGGATGACCACCGGAAAAGGCCTCTCTTCCTCTCAATGGACGACGGCAATTAAAATGAACTCAAATAGTTGCGCCACTAGGGGTACCAAGGGTCGATCAGACGGAACAACCTCATGCAGATTTCAAAACTGCATGAAGAAAGAAACCCTTTGCCATGTTCTGCAGGATTGCCCTGGTACCAACGAAATGGTAATTGCTAGACACAATCATGTAGTCAATTTGTTGGAGACCGCCTTGAAAAATACGGGATATGAAGTCCACAAGGAAGTACAATGTACTGACTCGTTAACTTCAACCACCAAACGAGCAGACCTTGTGGTAATTGACCGACATCGCCAAGCAAGAAATAGAGATTTACTCTCCCTCCAAACCAAGAAACCGATTGGGTTCATACTTGACCCCACGGTTCGATTCGAACAATATGAGGACCAGGCACTTAAAGTCAACGCAGAAAAACAAAAATATATGGACTCAACTCATGACTATTTTAAAAATAAATATCCCGATATCCGGGAATGGGAAACAATCGGCCTGTATGTTGGCTCACGAGGAACTATATCTACATTTTTTGTAGATTTTATACAACGATTTGGCTTGCCAATGACAACCATAATGGACATTGCTTCCTCAGTACTAAGAGACTCTATTACGATACTTAACACACATCTTTTCTCAACGCACTAAGAGTTTTAATTTTATATTTTAATTTTATATTTATGTTTTAAATTGTATGATACACATTTTATCCAATTTTTAGCTAATTATACTTAAACTACCGTTTTTAAAATGTACAAAAAATTTAAATCAAACAATGTCAATATCTGACTGACTCGGTAAGCTGTGCTTCGGCAACCTTGTAATAGCAGGGCAGTGTACTTTAAAATAAAGTATTTCATCATCTCTCTCTCTCTCTCTCTCTCTCTCTTCTCGTTAAGTTTTAAGTAGGCTTAATTTAATTTAAATTTCTTATCCGTTTTTCTCTAAAATCCGCTTATAATTTGTAATATTATTAAAGAATTAAAACACACTCCAAACGCTTCCATTACATATCCATTCTGACTTCGGTATTTGAAAAAGCCGCCGTAGCCTTCCTTAGACGCTCATTAGCCAGTCCCTCTCGGCGCCTGCGCTTCGCCTCGATGACCTTTTGTTTGTCGTCGTCTGCTTACCTCCATTCAAAGTTCGAGTAACCGCGAGGCTTACCGGAATGGTACTTTAAATACGATTATTTAAGTTTGAAATTTTATTTCTTTTGTGGGATTACTAAATTGATACGAACCCTGGTTGGCTACGGTAAGCTTAAAGACGCGAAATATGTCCTAGATAGGGTGACGCGACGTATCGTATTGAAACTACGCGGCTCATTTCCTCCCAATCAGCGTAACATTAATGGAACGAGAGATTAGGTAATTACTTCTTTTAGTCGTTTAAATTTATTAGCTACGGACGTTTACAGCGTTTCATTTTAATTACTAAACCATTCAAAGTGGACTAACTACGACGGTTTGGAGACAGGATCCATAGAGGTGACGTTCCGAGTCAGTTTTTCTACGCGGAAGAATTTCTCCTCCGAGACAAGCTAAAGATATACAATTTAATACGAAACTAAAGTAATCTTGTCAATAAAACTGCGTTTAATAGCGTTCTCAATTTCTTAAAATCTAGCCAATAAAACGATAAATTTAATCCTGGCAAATCCATCCAGAATTTAAAAGTGTTTTTAAACTATTTCCACACGCATTTTTGACCGTGTTAAGTAGGTGAAATAAAAATATTTCCTGTTATCGCGAAATGCTAAATCGTTGACACCGCGTTTTTATAATAATTATAGTAATTATTATACGGATTAACGCGGCCAAAGGTTTAAGGCAAGTTTAACGTTATACCCGGTTTTTTTACCGCCTCGTTTTTGTTCAGCAACATTTTATAATAAATTAACAAAACAGCTAAGGAAAATGGCATTTGATTTTACACATTTTACCACCCGCTAGGTGATATCGTAACGAACTCGTCTTCATTCCAACTTATCCCTTCCTCGCTTAGGTCTTTCTGTTCATCTCATTCAAGTTTTCAGGGCACTCACCGCTGTACGAGAAAATGCAATGCCAGGTTGTGACACAGCATTAGTCCACCATTTTTGCGCAAACCTCATTTGATTCAGCCAATCGAGTTGACAGAAAGAACATTAGTTTCACATATTAATTATATTAAGAATTCTACCTTTAATGTCTTTTAATCTAACTTCTTCCTGTATTAATTCGTAGGCTAATTATTGGCGCTCTAGCTAGCGCTTAATTAGCATTAATTGAACTCGATTCAAAATTAATTTAAATAAAATAAATTCAGAAAGGTCTGTAGGAGTATACTTTTCATACGTATGATACTTTTTGGTTCACTTTTATAAATTACTAGCTTTCAACACAGCCTAGGCTTGGCGGATGTATACGACATGTTAAAATCCTTGGACTTTCCTTTCCGGCGAAACGAGCGAGAAGAGAGAGATTGGAACGGTGGCGCCTGATTGGTTCGATTGATACACGTGATGTTGACGTCGTAGGCGCCGTTGCTATGGGAGACCGAGGAAATCTGTTCTTCTCCTCTCTCTCAGTGACTCCGGCTTCCAGACAGTGTTGCCAATGTGCGGGAAATTTCCCGTTTTGCGGGATTTTTCGATGGTATTTTGGCTTTGGCGGGAAAAAGGTAGTTTTTTGATAAATCAATCGATTTGGCGGGAATTTCAATGACCGTGGGGTTTTGATCATATTTTTTTAAACATTTGGTAATATTTTAATCTTTTGGCTTGGCGCATCCGATTTTTACCAACGACCAGAAATGTTTCCTTCATAGTTTTGGTCCCCCAAATGGGACCTTTCTTATAGTTTAGTATTTAGCGCTTCTCAGGCAACACCTTCACAATGCTTACTTAAATTTTAGTGCGGCTGAAAACGTAAAACTTACGTCAATTTTGCTCTAAAAGGGGCTGCGGGAAATAATGACCGTCGGCGGGAAATTTTGGCTCGTCAGGCGGGAAATTGACAGTTTGAACATTGGCAACACTGCTTCCAGAGCGCGCCTCGCGCCCGTGCAAGAGGGTTATGCGGCTGAATTTTTGTCCGTCCAGAAAACACGTGCTAGCTTCGAATTCCGTTTAGAATCGGTAATTAATTACAGTGTAGACGGTAAGTTCCTTTGAATTAAGTTCATTTATTGTCTCTTAACCATTTTAGTGTTGTTTACTTATTACGAGACCAGTGAAATTTGTTTCCTCCTTTGGGCAATTAGTCTAGGCTAAATGATTATAACTTAATAGGAAGGTTTGTTTTTATTGAATTTTAGCATTAATATAAAGCTATTTTTAAATCAAAATTTGTTTTAATTGTAAAATCTACTTTGGGTTCTCATCGTCATAGTGTTGTCAGATCAAGCCAAGCACCACTGGAAAGCAGGAAGTTGCGTTTTTTCCCCACTGCTTCCGCGCTTCTCCAAAAGGTATTTAACATTTTAATTAACCAGGCTTAATCCCTCGGACGCTGTTTGGTCAAAGGCTGGGATTGATTCCGCCGTTTTGCCTTTCAAAGTTACCCTACCAATGTACACTATTACAGAGTTGTATATCTTTGCATTTAATGGTTGATGATTTTAATTAATTTAGCATTAATTTCTACAATCGAGAACCTCGAAAGGAGTTAATTGGGCATCGGGTAGAGTTTAACTGGCCTTAGCACCATTAAATTGTAGTTTAATATTCATTTTTGCCTCTAGTTGCGATTTCCATTCTGCGGTAACGTTGGATGAATTTGGTTGATTTTCAGTATTATTATGAATAATGGCTGGAATGTGACTAAAATTTGAAGGACGAAGTGATCCGGGACGTTTCTTAACTGGTTAATGGGAAAAAGCTTCAATTCAACCGCTCTAAGGTAAGTAATGTTTTAAATTAATTTTCAAGTTTGGGTTCCTGAGCAAATAAATTAGTTTATCGCTGGAAATTTGAACTCTCCGTGCGTTAACGTCAATTTCTTGTCGAGCACTACTCTGATTGTCTTGAAATTGAACCTTTAACCACTTTGGAAGCTGTTAATTACTGAACGGCAATTAGAGAAGAATAGGTTACTTAAAAGGCGGGAAAAGGGACCAAGATACTGTGGGAGGCGCTCTCGGGATTTGCTTCAATAGTTTTGAGCAAACTGAAATAAGCTTTTCGTTGTATTAACGCAGCCTCATGTAGTATCAAATGGAACTAATAATTAATTAATCTTAATTTAAATTTCGAAGGAAGTTGGAGTTGTTTTCAACACAGGGTTTCTTCAATCTGAGCTTCCACTGTACAAATTGAAAGGAAAACTAAGTTTGATTCTTAAATTATTTGTATTTGATCAATAAATGGCGTTAAATCGAGTTAAACGTGTCTTTAATTCCTTTAATTTACATTAAATCTGCGTTCAATTGCCCCATGGTTTAAATAATTTCAAATTTGGCTCCCACGAAACCGATTGGGCGCTCTCGACGCATGCGCTCTGATTCAGTTGCCTGGTTACAGCGTCCTTCTCTCTACACGGCAAGTGTCGTCTGCTAAAAGGCCGAGGCTTAACGAGTAAAGTTCCCAATTATGGTTCTAAATCAAAATTATCGCCTTAAATTAAGTGTATTAAGTTGGTATATTACATATTACTTACTCGGTTTATTATTTTGGTGCAACAAATACATTGGAAAACTTCATGTAGATCGAGTTTATTTAATTATAAACACTTAATACGTGCTGTAAACATTTACACTTTCGGCGGGCTAAAAGGTCAGGGAAAATCAGGGAATTTGGTTCTGAAAATTCACGCTATAGGACAAGCAACTCCCTATCTCGAACACGACAGCTTATTCCGTATATACTGTATCAGTTGTCAGCAAGCGTAAAGCTAAGTCTCTATGAACCGTAGCTTTGTACGTGCTGTCAACAGACCAAAGGATTTTCAGGATCTTAAGGATTTTTAAAATATCCGAGAGTTTCATTAGCTCCAGTGCACGGACCTCTAGGCCTTAGTCTCAAATACGTCATGTCAAATTTCCTACAGCCTACTACACGTACTTGAAACTAGGGCCTAGAGGTCCGTGCATGCACTGCATTCGAGCCTAAAAAACTCGGGGGTATTTTAAAAATCGCGAAGATCCTTTGGTCTCTTGTCAGCACGTACAAAGCTGCGTTACATAGAGACCTAGGATTACGCGTGCTGACAACCAATGCTGTAACATATATACAGTATATACAGAATAAGCCATCGTTCGAGATAGCCTAGGGAGTTGCCTATCCTATACAGTGAAAACAAATTTCAAGCTCAGGCGTATTCTTTATCCATGGCCACGTCATAAAACTCTGAACGGACAGAGAAACGTCGCTACGGTTGACTCTCAGTGGTACGACTTGATTCGTCCAAGGTTTCCCGCCGAACTATTTTCGACCTCCGTCTTTTTAACATTGCTTATCCCTCCGCCTTCAGTCAGTCCCATTAACACAGTTCACCCCCTCTCTTTGTAACTGCTCTTCAATGTAGACTTAAAACGTCAACTCAACTTAAAATTGAATACATAAGTCTCTCTTATCTGCTATCTGTTTAGTCGCGTCCTAAAAACAAAACAGGAAAAACAAACTCTGAAACGATCGAATTTTACCCGCGACGACTTGTTTACAACGAAGTCGACTTTTGTAATTGAAATAAGTTCAATTTACCTGCAAAAGGCGTCATTTCCGAACCACCGATGGTTTAATTTTCAAGCGCCCTTGTATTTGAGAAACAAATTTAGCCCAACCAAGGCTTAACAAAAATTGGATGACTTTAATAATATACGTAAAACATACACGCAAAATTCTGGCCCTTTCTCTGAGAAAACTGAAATAAGAAACCCCAAAATCATTTAGTTTAATATAAATTTATCGCGCCTTTTTAATTTACATTTGTTTTATGCAATAATAAAAACTGTAAATGTTCGGAAACACACGTGTCTTTGTCATTTTAAAAACCGCCGCTTCATTCCCGCAAGCGCGTGATCGGTTGGGCTGTGATTAGATAAGAGAATTTCCCGGAAAAAAACTGTGCTGGAAATAAGCGTAATAACATGACAGATCGTCCAAGTCCGAGGCTTAACTTTACATCCGTTGTAAGTCGTAACACTGTTTTAAAATTAAATATGATTTAAATTAACTTAATCAATTGTCGTTTAAGGTTTAATAGAGAGAAAGAGCGGCGTGTGTAGACATTTAAATCGAGAACTACAAAATAATGGTACCCGAACATTTAGGGTGAGATGACTGGCACAATTATCTTTAAATTAAGGTTAAAATTAAGTAATTAACTCGTTTAATCCTCGGAGAAAGGAGCGAGTGGCAAGACTATGAATGGCCTAGAATTGTAGAGAGAGAACTAGAAAAACATCGCTGAAACAAGGACTCTGTGTTTATTGGTTTACGTTAATTGCAATGTACTTTGGTAAATTATTTTTGGTTGACAGTGTTTAGCTCGATTAATTCTAATTGCGCTATTGCACAGCGTTCATTTTCGAGCCGGAATGGCTGCGGACGGGATTCGGGAGACATTTACAGTCAAAAATGCCTCTGGAACTCGTTTAAATGCCCTTTTAATTTCAGGCTGGATTTGTAAAGATTAAATGAATTTCTAGCTTAATCGCTGCGATCAAGAACCTCGAAAGGAGTTAATTGGGCGTAGCATTGACTTTTGATAGCCTTACTTAGGTTAATTTACTCTTTAATATTCATTTTTGCCTCCAGTCAAAATTTCCACTTTTCCGGTAACGTTGTCAACGATGAATTTGACCAATTTTCACGAGTATTACTAATAATGGCTGTATTGAGGAGAAAATGAGAGCGACGAAGCCAACCGGGACGATAATTAACTGGTATTAGTTTAATGATAATGTACAAATTCATAATACTAACAAAATTTTGTTTCACTCCGTTGAAAATGGAGAACCATCAAGTGAAGGAATCTTCGAAACCAGACTTTCCATTAGCCTGAAACTCGCGCTGATACTTTTAATTAGCGTTAAAATTAATGTGAAAAAGTTTCAAATTAATTGCTCAAAGGCAAATAATTTTCAAAAGTTAAAGTTAAATAAATTAGTTTTAGCTCTGGAAATTTGATCTCTGTTTCCTTTACCATCAATTTCTTGTCTGACCGGCTTCAAAACTTGCCCTTTAATAACATATTAAGCTGTTAATTAGAATCAAATGGAACTAATAATTAATTAATCTTAATTTAAATTTCGAAGGAAGTTGGAGTTGTTTTCAACACAGGGTTTCTTCAATCTGAGCTTCCACTGTACAAATTGAAAGGAAAACTAAGTTTGATTCTTAAATTATTTGTATTTGATCAATAAATGGCGTTAAATCGAGTTAAACGTGTCTTTAATTCCTTTAATTTACATTAAATCTGCGTTCAATTGCCCCATGTGTTAATGGTTTAAAGAATTTCAAATTTGGCTCCCACGAAAGCGATTGGGCGCTCTCGACGCATGCGCTCTGATTCCGTTGCCTGGTTACGGCGTCCTTCCTTCTACACGGCAAGTGTCGTCTGCTAAAAGGCCGAGGCTTAACGAGTAAAGTTTTCAATTATGGTTCTAAATCAAAATTATCGCCTTAAATTAAGCGTATTAAGTTGGTATATTACGTATTACTTACTCGGTTCGGCTCTTCTAACGGCCAGCCTTTAAAGAAAAGGTCTAGAAAAAGGCTAAACATTCATTCGCCCCATTTCAGCCTGCGTAAAAAAAAATAGCATTACCATTTTCCAAAAATTGACATGTCACCGTAACTTTGAAAATAATGGGCGTATCAATGCGCGGTTTGTCTCATTAGAAAGATCGGAAAAAAGTATGTAAGAAGAGATGAACGTAGAGCGTTTGATAGCGGACAATATAACAATAGCAACGAAAATCCGGAAACTTGTTCCGGTGACGGAAGTTGGCCAAACTTTTAAGAGTGCCTATCTTTGTAGATAATGGTCGAGGGATGGTCATGAAAAGCTTAAAACATGCAGACGGACACGACGGAGGAAATTCGTGGCGTCTTGAGGCGGACAAATCATTTGGGCAAGCGCCCAACACGTGGATAGCTGCCCAGATTAACATTATGATAGAACTAGAGATACTAAATATCTAGGACTTATCTTGAGAAAGACTGCTCGTAGAGGGTCCAAAGAGGTCTTAAAAGGTGCGGATGTAGCTGACGGATGAGATGCTTGCGAAGAGAGGCGGAGAAATCCCTTTGGGCGAGCAACAAACACCCAAATGTCCACTATTTAAATACTTGTTGCGAATAGCCTTTTGGCCTTTTCCTCGTCAGCCAACCGTCTTTATTTCTAATTTCGAATAAGTATATTTCGGGTTAATAATTTATTCAATTTTAAACCTTGCGCAGAACTCCAAAAATAATATGGCAGCAGCAATGCTGACCTGGTTGATGTGGTCGATGTACTGAATAGAATCCATAGTAAAATGGACTATTTAAACTGAGTTCAAGTTAAATTCAATTTATTTTATTTACCTCAAAACGTCAGTGCTACTCTCCAACACAAACTTCCAGTCCCAGCATCTAAAACGAGTACAATTAAAATCATCAACCATTAAATGCAAAGATATACAAATCTGTAATAGTGTAACTTAGAAAGGTAACTTTGAAAGGCAAAACGGCGGAATCAATCCCAGCCTTTGACCAAACAGCGTCCGAGCGAAGAAACGGTCGACTTGAGACTAATCGAGTTAATTTTCCTATAATAAATTAAGAGATATCAACATTGTTTACTTTTGCCACTCGTGAAATGGGGCGAATGAATGAGTGTTTAGCCTTTTTCTAGACCTTTTCTTTTAAGGCTGGCCGTTCGAAGAGCCGAACCGAGTAAGTAATACGTAATATACCAACTTAATACGCTTAATTTAAGGCGATAATTTTGATTTAGAACCATAATTGAAAACTTTCCTCGTTAAGCCTCGGCCTTTTAGCAGACGACACTTGCCGTGTAGAAGGAAGGACGCCGTAACCAGGCAACGGAATCAGAGCGCATGCGTCGAGAGCGCCCAATCGTTTTCGTGGGAGCCAAATTTGAAATGCTGTTCTTTAAACCATGGATAAAGAAGGCGCGTGAGGAAATTAATTTTCACGCTATAGGATCGGCAACTCCCTATCTCGAACGACAGCTTAATCTGCATATACTCTGTTACAACATCGGTTGTCAACACGCACAAAGCTGTTTATCTATGTAACGTAGCTTTGTACGTGCTGTCAAGAGACAAAAAACTTCAGGATCTTCAGGATTTAAAATATCCGAGAGTTTCTTTAGTTCGAGTGCACGGACCTCTAGGCCTTAGTCATGTGATATTACCTACAGCCTACTACACGTATTTGAAACTAAGGCCTAGAGGTCCGCGCACTCGAGCTAAAAAACTCGCGGATATTTTAAATCCTGAAGATCCTGTAGTTTCTTGTCTCTTGTCAGCACGTACGTTACATAGAGACCTAGGTTTGCGCGTGCTGACAACCGATGTTGTAACAGAGTATATACAGAATAAGCTGTCGTTCGAGATAGGGAGTTGCCTATCCTGTAGAGTGAAAAAATTCAAAACTGAACTCACTGTCCAAAATTTCAAGTACTTATTTCCAGCACTGAAACAATTCAAAACTGAACTGAAATAACTCAATGTCCAAAATTTCAAGTACTTATTTCCAGCACTGAAATAATAAAAAACTAAACTGAACTGACTCATTGTCCAAAATTTCAAGTACTTATTTCCAGCACAGAATGAATTTCACCCCTTCCTGTAGCGAACACAGACCGACCTTGACAACATGGGTAAGCAAATCTCAATCCTAATTATTCTACAATTAATAATGAAATACATTTTTAATTATAATTATCAAGTTAAACCTTAATTAACATCTCAATTTAACGTCTCGCATATATTAAACTTAGAAATTTAGTTTAAATTACAAGAGTAATACTTTCAAAAAATATCATATTAAGCCTTGCCAATGAATACAGGCTTACTATTAAACAAATTTCTAGTTAATTTATTTTAATTGCAGGTAAACCCAGGGGACTTCAAATAGCTCGTAAAGATTTCAAAAAAGCTCTTGGGAACAAGATGAAAGGCTAATGGAATCGTTCTTGAGAAAGTGTTAGTACAAATTAAAATTAATTAAGACTTAACCTTATCTAATAATGACTTTAAACAGTGGTGTTGAAGCCAAACAGCTAAGTCCGCTATTCGTAAGTGTGTCAGGGCTCAATAGAGTAATATCGGTAGAGAGGGGGAGTGAACTGTGTATCTCTTTGTTGGAGGCAACTTTGTATTAGAGAAAACTATTTGCCTTCGGAAGGGGGATATCACTAAGGTAAGAGATAGAGGGTTATGACGCTGTGAAAGATATTACTCTATTGATCAAGAATGGAAAGAAAATCGAAGCATTCGTACCTAGAGGTGGTTCCTTAAATTACATTGAAGTAAGTTTATATAACACTTCATTAACAATTTTAACCAAAGTTTTATACTTGATTAACAATTTTAATTTAAGCCTTAGGTTAGGGTCAAGCTGTTGGAGATATTCCTGGTGTTCGTTTCAAGGTAGTCAAAGTAGGTTATGTATCTCTACTTGCTTTGTATAAAGAAAAGAAGGAAAGACCACGTTTATTAATTACCGTTCACTAATTAAAAGCTTCATAAGTTATTAAATGGTAAGTTTGAAGCCAGTCAGATTAGAAATTGATGTTAGCGGAAAGAGAGATCAAATTTCCAGAGCTAAAACTAATTTATTTTATCGGTAAACAAAACTTGAACTTTTAAAAATAATTTTTTAAAATATTACCTTATAGCAATTAATTTTAAACTTTTTCACATTAATTTAAACTCTAATTAAAAGAATCATCGCTAGTTTGAGGGTATTCAAATTTCTGGTTTCGAAGATGAAATGATTCTCCATTTTCAACATAAACAAAAAGTTTTTGTTATTATTATGAATTTGTACATTATCATTAAACTAATACCAGTTAATTATCGTCCCGGTTGGCTTCGTCGCTCTCATTTTCTCCTCAATACAGCCATTATTAGTAATACTCGTGAAAATTGGTCAAATTCATCGTTGACAACGTTACCGGAAAAGTGGAAATTTTGACTGGAGGCAAAAATGAATATTAAAGAGTAAATTAACCTAAGTAAGGCTATCAAAAGTCAATGCTACGCCCAATTAACTCCTTTCGAGGTTCTTGATCGCAGCGATTAAGCTAGAAATTCATTTAATCTTTACAAATCCAGCCTGAAATTAAAAGGGCATTTAAACGAGTTCCAGAGGCATTTTTGACTGTAAATGTCTCCCGAATCCCGTCCGCAGCCATTCCGGCTCCAAAATGAACGCTGTGCAATAGCGCAATTAGAATTAATCGAGCTAAACACGGTCAAACAAAAAGTAATTTACAAAAACCATGCCAAAGTACATTGCAATTAACGTAAATCAATAAACACAGTGTCCTTGTTTCAGCGATGTTTTTCTAGTTCTCTCTCTACAATTCTAGGCCATTGATAGTCTAGCCACTCGCTCCTTTCTCCGGATTTACCTTAAACGAGGATTAAACGAGTTAATTACTTAATTTTAACCTTAATTTGCCAGTCTTCTCACCGTAAATGTTCGGGTATCATTATTTTGTAGTTCTCGATTTAAATGTCTACACACGCCTCTCTTTCTCTCTATTAAACCTTAAACGACAATTGATTAAGTTAATTTAAATCATATTTAAGTTTAAAACGGTGTTAAAATCGATTTAAAGTTAAGCCTTCTTCACTGACGAGTTTCGATCAATTTCGATAATCATATTATAGCGCCATCTACAACGAGACAAATGCATTATGACTAATTAAAAACTTTATACTATCAAAGGTAAAAAATCATAGCTAATTCTACCTAATTAAGAAACATTTTTCGTACACTTAAAATAATTAAACATTGTAGTTTTAAATTTACGACAATATTATTAACGACTTTTAAAACCCTGGCTAATAGTGTTGCGACATCTATACACGGCAAGCGCCAATATTGTAAGAAGTTAGAAACTACAATGTTTAATTAATTTCATTATATGGAAAAATCTACCTTACTTAAGCATAATTAACTGTGAAATTATTTTTTTGAAACTACAAATTTTTTAATTAACATCAGAATAATTAGAAGTGGTTGGAACAAGTCACGAAATTAGTTTCGTATTACCTACGTGTGGTTGGTGGTGGGAACAAGTCACGAAATTAGTTTCGTATAACCTACGTGTGGTTGGTGGTGGGAACAAGTCACGAAATTAGTTTCGTATTACCTACGTGTGGTTGGTGGTGGGAACAAGTCACGAAATTAGTTTCGTATTACCTACGTGTGGTTCGAGGTGGGAACAAGTCACGAAATTAGTTTCGTATTACCCACGTGTGGTTGGTGGTGGGAACAAGTCACGAAATTAGTTTCGTATAACCTACGTGTGGTTGGTGGTGGGATCAAATCACGAAATCAGTTTCGTATTACCTACGTGTGGTTGGTGGTGGGAACAAGTCACGAAATTAGTTTCGTATTACCTACGTGTGGTTCGAGGTGGGAACAAGTCACGGGAATCCTAACCCCTGAAAATCACTTAAACAAAAATAACCCCCTTTGACCCCCGCAAGGTAGAATTGACCCTTGAAGGTCACTTGACCAAAAATGACCCCCTTTGACCCCTGAAGGTCACTTGACCTAAAATGACCCTCTTTGACCCCCAAGGTCAAATTGACCCCTGAACAAGTACTTTTGAGGGGTTGTTTTCATTCATTTCAGCAGCGGGTTGCCCCAAATATTAAATTAAAATGCGTTAATTACATTTAAATAGCCCTATCTTCCGTTCTAATCATTCATTAAACAAACATTGCATTTACTTAAGCCTTCGTACTTTTCTATAAACATTGCTTTTTCGATTACCTTTGGTCTATAGAACTGAATGAAACACGAAAGTTCCTTGCACGTAATCATGGTTTGAACACTTCTTAACCATTTTTAATTGCAATTAACGAAAGAACTTGGTTTAATTAAACTAAATAAAGGTGCAAACACGAAAGGTCACACACAGGAGCTAAGCACAGGCTGCCATGATGAACTCAGCTGATGCCGGCCAGAGATAGGACCGGAAATAAGCACAGAGCATTAAGCATTGTTTAATAATATTTTAATGTCCTATAATGCTTTTAAAAACTGGACATTCTGGCCAATAAATATTGCGTAGTTTTGATTGATTACGACGTCACGACGGCAGTAACGACACAAAGAAGGCGATTCCAGCTATGAGTTTCTCCATTCTCGCTCTAGCTATACATATTCTTGCTACTCCGTCTATACTTGTATCTTGATAGGCGGGTTTTGCCATCTATATGTGGAAAACTTGAACTGCATTGTGATTAATTAAAGCTTTGTAGTGTCAAAGAACTAATTGCAGAATTACTTATCACTAAGTAAGGTATAGTATTACCTGCAATCAAAATAATTAAACATTGTAGTTTTAAATTCAAATAATATTTGAGTTTGTATTGTATAGATTGCGCCACACTATTAACGCAGCGGCTTTTTTTGAAATTTGAGATCCGAAAACACGCATACCATAAAATCTTATTTTGCTTCTAATTAAGTTAATTATCATTCAAATTTAATGAAAATTACAGCTAATAATCTCCATTAAGTCCTCTATCTAACTCAAGTTTCAAATTAGCTCTATCTTTTACGGTTTAAAAGATATGGCGCTTTTAAGTTTTGTGTCGAGGGGTTTGTGAGCTACAAGTGTCAGTGGTTTTCTCTTTAATTACGGCTTCTAATTAAGGTATATTAACGAGTAAAATATATTTAACGGGTCACGTGACAACACACAATAAGAATATTCATTTAAAAATTAAGATAATTAAGGTTTTAACTCTAATTAATGATCGTCACCAAGAATGTACAGGGTGTTTCCACAGTTTGGAACGGAGATGGTCGTAATTAGTGCAATAACTAATGAACCGCTAGTTGCGCGATGTTGGGACCACTTTCTTTCGATTCCGCATAGTTTTCTACGTCAGAATCGGTTAATTAAACTTAAATTTATGTTAATTAGAAAGGCAAAAACACGTTGGAAAGAAGGAAAACTGAAAAAACTGGCTGCGTTTCGGGACGTTTAATTGCGAACAGTTAATTAACGGTTAGTCGTAGAGAGAAGCGACTAGCACCATCGGAATTAGGAGGTTTTAATCATCCGGATTAAGTGTATTTAGTTTATTTAAGATAATCCAAGAATGTACAGGGAGTCTCCACAGTTTGAAATTGGAATTGTCACCACAGTTTGGAACGGAGATGGTCTTTATTAGTGCAATAACTAATGAACCATTAGTCATGCGATATTGGGACTACTTTCATTCGATTCCTCACAGTTTTCTACGTCAGAATCGGTTAATTAAACTTAAATTATTGTTAATTAGAAAGGCAAAAAGACGTTAAAAAGAAGGAAAACTGTAAAAACGGGCTACGTTTCGGGACGTTTAATTGCGAACAGTTAATTAACGGTTAGTCGTAGAGAGACGCGAATAGCACCATTGAAATCAAGAGGTTTTTATCATTCAAATTAAGTGTATTTAATTTAATTAATTATGTTAATTTCGATGGGAAATCAAAACTAACCGCTAATTTGTGGCTACGCGGGTTATTTGATTTTGAGATCCGAGAACACCCAGCAATTGGCCATATTTATTTTGCTTCTAATTAAGTTAATTATCATTCAAATTTAATGAAAACTACAGATAATAATCTCCATTAAGTCCTCTATTTACATCTGCTTCCAAATTAGCTCTATCTATTACGGTTTAAAAGATATAGCGCTTTAAGTTTTGTGTCCAGGGGTTTGTGAGCTACAAGTGTCAGTGGTTTTCTCCTTAATTACGGCTTCGAATTAAGGTATATTAACGAGAAAAATATATTAAACGGGTCACGTGACAACACACAATAAGAATATTCCTTTAAAAATTAAGATAATTAAGGTTTTAACTCTAATTAATGATCGTCACCAAGAATGTACAGGGTGTTTCCACAGTTTGGAACGGAGATGGTTGTAACTAGTCGCGCGATATTGGGACTACTTTCATTCGATTCCTCACAAAGTTTTTAATTAACTCTAACGCAGTTCTTTTTTCATGCTATAGATGGCGCAGCACCAAACTTATTAACGGTTTTCGCCTTGGAAATACATTGAAAATGTTTTTGGCTCTAATTTAGTTAATTATCATTTAAATTTAATGAAAATTACAGATTATAAAGTACATTAACTCCTCTATCTAAATCTTCTCTCAAATTAACGCTATCTATCACGGTTTAAAAGATATAACGATTTATAGAATTCGGACTAATAGTGTGGCGACATCTATACAAGGCAAGCGCCGATGTTAAAAACTACAATGTTTAATTATTTTGATTACAGAGGCAATTGAAGCTTAAATAGTCGTAATTAACTACGCAATAATTTCTTTGAAACTACAAAGTTTCAATAACATTAACGCAGTTCATTTATCTCGCTATAGATGGCGTAGCACCAAACCAATGTTATCGCCATAGGAATTACATTGAAAATGTTTTTGGCTCTAATTCAGTTAATTATCATTCAAATTAAATGGAAATTACGGATAATAATTCCCATTAACTCCTCTATCTAGATCTGCTTTCAAATTAACGCTATCTATTACGGTTTAAAAGATATAACGATTTATAGAATTCGGACTAATAGTGTGGCGACATCTATACAAGGCAAGCGCCGATGTTAAAAACTACAATGTTTAATTATTTTGATTACAGAGGCAATTGAAGCTTAAATAGTCGTAATTAACTACGCAATTATTCCTTTGAAACTACAAAGTTTAAATAACTTTAACGCAGTTCATTTATCTCAATATAGATGGCGTAGCACCAAACTAACTAAAGGTTATCGCCATAGGAATTACATTGAAAGTTTATTTTGCTTGTAATTAAGTTAATTATCATTCAAATTAAATGAAAATTACAGATAATAAAGATAATTAAGTGCTCTATTTAAATCTGCTTTCAAATTAACGCTATCTATTACGGTTTAAAAGATATAGCGATTTTAAGATATGTATAGCGTGGAAGACACCCAGCAAGGGGCCATATTTGTAACGTGTAAATATTAATTTAGTGTTTTTTTATTGTACGACATTTAATGCTTTGTTTTAGTTTTTTTTTTATTTTCGGACCTGTGAACCCACGTTAGAGGGTTCCTCCCTGTTCCAAAAGGGATTTGTAATCAAAAGGGTCAATAAACCATTCATTCATTCATAGGAAATACATTGAAAGTTTATTTTGCTTGTAATTAAGTTAATTATCATTCAAATTAAATGAAAATTACAGCTAATGAAGATAATTAAGTGCTCTATTTAAATCTGCTTTCAAATTAGCGCTATCTATTACGGTTTAAAAGATATAGCGATTTTAAGATATGTATAGCGTAGAAGACACCCAGCAAGGGGCCATAGGAAATACATTGAAAGTTTATTTTGCTTGTAATTAGGTTAATTATCATTCAAATTAAATGAAAATTAAACCTAATGAAGATAATTAAGTGCCCTATTTAAATCTGCTTTCAAATTAACGCTATCTATTACGGTTTAAAAGATATAGCGATTTTAAGATATGTATAGCGTAGAAGACACCCAGCAAGGGGCCATAGGAAATACATTGAAAGTTTATTTTGCTTGTAATTAAGTTAATTAACATTCAAATTATTTGAAATTAATCCTAATGAAGATAATTAGGTGCTCTATTTAAATCTGCTTTCAAATTAACGCTATCTATTACGGTTTAAAAGATATAGCGATTTTAAGATATGTATAGCGTGGAAGACACCCAGCAAGGGGCCATAGGAAATACATTGAAAGTTTATTTTGCTTGTAATTAAGTTAATTATCATTCAAATTAAATTAAATTTAAACCTTATGAAGATAATTAAGTGCTCTATTTAAATCTGCTTTCAAATTAACGCTATCTATTACGGTTTAAAAGATATAGCGATTTTAAGATATGTATAGCGTAAGTTTCTATTTCCTATTTTATATTTGTAAGTTGCAAGTTCGAAGTTCGAAGTTCGAAGTCTAGGTTAGGTTAGGTTAGGTTAGGTAGGTTAGGTTAGGTTAGGTTAGGTTAGGTTCTTTAGGTAGGATTCGGTCTGTTCGGTTCGAGTTCGGTTAGGTTCGTTCGGCTTCGGTTCGTTAGGTTCGTGTTTCGTTAGTTTCCTGTTCGTTTCTAGTTCGGTTCGTGTTAGGTTAGTTCGTTCGGTTCGGTTATGTGTTCGTTCGGTTCGGTATTGGTTCGGTTACGG